>WNNJ02000942.1:0-325283 GCA_012934845.2 Pomphorhynchus laevis | reverse complement strand
GAATATCCTTGAGTGAAATTGCTCGAGAACTTGAAATCTCAAGAAACACTGTTTCTGAATATGTTGATCTTGTCAGGGAGATAATTTGTGATCATATTTCTTCCACTAGCGAGAAATTAGGAGGTTTGAACAGCGATGGTTCAAAAAAAATTGTCGAAATTGATGAAAGTTTATTTTTCAAAAGAAAATATAACAGAGGACGACTAAATGACGGTCAATGGTTTGTAGGAGCAGTTGAACGTGGTTCGAAAAAGACCTTTATAGTGCCTGTAAGAAATAGAAATGCAGAAACAATGAGGCAAGTTATAAATGATAATATTTTACCAAATACTATTATTATAACAGACCAATGGAAAGCATATTCAAAAGCCTTAGAGAATAATTCTTCATATGATCATAGGTCTGTTAATCATTCTATTAACTTTATTAACCCTGAAGATAGGACTATACACACAAACAATCGAAGATTTGTGGTCTTTATCGAAAAAATTTCCACGAGAGAAACCAGGAATTTCGAAGGAACAACACTCCGAATATCTAATTCAATTCATTTGGGAACATAAAATTGAAAAATAAAAACGTTTTAATACATTTTTGACCCTTTTATAATAAATTCTTTTTGTCTTTTTTTAGAATTTTCAAAACCGACGTCTATTTTCAAAACCGACGTCTATTTTCAAAACCGACGTCTAACGTGCATGCACCTTGTTTTGTTTCTCGGTATTTTCTTTTTCTTTCCAAGTGGAAATGCGGGGCACATCAATGCTGGTATTTTTGTATAAATGTTGGAAACACGTGGGAAACAAATTGTGAAACATCTTTTTGTAATCCTGATGATGATAGCAGAATCTATCGAAATATAGAATTTTTTATCAAATAAAGAATATTTTCTTTTTCTTCGTTCCTGTAATAACTATATATTTGAAATAGAAGAAGATTGTGGGTTTATTATTTATTATGAAATGTATGTGAATTGTTCATGGCACTAAAATAGTTTCCATTTCTTTCAATGTAGAAGAAAATACTCAAGTATTTAAGATCTGCATGTTGGCAAAAGTGAAGTAAGTACTGCAATCTAAGAACTAATAAGTGTTTATTATATAAAATCTAAAATTCTACAAAATAAAATTATGTAATAAATGGAATAAATTTTAATTTCATTTATTTCTATTCAATATTACCTCAAAGTTATAAAATTAGATCCATTAGAAAACAAGAAATTATTTTAAATTTTTTTATAAATTAACCACATAAGTGAAATTTATATAATTAATACAAATATTGTAATATTTATTATCAACAAAAATTGGTTCATTTAAAGGATCGAATTAAAATTTAACTACAATTCATTATTTCATTATTTTACAATCCACTGGTTGCCCTACTAAAGTTCACTCGTTGCCCTGTTATAGTCCACACGTTGCATTATTACAGTAAACTCGCTACATTATTACAGGTCCACTCGTTGCATTATTAAAGTCCACCGTTGCAGTATTATAGTCAAATCGTTGCATTATTATAGCCAATCGCATTATTACACACCACAAAATGTGGAGTGTAATTTTCACAAAATGATTTTCAAAAAATGTTCAGTACGAACAGTTGCGGTGCTTCAAAGGATTTTACTTTTATGGAAATTTCAA
Source organism: Pomphorhynchus laevis (assembly GCA_012934845.2). Taxonomy (NCBI): domain Eukaryota; kingdom Metazoa; phylum Acanthocephala; class Palaeacanthocephala; order Echinorhynchida; family Pomphorhynchidae; genus Pomphorhynchus; species Pomphorhynchus laevis. The sequence goes on along the minus strand of WNNJ02000942.1, from coordinate 323,640 downwards.
GCAATTTTCCAGAGGGAAAAGACGTTTCTAAGGTAACTTTTGTCAACGATCATCTAAAGCAGGTTAGTGTTTGTTCTCAACATGATGAGATGGCGCTTCCCCCATCACGAAGCTAAAAAACAAGCTCTTTTCAATATTTTTGAGAGGATTTGTTAAAGACTTTCCAAACAGGATTATATTTAATTCGGTCAAAATGTACGACTCATCAATTAAAATTTCTTTCACTACCAATGAGTTAGCATCTGATTATATCAGTTTTTTCAATCGTAATTTTAAAGATCTTGGGACTTTTGAACACAAACCCATCTTTATAACCATAAAAATCTCGAAATTTCATCCTCGTCTGGAGGAGGACGACCTTCTTGCTCTAAAGTCATTATAAAAGCTTTCAAATGTACGAACTTTAAAATGCAAATCTGGTTTTCCGATTCCAGTGGCCTTCTGTTCGGTAGAATCGGAACATGGTCTTACGTTATCCCAATTTGCCTGCGACCTCTTCCTGGGTTACACTTTACTCTTCTTTATTGTTGAAGATAATCTTACCTTCCCCCATTGTAGCGTATGCCACAACTGGGGGCATTGAAAATCTAACTGTTCTAAAGTTCAAATCTGCTAAGTCTGTTCACAGAACTTCTGCTGCTCATTACAAAAAGGGGAGAAATGCGGGGCTTCTTCCAAGTGTGCAAATTGTAAAGGGGACCACCTTGCCTGGTCCAGAAAGTGCCCCTTTTCAAAATATATAGAAGAGACTATGTGATCCCTCCAATTAATACAAAAAGACCGTCTGCTGCCTCGGCAGCTGGTCCTGATAACCGTATGTCGGACAGAGATATCATCCACCTATTTGACTCAAATAAAAAATCAATTCTATCGCAAATATAGAAACTTGTTGCTAATACGCTCTCTTCATTGTTTTCATTACCGGAAATTTCCTTGCCGGTTGCCCTTGCATCGAAGAAGAGAGATGGAGCTTCACTCTCTGTTCCTCTGTGAAAGATTGGGAAGCTGCTACGAAAGACCTCCATGGGAAATGAAGATACTGACCGTGGGCATGTGGTTGCCCAGGACAGAGTTGGTAGTGGGTAGGGAAACCTTTTCGCCCCTAGCTTTGTCTAGGGATGTAGCAATCCCACCAGCTGACCTAACACAATGCAGAGTACTCGTGAGCCCCTTTCACGGAATATTCTTCAGTGGAATTCGGGAGGAGCTTCTGCCCTTAGACTTCTATCTAATAAAGATGCAGATGTTATAGTCCTTCAGGAGACGCGGTCTATCCGTCTCCCCTAGGACATTACTCGATTCATTCCCAAGCACATTTGTTCCCACTATACTCCGGACATAATCTCGCTTCACTCTTCTTCATCTCAAGGACACTTGACCTTAGTTAAATGCTCCTTAAGATTGTCCCCTCTACTCAACTATTCTTGTCCAGCCCTTTCTTGTTAAGTAATTTCACTCTGTAAGAACGGTAAACGCCTCAGTCTAGCCAATGTCTCCATCCGTCCAGGGGAGATTCACAAGAACCGTGACCTCCTGGATAGGATTATTGATAGCGGCTATGGCATAGTGCTTGCTGATTTCAACGACAGAACTGGTCGTTGTATTAATGCAGCACTCCGCAGAGCAAGGAACGGTTATCTTATTCACAAACCATCATTATCACTTTTCATTGCACATCAACCTGTTCTCTGGACGCAGGTGCAACGACGTAGTCTCGGACATCAACCGATTCTTTTTAAGATTAAAAGACTAGTTAACCCGGTCCAATCTTATTCTAAACTCCGCTAAATCGCAGGTGGTTGTCTTTCATGGCGCCCCTGCAACAAAGCAAAAGCTCAAGAGATTAGCACTCTCTGCCCTCTCCTCCATTTTGACTAATCAACCACTCCCTGTCTTCACGAGTCGAGTAAAATAGTTAGGGTTCACCGTTACGGTGAAATGGTCGGGGAAAGCAGACCTGGATAGACTTAAACGTATCCTGAAGAGAGCTAGATGGGCTCTGAAACCGGCCCAATATCTGTCATTGAAAGGGAAAACTAAGGTGCTCCTCTGGACCACTTGGGCTATCTCGGGATTAGTCTTCTTCTCTAGAGGACGTCCCCCAGAGCAAAGGCTAAGATTTCTCAAGCTCTTCGTCGCTCGATTACCCAGCATAGTCCTCCTCGATTGGACTCTTCGGGGGGGGATGAAAGACTCCGGGTAGTTCAGTCGGGGAGCGGCGTGTTGGCTCGGCTGGAGGGCTCAGATCCCACTGGACCTGAGGCCGTGAGTCATCAAATAAGATTAAACAGTCATCATATCGATTCGTATTTTCTTGTTTTTGTAGCTTTTTCTTTGTTTCTGACGATGAACCCTTTGTATTATTGATTTATTTTTTTAAAAAACCGTTATTAGAGTCCACTCGTTGCATTATTACAGTACACACGTTGCAGTATTATAGTCAAATTGTTGCCTCATTATAACCAATTGCATTATTACACTCCACACGTTGTATTCTTACACTATACTCGTTGCATTATTAAAGTCCATTGGTTGCAATATTATAGTCTACTCGTTGCATTATTATCACCTATTCACGGCATTTTTATAGGTATCTCATTGCAGTATTACAGGTCCTTTCTTTGCATTATTAAAGTCCACTCGTTACATTATTAAAGTCCATTGGTTGCAATATTATAGTCTACTCGTTGCATTATTATCACATATTCACGGCATCTTGAAAGTCACCTCGTTGCATTATTACAGGTCCTTTCTTTGCATTATTAAATTCCACTCGTTACATTATTAAAGTCCATAGTTTCAATATTATAGTCTACTCGTTGCATTATTATCACATATTCACGGCATTTTTATAGACATCTCGTTGCATTATTACAGTACATTCTCTGCATTATTAAAGTCCAATGATTGCAGTATTATAGTCAAATTGTTGCCTTATTATAACCAATTGAAATCATTGCATTATTAGGATTTTAAAGCAAACGATTTGTTAATATTATATTTTATGAACTGATAATGCAAAGAAAGGACTGTAATAATGCAACGAGTCGTCTATAATAATGTAATGATGTGAACTATAATAATGCAATGATATGGACCGTAATAATGCAATCGGTTATAATAAAACGAGTTGACTATAATAAAAAAGGAGTGTTTGTTTATGTGGCAATAGCACACAGTATGTGTGCTTACAACCCCACACAAGTGAAACATTAAAAAACGTTACTCGTTTAGTAGCATCGATTTTAATTGTTTTTGAAAAATTGGAGTGAGGGTGATGATCGCAGATGATCATGTAGGGAATTCCAAAGGAGAGGATCAGCGATATGTAGGGATCGACGGCCGAAGTTGGTTGAGTGAAGAGGTACGTGTAGCAGAAGAGAAGCACATGAACGTAGGTGAGTAGAAAGAGAGCGATGCACTTGTAGTTAGTAGATAGAGATAAATAGAATTACAGTGGAGAAGGAGATAAGTTAGACAAAGCAGACAAAAACGAACGTGATGTTCAATACTTAGCCATCCAAATTTTGATAAAAAGCAGGAGATATGATCGTATTACGAAGTCGAAAAAGAATGCGCACATCAGTGTTAATGAGGCATTGAAGAGGTTTAAGGGATGACTTTGAAGATAAGACTAGAAGGCTAAAACAGTAATCAATACGTGGGAAAAGAAAGGAGGAGATAAGAGATTTACATGAACTAAAATCTAGAGAATTTCTGACGAGACGAATATCACAGAGAAGAATATTTGAAGACCTAGTTTTATCACGAATGAAGGGATTGAGATGCTAGTTATTGTCGAAGTGAATGCCTAGATATACTAGTTTATCTAAGCAAGAATAATTGTGGTCTGAAGATACAGAAAAACGGGAAATACATAAATAGTGGAGGGTAAAATCCATAACACTTTAGATCATCAGCGTACTGCATTACTCTGAAGCAGAATTTATTAGTTATACAAGATAAATCTCCAAGAAGAAGCTTAAATAGAATAGGGCCAAGTACTGAACCTTGAGGTACACTACATAAGAGAGACTATCGAGGAGAACACATTGAATTAGAATGGAAGGAAAATGATCGATCAGAGAGATACGAAGATAACTAAGTCAAGGTAGACGAAGAGTGGAATGATTGGAGCGGAAAGCAGATTCAAAAGAAGGGTAAAGCTGTGATGAAGATAGATACTTGTTTATCTGATTTAAAACAAGATGTTCAAGAAGGGATTTTCATGTTTAAGAAGGGTCAAGATAGGGCTTTTTAAGTAGGGGACGAACAATGGCCGTTTTCCAAAGAACATGAAATATTCCATTCACGATTGACGAGTTAAAGAAGCTGGTAAGAAAAGGTGTGAAGTCTGTTGACAACAATTTGAGAATTCGAGTAGGGATGGGATCGGCAGGAGAGGACTTACAAGTTAACGAAATAAGAAGGCAAGATACCTCATCTTCAGATACCACAAGTAGGTAGAAAAGCTCAGGGATACGAACAGACGAGATACGAAAAGTTTGTGGAAGAACGATGATCGAATCGATTAGAGAAATAGTTTTGAAATTAGGTAATCGGAGAATTGAGAAGGATCAAGAGTTGAGGTGACAGAGGAACGAGAAAGTAGAGAATCAAGAGTTTTCCATTTATTTCGAGAGTCATTAGTGGAAGCCAATTTGATTCGCCAAAAACTATATGCCTTAGAACGCAGAAGTTGCCTATGTGAACGACGAAGAGCAAATAATTGGTTACGATAAAAGGATGAGTCAAGTTCTGAAGATAGTCAGAGATAACGATGATAACTTCTGAACGAACGACGCAGGAGGCGTTTTGAAGTCACAGACTCAGAGTCGAACCATGTTGCACGATAGTGACGTGATTGAACAAAAGTTTTAAGGGGTAGAATTACATCGATGATAGAGAAAAATACATTGTTAAAAATGGTACATAAGTAATTATGTACCCTATACATAATAGTGTACCCACTACATAATGGTGTAGCCAATGGATTATAATAATGCAACGATTAGAGTAGCCAATGGATTGTAATAATGCAACGAGTGGAGTAGCCAATGGATTATAATAACGCAACGAGTGGAGTAGCCAATGGATTATAATAATGCAACGAGTGGACTAAAATAATGCAACGAGTGAACTATACTACTACACTATACCACTACTAAATAAAGTAGCCAATGGATTATATTAATGCAAAGATTGGACTATAATAATGCAACGAATGGGCTATAATAATGCAATAAGTAGGTTGTATTAATGAAACAAGGTGACTATAAAAATACCGTGAATAGGCTATAATATTACAACCACTGGATTATATTAATGCAACAAATTGGATATAATAATGCAACGATTTGACCATAATACTGCAACGAGTGGTCTGTAATAATGCAATTGTACTGTAATACTGCATGTGTGTAATAATGCAACAAGTGAACTGTAATAATGCAATTGGTTATACCACTACACTATACCACTACATCATAGTGTAGCCAATGGATTATAATAATGCAACGAGTGGACTATAATAATGCAACGAGTGATATAAGACAACAATTTGCAAGGCAACAATTTGACTATAATACTGCAATCATTGAACTTTAATAATGCAAAGAGTGTACTGTAATAATGAAACGAGATGCCTATAAACATGCCGTGAATAGGTGATAATAATGCAACGAGTAGACTATAATATCGCAACCAATGGACTTTAATAATGTAACGTGTGGACTTTAATAATGCAAAGAAAGGACCTGTAATAATGCCACGAGATGCCTATAAACATGCCGTGAATAGGTGATAATAATGCAACGAGTAGACTATAATATCGCAACCAATGGACTTTAATAATGTAACGTGTGGACTTTAATAATGCAAAGAAAGGACCTGTAATAATGCCACGAGATGACTTTCAAGATGCCGTGAATAGGTGATAAAAAGGCAACGAGTGGACTATAATAATTAAATAGTTTGTAACGAGTATAGTGTAAGAATACAACGTGTGGAGTGTAATAATGTAATTGGTTATAATGAGGCAACAATTTGACTATAATACTGCAACGTGTGTACTGTAATAATGCAACGAGTGGACTATAATAATGCAACGAGTAGAATATAATAATGCAACGAGTGATATAAGACAACAATTTGCAAGGCAACAATTTGACTATAATACTGCAATCATTGGACTTTAATAATGCAAAGAGTGCACTGTAATAATGCAACGAGATGCCTATAAAAATGCCGTGAATAGGTGATAATAATGCAACGAGTAGACTATAATATTGAAACCATGGACTTTAATAATGTAACGAGTGGAATTTAATAATGCAAAGAAAGGACATGTAATAATGCAACGAGGTGACTTTCAAGATGCCGTGAATATGTGATAATAATGCAACGAGTAGACTATAATATCGCAACCAATGGACTTTAATAATGCAAAGAAAGGACCTGTAATAATGCAAAGAGGTGACTTTCAAGATGCCGTGAATATGTGATAATAATGCAACGAGTAGACTATAATATTGCAACCAATGGACTTTAATAATGTAACGAGTGGACTTTAATAATGCAAAGAAAGGACCTGTAATAATGCAACGAGATACCTATAAAAATGCCGTGAATATGTGATAATAGTGCAACGAGTGGACTATAATATTGCAACCAATGGACTTTAATAATGTAACGTGTGGACTTTAATAATGCAAAGAAAGGACCTGTAATAATGCCACGAGATGACTTTCAAGATGCCGTGAATAGGTGATAAAAAGGCAACGAGTGGACTATAATAATTAAATAGTTTGTAACGAGTATAGTGTAAGAATACAACGTGTGGAGTGTAATAATGCAATTGGTTATAATGAGGCAACAATTTGACTATAATACTGCAACGTGTGTACTGTAATAATGCTACGAGTGGACTATAATAATGCAACGAGTGGACTATAATAATGCAACGAGTGATATAAGACAACAATTTGCAAGGCAACAATTTGACTATAATACTGCAATCATTGGACTTTAATAATGCAAAGAGTGTACTGTAATAATGCAACGAGATGTCTATAAAAATGCCGTGAATATGTGATAATAATGCAACGAGTAGACTATAATATTGAAACCATGGACTTTAATAATGTAACGAGTGGAATTTAATAATGCAAAGAAAGGACTGTAATAATGCAACGAGGTGACTTTCAAGATGCCGTGAATATGTGATAATAATGCAACGAGTAGACTATAATATCGCAACCAATGGACTTTAATAATGTAACGTGTGGACTTTAATAATGCAAAGAAAGGACCTGTAATAATGCAACGAGGTGACTTTCAAGATGCCGTGAATATGTGATAATAATGCAACGAGTAGACTATAATATTGCAACCAATGGACTTTAATAATGTAACGAGTGGACTTTAATAATGCAAAGAAAGGACCTGTAATAATGCAACGAGATACCTATAAAAATGCCGTGAATATGTGATAATAATGCAACGAGTGGACTATAATATTGCAACCAATGGACTTTAATAATGTAACGTGTGGACTTTAATAATGCAAAGAAAGGACCTGTAATAATGCCACGAGATGACTTTCAAGATGCCGTGAATAGGTGATAAAAAGGCAACGAGTGGACTATAATAATTAAATAGTTTGTAACGAGTATAGTGTAAGAATACAACGTGTGGAGTGTAATAATGCAATTGGTTATAATGAGGCAACAATTTGACTATAATACTGTAAAGTGTGTACTGTAATAATGCAACGAGTGGACTATAATAATGCAACGAGTGGACTATAATAATGCAACGAGTGATATAAGACAACAATTTGCAAGGCAACAATTTGACTATAATACTGCAATCATTGGACTTTAATAATGCAAAGAGTGTACTGTAATAATGCAACGAGATGCCTATAAAAATGCCGTGAATAGGTGATAATAACGCAACGAGTAGACTATAATATCGCAACCAATGGACTTTAATAATGTAACGTGTGGACTTTAATAATGCAAAGAAAGGACCTGTAATAATGCAACGAGGTGACTTTCAAGATGCCGTGAATATGTGATAATAATGCAACGAGTAGACTATAATATCGCAACCAATGGACTTTAATAATGTAACGTGTGGACTTTAATAATGCAAAGAAAGGACCTGTAATAATGCAAAGAGGTGACTTTCAAGATGCCGTGAATATGTGATAATAATGCAACGAGTAGACTATAATATTGCAACCAATGGACTTTAATAATGTAACGAGTGGACTTTAATAATGCAAAGAAAGGACCTGTAATAATGCAACGAGATACCTATAAAAATGCCGTGAATATGTGATAATAATGCAACGAGTGGACTATAATATTGCAACCAATGGACTTTAATAATGTAACGTGTGGACTTTAATAATGCAAAGAAAGGACCTGTAATAATGCCACGAGATGACTTTCAAGATGCCGTGAATAGGTGATAAAAAGGCAACGAGTGGACTATAATAATTAAATAGTTTGTAACGAGTATAGTGTAAGAATACAACGTGTGGAGTGTAATAATGTAATTGGTTATAATGAGGCAACAATTTGACTATAATACTGCAACGTGTGTACTGTAATAATGCAACGAGTGGACTATAATAATGCAACGAGTAGAATATAATAATGCAACGAGTGATATAAGACAACAATTTGCAAGGCAACAATTTGACTATAATACTGCAATCATTGGACTTTAATAATGCAAAGAGTACACTGTAATAATGCAACGAGATGCATATAAAAATGCCGTGAATAGGTGATAATAATGCAACGAGTAGACTATAATATTGAAACCATGGACTTTAATAATGTAACGAGTGGAATTTAATAATGCAAAGAAAGGACCTGTAATAATGCAACGAGGTGACTTTCAAGATGCCGTGAATAGGTGATAAAAAGGCAACGAGTGGACTATAATAATTAAATAGTTTGTATCGTTTATGCATATTTATATATTTTAAATTACTGATTTATTGTCAGTTCAGCAAATTAGCAGATAAGAAGCAGTAGAACATTCTGTATATAGTTTCTTGTACAATGAAATTGGAAAAACATGAAGGAACACTTGTAACATATTGGTATTTTCTTTAGTCGTTAGTCCTATATGAAAATATATAGTTGTAGCGATAAAAAATAATTAAAAGACTTTAAATATGAGTTTAAAACATCGAATTAACACAATGATGCATTGATTAAACTCTAAATTACAGCATTTTTTATAAAATATATTGTATAAAAATGCAATTATAATCGTATATTTTAATAATACTTGTATTATTAAATAATATCTGTATATAAAAGTGAGAGGAACTAAGTTAGATTCACGTCATTATTTGGAAATTTGTTTCGTAATCTTTAGTGCAATTTAATACTCTAATTTTTATGAATTTATATAACTAACTATATTTTGCTGATCGCCCAGATATATTACTAATCTTATTGAATGAACCAATTACGATTTCTTTATTTTTTTAAAATTAAAATGAAATATTTAAATTAAAATGGCTCATTTAATTCATGTCTCAAAGAGTAATTTGAGTAACAAATTATGCATTTTACAATAATTTGCAAGCAACGGATACTTTCATTAAATTTACAAATTTGCTAGTTCTTTTATTTTTCGTTCAGTTTGGGCTGCTTCCTTTTCTCTCTGCTTTTTGTATTTTTCGCTTCGTTCATTGCGCTTACTGATTTTGTTTTGCTCACGTTTCCTTGACACAATTCGCATTTGTTTGACTTTGTCAATCAGCTAAAATAACGAACTTAAGTATTGCCATTAAACGTGCATTTATGCTTACCTTAGTCTCCAACACGTCTCTTATAATTGGTGGACGAAGGCTATCCAAAGGATCAGAAACAGTCCTACCGTACTTCTTCTTTAAAACAAATGGAAGTTCCTTCTGAAGATTTTTAGGTACTATCAACGGCTTAAAGAATTTTTCTTCTCGATTGACATCCTTCAATTAGAATTCTAGAAACAAAATTTACTTGTGCAAAATACCTGATATAGGGAATTCTCTTTAGGAACAAACTGAAGTCCAAGATCCTTCTTTATTTCACCGAGAGTACGAAGTCCAGTCCATAAGTGTTTTTGACCAACTGATTGTAGAAGATTTGCAACCGGAAAATAAAAATGCGGAAGCTTTATAGGAATCCACAGTCGTAAGAACACCAAGTCTAGGTAAAACAGTGAGAAAAGAGTAAACGTTAAATTCTTATTGATTAAAAATTAAATTAAAAAACATTAAAAAATTATAATAAATTACATAAATAATAATTAAATATATTAAAGTAAAATTCTATAATTTTATTAATTATATAAATTTAATAAACATATGATTTAAAACATCGATTAGTCAATAAATATTAAATATTTGTAGAAAATAATTTTAGATTAAAGTAAAATTCTATTTATTTTTAATGTTGATCTGAATATTTAACTAAACATATAAATTGTGTAGGCTTTGGTTTCTTTGTCCATAAACATTTTGAATTAGTCTAACTAAACAAATGAAAGGATTTGTCATATAGTTTTATTAATTTTATATAATGTAGAAATATTAAATTCGCAACCAACTGCTAGAATCGAAAACGACAACTACAAGCCTGGAAGCATTGGATCAGCTAAATAACAAATGGAAAATTCGGCACCAGTAAAGAAGAGTATTCAATGAGAAGAGTATTCAATGTATATTATTTATTCAATAAATAAAAATTTTGATTTTTTGATTATTGTTTTGTCCTTGATCATTAAGCCAGCAACCCGCTCAGCCCATACAAGTGGGAAATGGCCTTTATAAGAGTAAAGTTTTTCTAAATTTAATAATTAAATAATAATTTAATAATTTATAAAATTATTTAAAAAATAATTAAATAATCCGTCAATAAAGTTAAAATATGAAAAATGTAACAAAAACACCAAAAGAGTTTTGCTTGTACGTGTACAAAGTACATTTAATAACACGAATGACAGTTAATTCAAAACATCTGTCAAATGCTAAAATGCACCAAAGTTAAAAATATAATGTAACAAAAACACCAAAAGAGTTTTGCTTGTACGTGTACAAAGTACATTTAATAACACGAATGACAGTTAATTCAAAACATCTGTCAAATGCAAATAGTTAAATTATTTTAAAATAATTTTGTAATGTTGCTCGAAATGCTCCATCTGGTTTACTAAGAGATGCTTTAATCAAGCCCCTAATTCCACTGACAGTTTTAATTGCTGCTCCCTCGAATTTCGCAACTTCTAGGCTACTATGGAACATGCCCTTTCAAAGATTGATGTCATATATCATAGAATTAATGTTAAAATAATATAAATTGTAATAAATTAAGCGATATTCTTGACTATTTATAAAAAATCAAAGTAAGTCTACGTATTTAATATAATTATAAACTAAACAAAAAATAATAATGCTAAATCAAAAAGTAATAATTAAATAATAAAATAAATAATTGTTTTACGATTTTCTATAATTTAAATCAAGTTAAAATAAAAAAATTGAAATTTAAAATAAACGTCATTTTTATGAATTGATTAATAAATAACAGACGTTGTATCAGAATAATAATTAGAGGTCATAAGGAGAACTGCTATGCTATCAGGTTTCGGCCCCTAACTCCTCTACCCAACATAGCAGCGGGGCCAAATACATGCTAATGATGTATTTCCTCTGAAATAACTATCTAGTATCTTATTCTAATACAAAGTATATTATTTATTATCCATCCATAAAAATTTGCCACTTAAGAGTTTAAATTTATTCTTTATATTATTGTGTTGATTTATATATTTTACTATTTTCTGCTTGATGTTATTTTTATAGTAACCTAATTTAAAATATGTATCTATTAAATTATTTAAATGATTTTGAAGAAAGCCAATATCATTACATATTGTTGCAATTTTTAAAATTTCATTATTTAATGTATTATATTTTATATTATACGGAATGCATGAATGCTCATGCAAAAATATGTTTCTTGTAAATTAAAATATGTCATCTTTACGATATAAATTAATAGTAGTTTTAGTTAATGTTAATTTAATGTTCATATCTAGATATACACCTTCTTTATCATCAATATTGGTTTTGTTAAGAATGAGGCTTTCTGGATAAATGTGCTCACTAATTGAATAAAAATTATTAGAATTAAATGCACATATATCATCAATGTATCGAAACATATTTCATATATTTATATTGTTTAGATTTAGTTTTTACACAGTTATGAACAAATTCATATTCTATAAAGCTTAAAAACAAGTCAGCTATAATCGGGCTACAATTACCACCAATTGGAACACCTTTTACTTGTCTAAATATAAATGTCCCTACTTTTAAATAATTTTGATTTATCAAAATATTTAAGGATTCTATTAATTCAATGTTATCCATATATTTATATTTACTTGATGGTTTAATTTTTGTTAGATAGGCGTTATAATTATTATAACATATATGTATATATTTTTTCGATTATAAGATTAATTAATTTTACTAACGCTTCTTTAATATTTACTAAATCTAGATTTGTATAAAGCGTACTAAAATCGTATGTATTTATATTTTGAAGATTTATTCCTTTTGTCTGTTCTTAAAATTCCTTTGTAGAATTAATACTGAAATAGTGTTTTATACCAGTATTAATTTCGATTACCTTACAATATTTTTTGAAGTGTGCTTTAATTACTTTAAGTATTTTATTCATATAGACAGAAAGTGGTTTTAATGTACATTTAAACGCACTACATATGAACCTAGGTTTTATTGAATTTTTTTGTAATTTTGGATTCCAATATAATATAGGTATAGTTTTATTATCTGATTCAATTTTTATACCCTCTTTATCTATTATAGAACAGTGACTTGTACTAATTGTTTCAAAACTCAACTCACTTACCTTTCATTGGAAGGTAATACCGTTCATTTGTGTAAATATAGATGTCCCTACTTTATAAACTATTTTATAATTGTTTGTTATTTTCATTTTCTTTTTAATTTTATCTAAAAAGTTTGATTTAATTACTTTAATTATTTTATTCATATAAACAGAAAATGGTTTTAATGTGCATTTAAACGCACTACATATGAACCTAGGTTTTATTGGATTTTTATGTAATTTTGGATTCCAATATAATATAGGTATAGTTTTATTATCTAATTCAACCTTTATACCCTTTTTATCCATTATAGAATAGTGACTTGTAATAATTGTTTCTAAACTCAACTCACTACGTTCATATGCTGGATTTACATTTAAATCATTAGAATTAACCTCTTTCACTAGTATATCATAATAAAACTTTTTGCATATGAAGACAAAGTTATTACTAGCTTTATCAATAGTTGTTTTATTAAAAACTGCGGTTTTCAATAAAATTGGTGACAAAATCTAAGGTTGATAAGCGTAGTAATACCAATGTTCAATATAAGTCAAATTAATTTTTCTAACGCGCTCTTTATAATAGCCAAATCTAATTTTTTTTGGGAATTTAGATAAATTTTATTATTGTCGGCATTATTTTGAAAGCATTTTCCTTAATTCATTGTTTTCAATTAATTCTAGATTATGGGTACATATATGTCCATTTATTTTATCAAAATTAAGACTTTTGCATTGAGTTTCTATAATGTTTCTAATATTATTGTTACATATATATTTCAATTTTTTTATCATAATTACAAATTTTTCATCCTAATGGCGGTAAAACTTATACCTTATTTTAGGAATACATTTACTGTAATCATTACAATAACTTGTAATAATTGTTTCTAAACTCAACTCACTACGTTCATATGTTGGATTTACATTTAAATCATTAGAATTAACCTCTTTCATTAGTATATCATAATAAAGCTTTTTGCATATGAAGACAAAGTTATTACTAGCTTTATCAATAGTTGTTATTATATAGTTATCCTTTAATTTAGTAAGTTCTGTATACATATCTTTATTAATTTTATCTTTCCTTTTATAATTGTTTGTTATTTTCATTTTATTTTTAATTTTATCAAATATATAATCTTTCCAAATTTTTATCTTAGATATATTCGAGCTTTCACTATTAATCAGCTTACTAAAGTAATCATTTAAGTTATTATATAACGAATTGTAAATTTTATTTTTGTCGTTGTTATTATTTAATCTATATTTATACCCTTTTGATAGCAGCTTTCTTAATAGTAAGAAACTATTAAGAAAGTAACTATATAGTTATGCTTTAATGTTTGTTGCTTTAACATTTGTTGACGCAACAAATGTTACTTTTTTGAACTTTCATACATCAGGATTAAACTCCATAAATAAATATTTATTAATTTTATTAAAAATTTCGATATTAAATTAATTGAGATGATTATTGTCAAATTAATTAACTATCAAATAAACACTAAAAATTATTAATTAATAAATAATGGATAAAATCCATACCACGATTAGTCGATATAATAAATTAACAAAGTATGATAAAATACACAAATAGTATATGTAGAGATTATTTACATTAAATCATGAAATTGTGAACCAAAAATAATAACAAGACGACAAGAACAAATGGCCATTTTTAATGGTCAAAAAAGATATGTAAAATTTTGATTATGTCAAAAATTTAATTATCTTTAAATTCGATCTTAAATTTAAACTTAAATTTAAATTTATAAATCTCAGATTATGGAATTATTATAAAATTAATCTACTTTAATTTTATTGTTTAGAATTGCCATAATTTTATTGAATTTAACGAATTGTCAATAAAAGTAGTATTATGTCGTGATTCAAAATCGAATTTATTGAGGAAAGCATTAGTGGGCAATATTCGCAATGAGAAAATTACACAAAATAAATTAAACAAAATAAATTAAACAAACAATATTTTATTTCACATATTTTCTCGTATTTATTCGGTTCTTTGAACTAACTAAAGGTAAGGAACAATAAAGTTTTATTATCTTATTAAACAGCAATTCAATATTTATATTTAAAAAAGAAATTTGCATACTTGAATAAACGCTGTTTTCTGAAAAACCTTTAACGGTTCGCCAGTAAGCTTAAGTTTTTTAACGACAGATGGCGTTTTATCATGGCCTAGAATAACTCCTGTAGCTGCAATTCTAAACAGTGTCTAAAGGATCATAGAAAATATACAGAAACAAGTCAGATTCTCCCATTACGGTATTAGGAGACGTGTCCTGCCAGATAAGTACGCCCGAGTTTTGAGGTGTAAGCGGACCTTAAATATCAGTAAGTAACGCGAACTGGCGAGATGACTTTATACCCCAAAATATTGCTCGACAATGCATATTAGTTGGCGTGTATTTTAGATATCTACATCGCATATTATGATCTTGAGTAAACAGCAAAGGAATTGTTTGGAAACGGCGCCATCCAACAGAAACAATTATCGGATCACGGCATTTTATCACTTTCTTATGCCATCTATGTTTACGAATTCGGACCTTGCAAAAAAAACACTAATTGCTAATTAACATAAAACATTAAAAACTTACGATTTCAATTTTTTTATCGTTTATGGAATTGAATTAATTGCGAAAATTATAAATAATGATATATTAGTAAAAATAAACAATCTTAATTTTGAAAAACTTTAAATTAGGAACCACAAATTAAAGGAAGTAAGAAGACAATGTTTTATGAAAAATCATAAAATTAAATTTTTATTAATTTATTTTTTATTAATTTTCGTAGATTTTAAAAAAATAAATTAAATTGTCCAAAACAATATTTTTATAAATATATAATGTCTGTTTCGAATAAAAACAAAACATTAAAAACATTTTAAAAGTATATTTTGAAATATGGAACAATTGAACAGAGTCAGGATATAAAATATTCTGAAAATACTATTCTTTCATACTATTCTAACATACAATTAATGATTCTAATAATGGAATTTCAACAGATTATCACATAATCGGATGAAATTATAAGTTTTGTAACGATTTTTTAAAGACATCTAAGTATGGTATCAAAACATAATTGTTACATTTTTGAAAATGATCAGAGTATACAGCAAGAAACAAAATAAAATTTCTTTATTTCAATTCAGTTATTGACCCAACTTGAAAGTAAAGATGTTATCGAAAGTAAATAATTTACTTTAGAGTAAAACGTTTTACTTTATTGAAAGTTCAGACTTTTGTTAATTACTTTATTTAGCTAATTACTAAATTACAGATTTGAATGAGATTTAATCACAAAAAGAACGCTTTTGGATTGAAGGAATGTTTCGAAAATGCAAAAAAGAACATTTTTAGAATATTCAAAAATATACAAAATAATTTAAAAATATAAATAATTAATTATTAATAATTAATAAAATGTTAATACATTTAAATAATTTAAATGTACAAAATAATTAAATTTTACAAAATATTCAATAAAAAAGTTAATTTGAAGAAAATATAAAGACAAATATTTAAGTATAAAAATATTAAAAAAATTAAAATATTTTGTAAATAATAAACAAAAAATATTTAAATGCAAAAATAATTTTAATTTTGTAACAACGAAATTAAATAACTACGAAACATATACTTATGAATAAATTTAATCTATGGCATTAATTGATAAATATAATGTATCAATTATACGATAAATTGCTAAACACCATTTCTACAAAAATAACATAAAGTAAAATAAACAAAATTTATTAAATCGACTTACATCGACAACACCAATTGAATGCTCTACACTATTAACGCATCCTAATACGAGTGGATAACAAGGCTCGAAGTTTTTGATAAACTCACAAGGTACATCATCAAGTTCTATACGAACATAGCTTCCAGGTGAATGACCATAGATATCTACACGTTCTTGAGCATTTTCAATATTCTCCATCTCGTTGCGATTTAACTGAAGCACATATTATTAAAGTCAACTATGAAAGCAGAAAGTAGTATACTTCAGTTTGTAAATCGACTTCTTCTTTTAAGCTTTTATAAAATCCATCTTTATCTGCAACATTATCGTACACTGCATCAAACTGCTGTTTCTTCATAAGCTTTTTATCTCTTATTGCGTCTTTACGCGATTTTTCTTCCTTAGGTTCAACCACTTCAGTATCTAAATGTATTTCAATAAATACATTCAAGCTAGTTTTATTTATGCCTGATTCCACTTCATCACCGGCTTTGTGCTCTTCACCAGTTTCCATATCAATGAAATCACCATAGACGTCTTCTACAAAAATGTAATACGAATAAGCTATTATTTTTAAGATGATTTTAAAGTAAATTATTATATTAATACAATAGGTAACAATTATCTCAAAAAAAATTTGAATTGTCAAAAAGTTTACAGGTCTATCATCAAATATAAATTGTATAAAATCTTTATCTTTATTTTTATTTATATATCACATAAAATACGTAGACTCAGTTAGCTGATATGACACTCATTTCAACTTTAATTAGTAGCAATTTTGTACTGTCGGCATGTTTGTTAAAATTGTTCGCTGCCGGTAATGATATATGTGTATATATCATTCAGTCGAAGAGCGACGTGTTGGATTGGCTGTGGGGATCAGATCCCGCCGGACATGAGGCCATGAGAATGAAGACGACAAATAGCGATCATTTTTGAAAACTTGTTCTTTTTTGTCTCGTATATATTATTTATCTTTATTTTTTATTTATATATCGTATAAAAAACGTAGACTCAGTTATCTCATTTGTTCAACTGAAAAGTTATTATTGTTTGTTATTTGTTATTATTATTTGTTTTCACTGTAATATAACCTCTGTCAGAAATACTGAAACTATGTATTATTGATACGATATTTATATATTATAAATATCGTATAATATTATATATTATACGATATATATTATATATTATAATATATTATTATATTTTATAAATATCGATATAGTATTTATAAATTCTTTCGTTTATATTAAAACTAAATTTTAACTCGTAAGCAGAAAGTTTTAATGGATGAAAAATATTTTATACTATTTAAAATAGAATAAAATCTTTATAAATATTTATCTTTATTTTTAAGATTACATAAGATAATTATAATGAAGATTACATAATCTTTATTTTTAAGATTTTACTGATTTTATAGCTGTTCATCCTGATGACCTCTAATACTTATTCTCATACAAATTCTGTTATTTATTTGTCAATTTATGAAACTAAACTTTTATTTTAAACCTCAATTTTAAATTTTAAGTTGATTTAAATATAAATTATATAAAGTCTTTATAAATATTGATCTGTATTTATAATTATACAGTTTAAAACACGTAGACTTAGTTATCTAACCTGATTTACTCTATTCAAAATTTATTATTGACCTGTGGACTTTGTTTTCCCGGTTATATAACCTTAATTGTAGTCTTTGCATAATTTGCTTAATGACTCGATGATTTTTATATAATTATTTATTATTTATCTTTATTTTTTATTATATATCGTATAAATAAGTAGACTTAGTTATCTGTTCTGATTTGTATAACTGACAAGTTATTATTGACAAGTGGACTTTGTTTTTCTGGTAATATGACCTCTGTCATCAGAAATACTGAAACTATGAATTATTGATACAACATTATTATTTTTCTGCTAAAATTAAAATTTATAAAATTTACAATATACAAATCAACAAAATTTTATTAAAAATTTATTCAAACTATTAATAGAAATTTTGTATCGATAATAAACAATATGCTTTGTATTAGAATACGGTACACTAAATAATCAAATTCCATAAAAGGAAATACGTTATTGGCAATGATTTGACCCATCTGCTATGTAGGGTCGATGAATAGGGTCCGAAACTTTATAACATAGCAGTTCCTTCTAATGATCTCTAATCCTTATACTGATGTATATTATTCTGTATATTATTTATTCGTTTTAAATTTAAATAAATTCTATCAATGAGTTTATTTTATAAACTCATTTATTTATATTTATTTATCTTTATTTTTAATTTATATATCGTTTAAAATACGTAGACTCAGTTATCTAATTTGATTTGTTCTACAGACAAGTTATTATTGACCTGTGAGTTTTGTTTTATTTAATTATTTATTATTATTTTTTCAATTTTATTAAATACGTAGACTCAGTTATCTGATTTGATTCACATGTAGCGGTTATAAAATTATTTTTTTGTAAAATATTAAATACAGAGTTGTGATATGCTTAATTGTCTTGCCTATATGTATAAATAAAAATTTTTATTCGACAAATACTTTCTGAATACTTTCAACATTTGGACACGTATATTAAAGATAATATATACAAGAGTCATATTATATTAAGAATTGATTAACCTTCAACTTTAATAAACTTAATAACTTTGTTTAATAACTTTGATAATAAATACAGATCGAGAAACCAGTGATATTTATTGTTTAAAATTTGATGAAGAACACTTAACTCTGTAATAAATTTTTAAATTAGTTCAGCCAAGTTCAATCAATACGATATAAGTTGTGATATTAAATCTACAAATATTTAAAATATTTCAGTCAAAAAAGAAATTAAATTCTCAAATCTTTAAAAATATTGAAACAGCATACCGTCGTTATCGAGGAGATGTTGCGCGTCTGTCGTTTTACTCCATCTGCCTGTCACGAAACAATCTCTTATCTTATCAATAATCTAAACTAGACATTGACTAAATTATAAACTGAATAAAATATCGTAACTTTTTTAACAGGCAAATCACATATATCATTATCATCACTGAATCTATCAAAGCATATATCGTTGTGATCAAACTCATTTGCTGGTCGATCAGTAGCTAGTGCAAAAAGACCACCGTAACTTTCATCAAGGAAAGTACTACAGTCTACGAAATGAACAATTATAGAACATAATTGTAATTGAATAAAAATCGGAACCTTCTTGATTGTGATATACGTAATTGTAAATTGAAGGTTTCTTCTCCTGTTCAAACGTTTGATTGCAAAATATATCTGCAAGATATTTATAAAAGATAAACAAATGAGAAAAACAGTGCAAACCGCATATAGACATTTCGTCTTCCTCGACTTTATCTGACTTTATCTGTAAATGTTCATCCGGTGCATTAATCTCTATTCTAAAAAGCGCATCTCAGAATTTAATAAATTAAATTGGAATTCATAGAATATATTTTTAAAAACGTAAATTTGTGACTTGTAAAGATGCAGTAACAATAAAAGCCTATATCTTTAAAAACTTGATCTTGCTCGATTTTGAAATTTACAATATTTTTTTATGAAATTTACAACAATGAATCAAATCAAAACTTTACAATTTGCGAATAATTGTGAATAATTAATGTCTAGAGCGTAAAGTTGTAATTTTGATTTAAAAGCAAAATCAAAATAATATTTCATTAAAACAGAAAAGATGAAAACACCTACTTTAATATTTCGCTAAAATATAATATTATAATATTATATATATTAAACTTACAACTAATAAGTTGAATATATATAATTAATTATATATTCTTATAATTATTATATTATATTATTATAATTATTATATTATCAAAAACATTTTATTTTTATAATTATCAATAATTTAATAAAGTATTATTTTTATAAATTTCAAACTTACAACTCGGAAATATTATTAAGATCAGAAGAAAATAGATGGAATTCGTTGTCTTCCAATATTTGATCAATCATCGTTTGTTCAGATTCGTCAATACCTTTTGAATGTGAAACCTAAATAAAGAATATTAAGCGTGCGTTAAAAATCGATATTTCAATTATAAAAACTGTTTAGAATATTAAAAACAATTAAAATGTTTTTAAAAAATATGACTATTATCCAATCTTTGATTTTTTAATTTTGACAAAAACATAAAATGAATTGATTAGATAAAAATATTTTTTAATGGAAACTGGTCAAATAAAATTAAATATTAATTCCCCATTTTGGTAAATGCTTCATTAAAATTAAAAATTAAATTTTTTTTTTGTATTTTTTAAAATTAAAAAATTAAATTACAAATATGAAATCGTTATTAAATATTTTATACCGTTAGAATTCAACTACTAATATCTGTGTTATGAACAAACATTATATATTTGAAGTTATTTTATCAAACAAAATATTATGTGTATAATACAAACGTTGCTTAAATTTCACATTTATTAAAAATCTATTAACGTTAATTATTAACGCTAATTATCGCCAACGTAAAAATACAGTTACTTAAGTATATGGATTTGCAACAAACTTGGCATTTACGTCTGAAAATAATGCATTACTAATTTAAGTCTGCAACTTGAACGTATGTATTTGGATAAAGACAACGCGTTGAATATAAATGTATAATAAAAAATATGACTATTATCTTTGATTTTTTAATTTTGAAGCAGAATTGAGAAAAACATAAATGAATTGATTAGGAGAAAGTATTTTTTTAATGGAGACAATAAATATATAAATAACATTAAATATTTATTTTCATTAATAAAAATAAATATTAATTTCCCATTTTTGTTACATTAAAATAAAAAATTAAATGTAAAATTGAGCCGATTTATTGCATAAAAAATAATTCACTATATTTCTCACAAAATATCATAAAATTAACCAGAATCAAAATGTATGTTGAATCACTAAATCATAGCGATTGTTGATGTTATATAAAGAATATGAAGTAAATTTTGTTTATTATTAATTAAAAAATTAAAAAATTAATAAGTTTAGAATTTATTAATATTAAAAAATTGTCAACGTTAAACAGTAAAACTTGAATTTTTAAGTCAGCAATGCAATTCCAGTTCCTTGTTTCCTCACCGGGTAAAAAGTTCAAGAGTATAAATTATAATGTTGTTTAATTTTAATATTTATTAAAATAAAATAATATTTTAATATTATTTTAACTGAAATAATTGAAAAGATGTGATCTATTTATTTAATCAAAATAATATACATACGATAGGTTTCGATATATTTGATTCTTCAGTTGTTAAACAATGCGAGCCTTTCAAGTCAATGTATGTTGAATCTTTGTCGTAAAGTATCCCTCCCACGCCAGAAAATGGGGCATATATCTTTCTATCTTTATTTGACAGTCCTCTTAACTTCTTTTCTTCGTCAGGTAATAAGCATGGGTCCTGACATGCGTTAACAGCGTTAACGATAAAATCTCCACATCCTTAACGAAAACAAATAATCAAATAATCAAAATGTTTCATTTTACCAGCCAAGTGTACAATTTGTCGGCCTTGTTTCATGTACGTTCCACGTAGATAGCCAAATGCGAGCAATTTTGTCTTTTCGATATTATCATTTAATTTGGTGGTTTCTTCTATTCTGAACACAGAAAACTTTATAATAATCTGATTTTTAAAATACAACGTCACATAACTGGTTAAACATGTTAAGCAGATAGAATTTTTTATTGTCAAAAACGATTAATTATAAAAAATAAAAACCTCAAATTATAAAAAATAAAACTATAAACTGAAAACTATCTAATATCAAATCATACAATTTAAATTTTGAAAAGTAGGATAATTTTAGCTTTTTAAATTAAAAATTATCTTTTACAATCTATAATCACTGTGAACCTGTTGGCTTCGATCTGTCTTTCTAATGAAAATTGTCAACGATAATACTATGTCAACGATAATATATATACTACGTCAACGATAGTATATGTAATACTATGTCAACGATAATACCATGTTAACGATAATGCTCTAAAAATCTTCAGCTTCATATTTAATTTATAAACTACTTTTCGAATGTATTTATCAAATGCTTGTAAAACATTTAATTCATTAACTAACTTATTAAATTCACTCAAATAAAAACAACGTTTTTATCATACATTCTGTAAATTACAGTATAAAAATGCAATTAAAAAATGATAATCCAACCTATCAACTAAAACGTGAGCATGAGTCTCTTGCCAACTGGATGATTTATATTTCATGACAGAAATAAATCGGGAGAGGTTGTGAACCTCGTGCTTCACGTATTCTTCGTTAGACAGCAAACGCGTCAGGTAAAACATTTTTGCTCCCTAGAACTTAAGTACATTTTATCAATTTAATATTATTTTCATTACCTTGTAGATCTCGGTCCAAAAACGTTGTTTTAGCTGCTTTTTAACACGACGCATGCGATCCTGGTTTGTAAACGTGTCAAGATGATTTAGAACACCCATTACCCTGGGAAACCCGTGGACTTGACAAATTGATAAAAATTCAAATATCTCCATTTGGAAGCCAAAACTTGCATCTACCATAAGTAAAACCTTATAACAGACAAAACCATTTACAAAATCTTTAAACTCCATGACACATTATATGAATAAAGTATTTTAAGAAACTAAATAAAGAATTTTTCAAAGCTAAAAATAAATTTATTTAACTATAAAAATCTAAAATTAGTAAAACTAATGATTTTTATCAATTACAAATTTTACATTTATAAAATTAGAAAGTTATCTCGTAAAATTTAAATGAGTTGTAATTAAACATTAAATCTTCTTGATTTGAAAATTAATTTATTTGAACAATGAGGGCAATCAAAGCACAACTAGTTCAAATAGTACCACGAATAAATCGACAACAAAAGATGTAAGTACTAACAATCATACTACGGTGGCCCAACTACTACAGTTGGCCACTAGATCGCCTGAGTCGTGCCATCAGAACAAGATGCATGAAAACTGAACAATGTGTAGGTTCTAGCAATCCGTCACATATAAGGTGCAAGCTTTCAGAGAGGTTGTAAATGAACACTTGGGCATTGATTCAAGCTCTGATATTCATCGGACAGAATCGACGTTTCTTTAGCCGGACGTCACTGATGAGCCTTACATATATATCATGATACTAGATACCCAGGAACGTATAGTTTTAGAATATGAGTATCTAGAGGAAGAGGCATTGTATTGGTCTCATTAGCAAGGGAACTGTGTTTAGTTCCCACCGTACCTCAAAGGGCAGCTCAAGATTTACTAGTTGAATGGGCATTTGAAACCTTTGAGCGGCATGCCGGTTTGGTATAATTATCAATTTAGTGGTCAACTCCCTATAGATCATCTCCCTGTCGATACTGTCAGTAATATGATCCATTACTCCACAAGAAGAGACAATGGGATAATGAGAAACGTATTCTCGGTGATACCTGATTTATTTAGACCACCAATCATTGAACATGACTTGGAAGACATTGATCTTTGATCTTTGTTAGGAGAGCTTTGAGAATACGATCTGCATCGTATCAACAACATCATAAGGTATCTGATGTGGCCGCATTCCTCGACTCATATTACAGGGTCAGGCACCAAAGCATATATGCTCAATTTTCTGTAATCGACTCTATGCAGATGAGTTGGTATAGGTGGCAGTCTAAAGTAAGTAAATCACTTATAGAGGTAATGCACTATCACATCAAAAAGGGCATCATAGCTCCTTTACCAACAAGGACAACAGTTTTGCTCACGTGTTTTCTTAATTTCAAAAAAAATAATTCCTACATACTGATATATGATAAAGGATATGGAATGGATGGAATACTCCAGATTTCTATCTTCATTCCACATATAATGTCTTAAACCGTAAGCACATTCTGCGCAAGAAATGGCATGTAAAAATTGATTTTAAATCAATGTTTTACTAAATACCACTAAGCCAGGGGTGGGCGAGGGCTGAGCATCAAAATGCCAAATCGAAGTTTCCAAAAATTGAAAAGGCCACATGAGTATGAAATAATTAATTCGATCTTTTTGAAAAAATATGTAATAAAAACAGAATCATATCCACTTGGTGCTAAGAATCAATTCATTCATTTGATCCAAACTTTTTTTTATATTTAGCCTGTGTTAATTGATCAATGTCTGGTTCTAGGTTACTTGTTCGCAGAATGAGGCTTTCTTCAAGATGATTGTCTGATAAAGATGTTCTTTGTGATGATTTTATCTTCGTCATGTGGGAAAATGCAGATTCGCAACAGTAAGTTGTTGAAAATATAGTCAATATCTTCTGAGCATTTTTCTGTAGGGCTGAATATTTTGATGCGAAGCGCCATATATCGTAGATATCATGATTCTGAACAAAGCGATTGATAAGAATATTATCATTCAGCAACTCGATTATTTCGATTTGAAATTCCTCTTCTACTTTATGAATTTCGACAAGATGGGGCTCAAATACAAGCGTCAGTTCTGACTCAAATGCGTCAAAATCATTGAATCGAGATTGGTATTGGGTGTGCAGATCAGTCAAATATCTTTCATAATTCTCAAGCATTTCAGCTGTCGGATAGTTCAGACGTGTAACTTCGTGCAAATATGTAAAATGAATTTTTGAAAAATGCTTGTCCTTGATTTGGTTTCTCAATAATATGATGGTTGCACGAAATGCCTTCACCTTTTTCCAAGAAGCAAAAATGTTATTTTTCTGACCTTGTAAAGAAAGATTGAGCTCTCTTTGCTTCATCATGATATCAACTAGAAATGACATGTCGATTATGAAATAAATATTTGAAAGATCGCAACTCTTGTTCAGATTTGAAAAGAATTGAATTATTTTCTCTCTTATATCAAATACTCGCTTCAAAACGTTTGCCTCAGAAAGCCATCTAACGCTTGAGTGGTATAAGAGATCATAACTGCCGTGAAACTCGTCATTTTCCATCATTGATCTGAATTGGCGGTGTCTTGTTGCGTTTGAACGAATGAAAATTACAATTTCGTTCACTTTCTTGAAAACTGATCCCAATGAAACGGATTTTATGCAAAGATTTTGTTGGTGTAATATGCAATGAAAGGAACGAATTTCCAGTGGTTTAATAATATCTTTCATCTTTGCAATAAATCCCGAATTTTTTCCTACCATTGAAGGAGCACCGTCAGTACAAATACTCACTAGAAATTCTGGATTGACTTTTGATTTTTGAATTTGATCTTGCACTTTTTCTAAGATGTCAATTCCACGAGCTTGCCCTTTTAGAGTTTGCATACCTAATAGTTCTTCTCGTAGATTGAAATTTTTGTCAACGATTCGTATAAAAATGAGTAATTGGGCAGAGTCAGTAGAATCAGTTGACTCATCAATAGCCAATGAATAGAATGCATTTGGATCTGCTAAGAGAAAAGATAGTTTTTGTTGTAAATTTTTCGCAATATCGGTTTGGAGACTGACTATTGTTCGCCGAGAGAGCGCAAGATTCTCATATTTTTCAACTTTATCTGGATCTATGCATTTTACTGTTGTAGTTATGGCCTCTTTGATGAATTCTGAGTCGGAATATGGCTTTCCTCTTTTACCCATAAGATGTGCAATCAAATAGCTCGCTTTTGTTTGTAAAAGTCCCAAATTGAATATATTCTTGAATAATGTTTGTTGTTTTTTGATTGAGTTTTTTAGTTCTAGAATTTTCTCTTTTCTACACTCACCATCAAGTCTACATATTGGCATATTGATATGCGTGCCATAATGTTTTTCTGCATTGAATTTCTTGATCGTTGTTAAGTTAGCTCTACAAATTAAGCACACCATCCCGTTTTTACTCTGAACAAAGAAGTAATCATATTCCCATTCTATATTAAAAACTCTATTCTCTGAATCTATCTTTCTCTTTTTTTGCGATGACATCTGATGGGGTAACCAAAAATTTTCTTGTAAATATCAAAAAATGATAAGATTCAAAGGAAAAGTATCTAAATAAAAAATTAGAGAAAAAATACATTGTTAATATGATAATTTCTATCTTGCCTTTTTTTGAAAAATGCTCGGAGGCCGCATAAACTAGGCTCGGAGGCCGCATGCGGCCTCCGAGGCCGTAGATGCCCACCTCTGCACTAAGCCCTACCAATTGGATCAAAACAGCCTTCGAATACAATAGTAAGTTCTACCATTTCAAAGTTGTTCATTTTGGTACACTTTGGGGACTTTTCTGGGCGCAAACGATTGGCAATACACTTGCTAACTTTGCAAAATCAGGTGCTGAAAGCTTGGACTCATATTGATGATATGATTCTATATCATGACTCTAAAATTCTACTAAGCTTCTTGCTTAGTAGACTCAATAAGCTTCTTTCTCTCTGCAAAAGTGGAACACTTTCTCTTAACAAAGAAAAACGCATTCTAAGACCGTGTAGTAACACAACGTTTCTCGGGGGTCATGGTCACAGTCAGAGGTGAATATTATCTCAGATGCGCTATCTCGTTGTAGACAGGCTGCATCGTATCTTATGGTACTACGATCACCCATTGACATCCGACAAGGAATGCGTTTGAGAGGCCTTATAAACTACAATTCGCCTTTCTTTTCCACTGTACACAAGCTATTATACCAAGATGAGCCTTGGCAGTCCTGGCTTTTGGAATGTCTGATTGTTATCAAACCTATGACACTACCTGTCCCTACAATGGCATGCAAGGAAAATATCTTCGTAGATGCCATACAAACCAAAATAGGGATTGCATGGACATAAGGGGTCTGTCACACATCTGCATTGTCCTATGAAACACTCATTTTTGAGGCAGAATTATTAGCCGCTTGATGTGGTCACAGACTATACCAAAACGCTAAGATATATACCCACAATATTGGTGTATATTTTTCTAAACTCAAAGGAAGAGCGAACACGAAACCCATTTGGAACTGTTCTTACAATATTTGTATGGTACTCGTATAGAATGGATACTTACAGGTAAGAATCCAGCCGACTATCCCAGCCGTGGGTAATTCTGATCTTCATCACGTTTCCTTGTTTCTTTTTCTTGAGACATAACACCTAACTTCCCACGTAGCTAAGTGTCTCCCGTATCAGGCCTATATAAAGGCTGATATCGGACTATGTCTTTTCGACTGATAGCGAAGACACGAGATAAATATTTCCAAGAAAAAGCAGCAAATAAATTCAGAAATTAATTTATTTGAACAATTAGGAAATATAGGTTGCACATTCATATTACATTCAAAAAATAACATCTTTAAAATAGATATTTAAAATTAGAAAACATAAATATTTAAATATTTGAGTATGAATAATATTTTTAATTGTACAACTAAAATTTCAAATTTTTTAATACATTTTTATAAAAAATAAATCAATATTAAATAAAAAAGTAATCATTTTGATTGCAAGTATTGAAAAGCTACGATCACTTACAATCAGCGCATATTATAGTTGTTGACAACGCAATAATAATAAGTTTTCACATTAAAAAAACTAAGCTTTCAACATTACACTGATATTTGTTGGAAAAAATTCTTAATTTCAAAAATACAAATTGTATTTGCTTGAAAGAAAAAAAACAGCAAAAAAAAATCGAAAATAAGATGATTAAATAGACCAAGAGTTTAATTAAAATAAGAATGACAAACAAACTATTATAAGCAAAAAACTGTCTAATTTAATAAAATTTTATAAAATTTTATTATAACTAATTAAAGGGATTTAGAATCACGATGTGAAAGTGAAATATTTAACTTCTGCCTCTGTTGGGGTCTCATTAAAAAGATGTTTTAAGAACATAAAAAACAATTAAAATTGATAATTGAAAAAAATGTAAAAACCTTTGTATTTAATTATTACTAAAATAGAGTATACAAACGGAAAAGCTTTTGAAAATCTTAATTTTTAAAAGGAAAAACGCTGTGTTTGAAAGACCAAGAATTGAATTAAAATCAACATGACGAGCAAGCTATTAATCTTGTTTCAAAATAAACAAAACAAGAACGAAGATAGAAAATTTCCATGATCAAATCTTAATGTTTTAAGTGTATTCACATAAGATGATTAAATATACCAAGAATTTGATTAAAATCAACATGACCAACAAGCTAAAAAGCTGTCTAATTAAAAATTAAATTAATTGAAAATTTACTATTTTTCGTACATTAAGCAAGAATTAAGCAAGAACATTCGCATTATCGAATCTATTCATATTTAATAGAAGAAAATTCATACAAAGTGTTTGGAGTAATTTGAGATCAAAATCAATCATTTTAGAATAAAATGATTGATTTTATATAATTTATTTTATTATTATCATATTATAAAATAAATTAAGTTTTAATAAAATCTAATCAAAAAGTTTTTGTGTATTTATTTATGTATTTATTTACATAAAAATAAATGTCTTTTAAAATCTTAATTTTCATAATGGCAAATTTGATTTGAAAGAAACAAAACAGCGATCCAATCAATCGAAAATGAAATGGCAAGAATAAATATCTACATGATGAATTGTAAAAATTATAAAAATAAGTGATGAACCAAGTAAATAAGTGAACAATTGAAAATCAATTTTTATTGATAGTTGAAGGGTCAGCTTCTGAAATCCAGTGATAAACGAATTTTCACAGGAATATACCTTTTAATTAAGTTTAAATTCAATTAAACAGAATTGTACTTAATTAAATATTAATTAATTGTTTCATTTCCAAGTTTTGAAACTGAAATTTTGATAATCTGCTTCTATTGGGATCATGCGATAACAAATACAATCTTTAAATTGTTTTAAACACTTTTTCAATTACCAAAGTGGGTAGAAAACAATAACGTGATGATTATACATTTTGGTAATTTAAGATCAATTTATTTGATGATATACCATTTTAGGACATTAAGATTCGAGCTTAAATAAGTCTTATTAATGAGGCTTAATAATGTCTTAAACGTAACTGTTAAAGACATTAAGATCCGAGTTATATCTAAATATCAAAAAAATTAACATTTTTATAGTCATGAAAAACTAATTTTACAAAAAAACGGTGGTTCAAATAGGATTAAAAGGTATTTAATCTGGCATTAACATCTCAATAATCATGAAAATTCGTTAATCATTTATTTCAGATTAATTTTTATTGATTGAACAGGAGAAATTGAAATAAGATGAGAATATCTATTGAATACAGTTATCTATATTCAATAGATAACTTATTGAAATAAGTTTTACTAAACTTATTTCAATAAGTTTAGTAAACTTATTGAAATAAGTTTACTATACATAAGAATTTTCAATAGCTGACTGATTTCGTCATCAGATCAACAACTTTACAAAAAAGCAGTAGTTCATAATGGATAAAAAAGTGTTTTCAATCTGTTATTAACATTTCAATAATCACGAAAATTCGTTAATCGTTAATTTTAGATTTATTTTTATTGATTGAATAGGAGAGAGTGAAACAATTAGTTTACTAAACATTAGAATTTTCAATAGCTGACTGATATCTTCATCAGAACTAAATTTGCAATCTAGCATTTGTTCATAATGGATTAAAAAGTGTTTTTAATATATTTTAGAATCAAAGTGTTTTTAATATATTTTAACATTTTTAGAATCACGAAAATTCGTTAATCATGATTTGGAGATCCAACTTTTATTTATTGAACAGAACAGATTGAAATAATTAGTTTATAAAACATTAGAACATTAAAATTATTAAAACATTAAAACATATATACACTTCCCATCCCATGTAATCTTCACTCCTCGACACCCCCGTCCCGTCCCTCCTGTCTCGTTTCTCAATAATCTATATCCATCAATCAAAATAATTTTTATTGACTGGACATGAGAGAGCGAAATAATTACTTTACTAAACATTAGAATTTTCGATAGCTGACTGATATCTTCATCAGAACTAAATTTGCAATCTAGCATTTGTGCACAATAGATTAAAAAGTGTTTATAATGTGGTATTAACATTTTAAGAATCACGAAAATTCGTTAATCATTAATTTTAGATTAATTTTTATTGACTGGACATGAGAGAGTGAAATAATTAGTTTACTAAACATTAGAATTTTCGATAGCTGACTGATTTCGTCATCAGAACAACTACTTTTACAATAAAGCAGTAGTTCATAATGGATTAAAAAGTGTTTTTAATGTGGTATAAACATTTCAATAATCACGAAAATTCGTTAATCATTAATTTTAGATTAATTTTTATTGACTGGACATGAGAGAGTGAAATAATTACTTTACTAAACATTAGAATTTTCGATAGCTGACTGATTTCGTCATCAGAACAACTAATTTTACAAATTAATGGTTGTTCATAATGGATTAAAAAGTGTTTTCAATCTGTTATAAACATTTCAATAATCACGAAAATTCGTTAATCATTAATTTTAGATTAATTTTTATTGACTGGACATGAGAGAGTGAAATAATTATTTTACTAAACATTAGAATTTTCGATAGCTGACTGATTTCGTCATCAGAACAACAAATTTTACAAATTAATGGTTGTTCATAATGGATTAAAAAGTGTTTTTAATCCATTATTGACATTTTAAGAATCACGAAAATTCGTTAATCATTAATTTTAGATTAATTTTTATTGACTGGACATGAGAGAGTGAAATAATTACTTTACTAAACATTAGAATTTTCAATAGCTGACTGATTTCGTCATCAGAACAACAAATTTTACAAATTAATGGTTGTTCATAATGGATTAAAAAGTGTTTATAATGTGGTATTAACATTTTAAGAATCACGAAAATTCGTTAATCATTAATTTTAGATTAATTTTTATTGACTGGACATGAGAGAGTGAAATAATTACTTTACTAAACATTAGAATTTTCAATAGCTGACTGATTTCGTCATCAGAACAACTAATTTTACAAATTAATGGTTGTTCATAATGGATTAAAAAGTGTTTATAATGTGGTATTAACATTTCAATAATCACGAAAATTCGTTAATCATTAATTTTAGATTAATTTTTATTGACTGGACATGAGAGAGTGAAATAATTACTTTACTAAACATTAGAATTTTCGATAGCTGACTGATTTCGTCATCAGAACAACTAATTTTACAAATTAATGGTTGTTCATAATGGATTAAAAAGTGTTTTTAATCCATTATTGACATTTTAAGAATCACGAAAATTCGTTAATCATTAATTTTAGATTAATTTTTATTGACTGGACATGAGAGAGTGAAATAATTACTTTACTAAACATTAGAATTTTCAATAGCTGACTGATTTCGTCATCAGAACAACAAATTTTACAAATTAATGGTTGTTCATAATGGATTAAAAAGTGTTTATAATGTGGTATTAACATTTTAAGAATCACGAAAATTCGTTAATCATTAATTTTAGATTAATTTTTATTGACTGGACATGAGAGAGTGAAATAATTACTTTACTAAACATTAGAATTTTCAATAGCTGACTGATTTCGTCATCAGAACAACTAATTTTACAAATTAATGGTTGTTCATAATGGATTAAAAAGTGTTTATAATGTGGTATTAACATTTTAAGAATCACGAAAATTCGTTAATCATTAATTTTAGATTAATTTTTATTGACTGGACATGAGAGAGTGAAAT
Organism: Pomphorhynchus laevis; assembly: GCA_012934845.2. NCBI lineage: Eukaryota > Metazoa > Acanthocephala > Palaeacanthocephala > Echinorhynchida > Pomphorhynchidae > Pomphorhynchus > Pomphorhynchus laevis. The sequence goes on along the minus strand of WNNJ02000942.1, from coordinate 291,272 downwards.
AATTATTTTACTAAACATTAGAATTTTCGATAGCTGACTGATTTCGTCATCAGAACAACTAATTTTACAATAAAGCAGTAGTTCATAATGGATTAAAAAGTGTTTTTAATCTGTTATTAGCATTTCAATGATCACGAAAATTCGTTAATCATGTATTTGAGATCCAACTTTTATTTATTGAACAGGACAGAGTGAAATAATTATTTTATTAAACATTAGAATTTCTGATAGCTGACTGATTTCGTCATCAAAACAACTACTTTTACAACAAAAAGGTTGTTCATAATGGATACAAAAGTGTTTTTAATCTGTTATTAGCATTTCAATGATCACGAAAATTCGATAATCATATATTGAGATCAAATTTTTATTGATTGGACAGGAGAGAGTGAAATAATTATTTTATTAAACATTAGTTTAATTAAAATGAATTAATTAATTTTACTTTTTTGATCGAACAATCGAGTACTAAGATTTTTTAAAGTTTATTCGAAACTTCAGTATGTTTTAAAAAATATGTTTTAATTCTTTCGCATGTTCTAATTCTTTCGCGTGGTTGTTATTCGAATGAATATAAACTTTTATTTGCAAGTAAGCACATTTTGCAATGAACAGAGCAAGTACATTTTGCAAGTATACAAACAGAGCCTATTATTTAAAAAATATGCGCGATTCAGGTGTCTATCTTAACTAGACAGAAAATTTTAATATTACCAGATCTGCAACTTTGACAATGTCGACCATGCTATTGAAGTCATTTGGGCATTCCATAAAAGTAATTCTTCGCTTTTTTCCTTAAAATAAAATTTATGCTGTTCAAAGATACAGAAATACAAACCGGCAACCAATGTAATGGGACCTTGTAATGAACTGATTTTATCGGAACAAAAATGTCGAACCAAGCATCGCAAAAGCGTACTTTTACCAACGTTTTTAGGTCCGACAATTGCAACGACCATAGGTGGGGGACTTAAAGGATTTCGATCAACTTTAGGCAATTGAATGCGTTTTGCTTGAATGTCGGCATGTCTAAACAAAACACAAAATAAATTTTTAATAAAACTTAATGCTTTATCATTAATAAACATGTTTCAGGTTTTTAATTATCTATTGCTCAATTGAAATGTTTAGACACATTTAAAACTCAAACACAAACTGAGTTTTTAAAACTTATTTATAAATCCAAATTATAGTAACGATAAAGCGCTGTATTTTTATATTTGTTTGAATAATTTCCAGGAAAACTAAATATTGTTCACCTTGTAAATTACTTTTACGCATTCTCGCTATCAATTAAGTGATAAAGTATCAAAATTAATTATACATTGAAAAATATTATATTATTTATTAATAATATTATAAATATTATCATATTATCATATTTATTTATATAATATATATTATATATAATATACATTAAGAAATATACTTGATAATCATTTTAATTGTCATCACGGAATATGTAGCGACATATTTGCTTTTTAATCAAAAATCATTAGAATAAACTGAAAATGTCTGACGTTTTTAAGTATTTTATGTTATAAAATAAAAATGAAATGCTACAAATAGTATTTATATGTCAATTTATAATGCTATAATTACAAAAAAAATATTTATAAATTACTTGAAACGTTTATGAAAATGACTGATTGGATGTTCGATTATTGTAATCAAACATTCGATTTTATTTAGTAAACGAAAATTTTTAATCAACATATTAAATTTATATGCGAAATAATACAACTTCAAGATAAAAAACACAAATATATAGTTTTCAATATTGAAACTGAATTATATTTTAAAACTAATAATATTTATAAAAACTCAAAATCTACTTTTTTAAATTCCGTTTATGCTTTTAAACTAACAAAAGATAAAAATTTCTGAAATTTTATGTCAAAAAGCTTTGAATTTGGATTAATCGACAGTCAAATTACGTGCTTTTACTCGATTTTTAACAAACATAGGATAAAGTTGTCTAAAATATTCAATTAAAAATCTTTGACTTCGGAATAATCGACCATACAATAATGTGTATTACCCATTGCTCGATAAACAAGTCGACTTTTAGAAATAAATCGATTTACATATTTAGATTTAAAATATAAATATAACAAACCTTTTAAACTTCTTTTGTGCCTTAATGTGATTTACAACTGCAAATGCTTTCGGATTCCGATTCAGCTGCCCATTATTTTTACCTGCTTTATATTGGGCAGTAATTTTGTCGGCTTTCTTCCCAACGGTCTGTTTGCGATGTGGTTTATTTTTAGCCTCAGTAGCGCTATCCGTTTTTGTCTTTTTCATTCTAAAATGGATTTAAATAAATTTCCACCACCTAAGGCTGTATTACAACTTGAACATAAATTAGTTATTACCAATCCAATGATAATAGAATTGTTAATAACTAATCCATAATGCAAGCGTTGTGTGCATAATTGAAAAAAGAATAATTTAAAATCATATCAATAACAGAGTATCCGTATATTTTGCTCTATCAATTAAAAATAAAGAAAAATAAAAATAAAAATAAAGATAAATAAAAATAAATAATAAAAGATTATATAAGATTTTATACAATTGATATTTATATATTGATAAAAATTAAAATTGAAATTTAAAATAAATGTTAATTTTTATGAAATGACTAATAAATAAGAAATGTTGCATCACAATAAGGATTAGATATCATCAGGAGGAACTGTTATGCTATCAGGTTTCGACCCATATCCCTCGAGCCAACATAGCAGTGATACCAAATACGTGCTAAAGACGTATTTCCTCTGATGAAATTTGATGATCAAGCATCTTATTCTAATACAAAGTAAATTATTTATTATCCATATCAGAATACGGAATAAAGGTCAGCTGAAGGAACTGCTTTGTTTTCAGTTTGTTATTTGAATAATTAACTTTAGTTATTTACATAACAAAATATATGCGTATTTTGAAATATAAATATAATACATTTGTGTTTTGAAATATCATTTTTAAGGCATCAACGATGTATTCCAAAAGAGTAGATTAAATAACCTTACCTTACGACTAGTGTGTATAATCTATTTAATTCTTTCTAAAATTAATTATATTGCTGTCTAAATTTTGAGCCGAGCTTAAAAAAGTGATGACTAAATATCAAAATCAGAAATTAACCTTTTTATAATCATGATAATATAATAATCATGTATCTAAGATAATTTTTTTTATTTCGTCATCAGAACAACTAATTTTACAAATCAATGGTTGTTCATAATGGATTAAAAAGTGTTTTTAATATATTATTAACATTTCAATAATCATGAAAATTCGTTAATTATGAATTGGAGATTTAATTTTATTGATTGAACAGAACAGATTGAAATAATTAGTTTATAAAACATTAGAACATTAAAATCATTAAAACATTAAAACATATATACACTTCCCATCCCATGTAATCTTCACTCCTCGACACCCCCGTCCCGTCCCTCCTGTCTCGTTTCTCAATAATCTATATCCATCAATCAAAATAATTTTTATTGACTGGACATGAGAGAGTGAAATAATTACTTTACTAAACATTAGAATTTTCGATAGCTGACTGATTTCGTCATCAGAACAACTAATTTTACAAATTAATGGTTGTTCATAATGGATTAAAAAGTGTTTTTAATCCATTATTGACATTTTAAGAATCACGAAAATTCGTTAATCATTAATTTTAGATTAATTTTTATTGACTGGACATGAGAGAGTGAAATAATTAGTTTACTAAACATTAGAATTTTCGATAGCTGACTGATTTCGTAATCAGAACAACTACTTTTACAATAAAGCAGTAGTTCATAATGGATTAAAAAGTGTTTTTAATGTGGTATAAACATTTCAATAATCACGAAAATTCGTTAATCATTAATTTTAGATTAATTTTTATTGACTGGACATGAGAGAGTGAAATAATTACTTGACTAAACATTAGAATTTTCGATAGCTGACTGATTTCGTCATCAGAACAACTAATTTTACAAATTAATGGTTGTTCATAATGGATTAAAAAGTGTTTATAATGTGGTATTAACATTTTAAGAACCACGAAAATTCGTTAATCATTAATTTTAGATTAATTTTTATTGACTGGACATGAGAGAGTGAAATAATTAGTTTACTAAATATTAGAATTTTCGATAGCTGACTGATTTCGTCATCAGAACAACTAATTTTACAAATTAATGGTTGTTCATAATGGATTAAAAAGTGTTTTTAATCCATTATTGACATTTTAAGAATCACGAAAATTCGTTAATCATTAATTTTAGATTAATTTTTATTGACTGGGCATGAGAGAGTGAAATAATTAGTTCACTAAACATTAGAATTTTCGATAGCTGACTGATTTCGTCATCAAAACAACTACTTTTACAATAAAGCAGTAGTTCATAATGGATTTAAAAGTGTTTTTAATGTGGTATAAACATTTCAATAATCACGAAAATTCGTTAATCATTAATTTTAGATTAATTTTTATTGACTGGACATGAGAGGGTGAAATAATTATTTTACTAAACATTAGAATTTCTGATAGCTGACTGATTTCGTCATCGAAACAACTACTTTTACAATAAAGCAGTAGTTCATAATGGATTAAAAAGTGTTTTTAATATATTATTAACATTTCAATAATCATGAAAATTCGTTAATTATGAATTGGAGATTTAATTTTATTGATTGAACAGGATATAGTGAAATAATTAGTTTATAAAACTAGTAGAATTTTCGATAGCTGACTGATATCGTCATCAGAACAACTAATTTTAAAAACAACACGGTTGTTCATAATAGATAAAAAGTGGTTTCAATCTGTTATTATTAATACACAAGACAAAGCCCGTAGGCCGTTTAGTCTGCTCACATAGAAAGATAGACAGACAAAAAAAAGAGGAAAAATGAGGTTAAATTGTTGAAATTATCGTTGATCTGACGGGTATGTCATTCGGATAGTTTGCTGATCAGGATGTCGTATTCATTCTAATAATTTTCGTTTGAATATTTCAATGTCATGGATAGATATTAAAAAGTCCGGTAACATGTTCCACACGCTATAGTTCGATGCGAAAGACGATATATTATAGAGCATCTTCCATGATATTGAGTTTTAAGATGCAAACTATGTCCTCGATGACAGGCATGATGATTCAAACTTACACAATTTATTGGGTATCCGTCATAACCTTTAACGATATTATACAACGCAACCTAATCTAAATACACTAAACGTGACCGGATAGAACGCATGCCTAGCATTCTTAGTCTTTCCGCGTAAGGAAACTGTGCAACTCTTTTACATAATCGAGACCCTCGCATTAATATATTATCAAGTAAATTGATTTCCTCTTTAGCGCACGGAAATGATGATTGAATGCTGTACTCAGTAAGGACGAACCAATGCGTTGTACAGTAGCTTAAAACATACTACTGGCAAATATTTAAAGCAATTCTTAAATAAGTAAAGAACACTCCGCTCTTTTGAACATACTCTGTCTGTGTTCATCCTAGTCTTGAAAGAACACTGAACAATTGTGCCAACGTCATGTGTTTGATTCGCTCTAGATACAATGTTATCGCCTAACATGTAATCAGCATGTATGTCACTCCGACCAAAACGTAAATGGACACATTTACCTACATTTATTACTCCTGTCGAGTACTCCCATTCGTGAATAATTTTTAAATCCTGCTATCCAGTAATGTCGCTTTTCGATGTAATTTTAGACCAGATTTTAAGATCATCGGAAAAAGCCAAATACGGACAGTGTAGCTGTTTTAACAATGTGTTTAGATAAATGTTGAAAAGTGGTGGACCTAAGACAGTACCTTGAGGTACTCCTAATGTAAGTGAACGTGGTGATGATAAGCTCAATCCAACGCGAACACGATAAGAGCGTGGCATTAAGAATGCGTGGAGCCAATTCAAAATAATCGGATTTATTTTACAGTCAAAAGCACTTCCATGAGATTTTCATGACGTATACGATTGAAAGCCCTACTAAAGTCAAGAAGGACACAGTCAACTGCTATCCCGTTAGACACCCCATTAACTCACGCTGCCCTAGCACAAAGTAAATTAGTTAAGCACGATCGTCCAACGATGAATCTATGTTGATATGGGTTTATCTGATTTGATTGGCACAATAGGTTAACAACATACCTATAGACTATCCGTACGAAAATTTTACTGACAATACTAGTTAAGCTCAGTTGTCTGTAATTTTCAGGATTGTGCATGGCACCCTTTTTAAAACCCAGAACTACAATTGCGCATTTCCAGTCCGGTGGTATTTTGCATTTATCAATTGACATTTGAAACAGTTCAGTTAATGTCACAGTTAACATGGATCTTTAAGCTCTAAGCAGAAAGGGATATATGTCATCAGGACCGGGAGATGAATTGATCGATAATCGAGCTAGCTCATCATAGACAGAAGATTGTGAAACTGTGAAATGCCACAATGGCAACAAATTGCTTATCCTAATATTATCATTATCGTCACTGTTAAAGTTCATAGCACTAAGCCTTCTCAATCTAATCCTTTAAATCATCTCAATCTAATCCATCCCAGCCCCCTCTCCTAAAAATTGTTTTCAAGCATCGCTCTCACGCGTCTTCTGTCCTCTCTCAACGATTCAAACTCATGTCATCTTCAACCACTCGAATTTTCCCTGATCGCGCCCCTTCTGAAATCGCTCAAATCTCTTCAGCCCGCATCGAAAAACTTTGTCGCGAGGAAAACGGCGAAACATCACTCTCCATCCGAAAAATAGACGGAAATTTTCAAGTTGTCCACACCCGTCCAAACATTCGATGGCGCTCCATCTCTCCTATGTGTATTCTCCACTAGACTCTTTCGCCACAGCACACGGTTTCCGCCTCGGTCTCCTCGACACTAGATCTATTCTCAATAAATCCGATCTTATCCTCAACTTATTCACCAAGCAATCCATCGATCTCTTCTGCCTCACCGAATCCTGGCACTCAGATTCCGACGACCTTTCCATTCGCCGTCTGCTCTCTGCCGGTTGCTCCCTAGTCGAATCCGCACGCCCCCTCAGCTCATGTATTTTAAATCCTCTAATCATGGCGGCATCGTCGCATTCGCGCGTCACCCAGCGTCTCTTCGCAAAATCTATCCCCCTTCCAGTCCTTGCCCTGTTGAATTGCTCACTTGTCGTTATTCTAACCCGATCACTCTAGATCTCGCCATTGTATACCGTCCTGGTTCATCAGCTCCTACAGCCTTATTTTTTACCGAACTCGCTGACCTCCTTTCTCATTGTTCTTTGTCCTTAATCCCTTCACTCGTTCTAGGCGACATCAATATCGGCCAAGACCGCCCCTCTTCCAAAGATTCCATCCGCTTCATCAACATTCTATCCAACTACAATTACAAACTAATCTCCACTGCCCCCACACATATACTTGGTAAGGCACTCGACATCATCGCTGTCCCTGATCATTTTTTACTGCCTACACCTCACTGTCCATCTCTGATCCTGGTCTATCCGACCACTTTCTTACAACAATTACAAACTAATCTCCACTGCCCCCACACATATACTTGGTAAGGCACTCGACATCATCGCTGTCCCTGATCATTTTTTACTGCCTACACCTCACTGTCCATCTCTGATCCTGGTCTATCCGACCAAATATGAGGAGGGGTGTGGTCACTCGCAACCACACCCCTCCTCACACACATACAATCCTACGTCGCCCTTGGAGAAATCTTGACCTCTCCCTTCTCCGCTCTGCCTTACTCAAATCGTCTCTATCATTACCCACAATAACATATTCATCTCCTCACGATCTCGCCTTTCTTTTCGACTCTGAACTCACATCCACTCTCAATATTCTCTTGCCCTTCAAGTCTCACCCACACCGTCGCTTGCACCGTGCCCCATGGTTTGACATCCAATGTCTACTCTCAAAGCATCGACTCCGCCATGCTTTTCGAGTCTATCACCTTAAAATCATCACTTCATTCAACTCTAACATTCTCTGGCATACTTTTAACTCAATCCTGGCTCGTTCCTCTACGCCGTGCAACATCAATGCTTATGATTATTCGTCATTTCTCCAGACTAAAGTATCCACGCTGCTCTCTCACACCCCGGTCTCCATCCTATCCCACTCTGCCCAGTCTACTCTCATCCTTCCGGAACTCTTTCATCTTCTCCCTGTCTCACCTACAGAAGTATCATCTGTCCTCATGTCCTTGCCCAACAAAACCTCACCTGCCGATCCCCTGCCTACACACATATTAAAATCTATATGCTCATCGATATCCCAATTTCTCACAACCTTGTTTAACTCGTCCATCCGCAGTCGTATCTTCCCTTCACACTGGAAATCCGCAATCGTTCGTCTCCTCCTTAAAAAACAATCGCTCGACCCCTCCCTTCCTTCTAGCTATCGCCCCATTTCACTACTCCCTACTCTTTCTAAGCTCTTAGAACGCCTCATCTTTATACAAATCAACGCTTATCTCTCCTCATCCAATTTGTACCCTCCTCTTCAATCCGCTTTTCGTTTTAATCACTCCACAGAAATCGCCTGCATGAAAGTTTACAACGACTTACTCATTTCTCGAGACAAGGCTCTATATAGTGATCTCATCTCCCTCGACCTCTCCTCCGCATTCGACATTGTCGACTACTCCGTCCTCCTTTCTCGGCTTCGTTATGATTACGGCTTTTCTTCCTCCTCCGTAGCATGGTTCGCCTCATATCTATCCGACCGTTCCTTTCGCGTCTGTTCTAATTCATCATCCTCCCCTCCCATCCCTATTTTTTGCGGGGTCCCACAAGGTTCAGTCCTAGGTCCCCTGGGCGATCTATCTCCGTTTATCAAACCTTACTCCTTTAACGTCATGCAATACGCCGATGACATTCTAATCTATGCTCATGCATCCGCACATCGCATACACGATATCGGCATTTCTGAATCCAACTGTCTTTCTTCTATCTACAAACGTCTCTCCGATCTCCATCTCGTTCTAAACCCCGAAAAGTCCAAAATAATGTGGATCCTTCCCCGTAAACCAAACATATCTCCTCCCACTGTATATTTTGCCTCATCGATCATCCCCATAGTACACAATCTCACTTTCTTAGGCTTCCATTTCGATGATCACCTTTCCCTTAAACCCTTCCTATGTGACAAGGTCCGCTCATCTAACTTAATTCTCCGTGAAATCAGCCGTATCCGCACCCTGATCGACTTCCGTTCTTGTATGTCTATTCTTTCATCGCTTCTTTTCCCTAAAATCGATTACTGCCTTAGCCTTTTCGCCAATTCTCCAAAATCCATCATCCTACCCTACAACGAATAATCAACACCGCCGTTCGAGTGCTCTTTCGTCTCCGTCGCTTCGACCACGCATCCACCTATTTTGCCCAACTATCCTGGCCCAACATCCACATCCTCATCAAACTCCGCCTTCTTCTCGTTACCTTTCGTCTCATCGCTGTCGGCTCCCCATCGTTCATCAACCTTCCTTTCTTAGACGATACTCGACCCACCTCGCTATCGCTTCGTTCTTGTCATACCCTCTTACTCCACGTTCCTAATTACTCCAACAACTACGGTCTTCGATCCTTCCTCGTCACCGCCTCACTCGCCTGGAATCAACTCCCTCTCGACGACCGCCGCGCCCCTCCTTTATCACATTCAAACACCTCCTTCGTTCACACCTTCTCGACACCTGATTCACAGTCTTGTTTTGTTGTGGTCATGTAAGCATGCGCTGGCACGCATTTGCCACGTTATAATAAATCCTTTTTTAAGCCTAAAATGAATCTGTGTCTTCGAAATATCTGACTGCGAATTAACCAGCTGTTCATCACACGTTAAAGACGATATGAGAGGTCTTACACATTTATTTCTACGAATATATGGCCGAAATAACTTTGGATTTGAATTTATTGAATTGATTAGTCGACGTTCATAGATTATGCGTTTACGAGATCTAGCCCTGATTTCGACATGCATTGTACTTCGATCGAAGTGATGAGTCTAAGCGACATTGTCTGTACAATTTATTACGTCGTCTTATTAATACGAACTTCGTCAAGTTCGTAGATTGATCGATTTCCCTTCTTGTATGACTCTCATATCATCTCTGCTTTTTTCTAGACTCGATTATTGTCTTAGTCTATTTTCCAACTCACCTAAATCCACTCTTCTTCCTTTACAACGCATCATAAACGCAGCCGTCCAAATTCTCCTCCGTCTTCGTCGTTTTGATCATACATTCCACTATCTTGTTTATCTCGATTGGCCTACCATTTATTGTCGTGTTCAAATCCGTCTTCTTATCATTTTTTCGCCTTATAACTTCTCATACCCCTTCATTTCTACAGATAAAATCGATGATTTAGGGTATCTTCGCTTAATACGCTCGATATGAGCGCTCACGTAAATAAAGTTTCGGCCAATTGCTGTCGTACTATTGGCATCATTAGACGATATTTTAGATCACTAGAGGTATGTAGCTTCAGAATAATATACAAGGCCCTCATCAAATCTCGCATGCTATACGCATCTCCCGCAGCGTATCTACATCTCCGCAAGAACATCGTGGCTTACGAATCGATTCTCTAGTCGGCTACTCGTCTTGTTCCCGCTGTCAAAGAACTGTTGTTTGACCACAAGTTAGAAATCCTAGGTGTTCACACGGTTTGTGAAAGTTTGGTAAAAGCTAATCTTATGCTGGTATAAAGGGCAATTTTATCGCCCACTCATCCCCTCAACTTCATGTTTTGCCTACGCAACTCCGAGCAGTTACGTGGACATTGACAAACGCTCAAGCATCGTAATAAAGTCGATCGAAATTATCAGGATATCAGAGATCGAGCAATAAACAGTTGGAACAGGCTCCCATCATCTGAAATTGAATGCCCTAATATCCGAGAATTTCGGCGTGCGTTGAACAGTATATCGTCTAAGAAGTCGAACCTGATTTGGATTTTTTTGTTTTACTGACATTGTACTTTTTTTACATTGAGATTCAGCCAAACGAGCAACTGCTCATCGGCTGTTGTATACTAATAATAAATTTTTTAATTGAACTGGAGAGATTGAAATAATTAGTTTACTAAACATTAATAGAATTTTCAATAGCTGACTGATTTCGTCATCAGAACAACTAATTTTACAAATTAATGGTTGTTCATAATGAATTAAAAAGTGTTTTTAATCCATTATTGACATTTTAAGAATCACGAAAATTCGTTAATCATTAATTTTAGATTAATTTTTATTGACTGGACATGAGAGAGTGAAATAATTATTTTACTAAACATTAGAATTTCTGATAGCTGACTGATTTCGTCATCAAAACAACTACTTTTACAATAAAGCAGTAGTTCATAATGGATTAAAAAGTGTTTTTAATGTGGTATAAACATTTCAATAATCACGAAAATTCGTTAATCATGTATTTGAGATCCAACTTTTATTTTTTAAACATTAGTGAAATAATTATTTTACTAAAAAACGTGGCAAAATTAACGTGACAAATGCGTGCGCTGGCACTCTTACATGACCACAACAAAACAAAAATGTAAATCACGTGTCGAGAAGGTGTGAACGGAGGAGTTGTTTTAATGTGATAAAGGAGAGAGCGCGGCGGACGTCGAGATGGAGTTGATTCCAGGCGAGTGGGGCGACGACGAGGAAGGATCGGAGACCGTAATTGGGAACGTGAGTAAGAGGGCATGACGGAAACGCAGCGATATCGAGCTGGGGCGAGTGTCGTCTAAGAAAGGAAGGTTGATAAACGATGGGGAGCCGACAGCGATCAGACGAAAAGTTACAATAAGGCGGAGTTTGATATGGATGAGAATGGTGGGCCATGAGAGTTGGGCAAGATATGTGGATTGGAAGTTAAAGTGACGGAGACAAAAGAGTACTCGAACGGCGGAGTTGATTATTCGTTGAAAGGGTAGGATGATGGATTTTGGAGAATTTGCTGAAAGGCTGGGGCAGTAATCGATTTTAAGGAAGAGAAGTGACGAAAGAAGAAACAGACAAGAACGGAAATCGATAAGGGGGCGGATACGGCGGATGTCACGGAGAATTAAGTTAGACGAGCAGACCTTGTCACGGACGAAGGGTTTAAGGGAAAGGTGATCATCGAAATGGAAGCCTAAGAAAGTGAGATTGTGTACTATGGGGATGATCGATAAGTCAAACGATACAGTGGGAGGAGATATGTTTGGTTTACGGGGGAGGATCCACATTATTTTTGACTTGTTGGGGTTCAGAACGAGATGGAGATTGGAGAGACGTTTGTAGATATAAGAAATACAGTTGGAGGCAGAAATACTGATATCGTGTATGCGAGGTGCGCGTGCATGAGCATAGATGAGGATGTCATCGGCGTATTGCATGACGTTAAAGCATTAAGGTTTGATAAACGGAGATAGATCGCCAAGCAGAAGAGAGAAAAGCGGGGGACCTAGGACTGAACTTCTGGGACCCCGCAAAAAATAGGAATGAAAGGAGAGGATGATGAATTAGAACAGACGCGAAAGGAACGGTTGGATAGATACGAGGCAAACCATGCTACGGAGGACGAAGAAAAACAGTAATCATAACGAAGGCGAGAAAGGAGGACGGAGTGGTCGACAATGTCGCAGGTGGAGGAGAGGTCGAGGAAGATTAGAACACTATATAAAGCCTTGTTTAAGGAAATGAGTAAGTCGTTGTAAACTTTCATGCAGGCGATTTCTGTGGAGTGATTAAAACGAAAAGCGGTTTGAAGAGGAGGGTACAAATTGGATGAGGAGAGATAATCGTTGATCTGCATTTAGATGAGGCGTTCTAAGAGCTTAGAAAGAGTAGGGAGTAGTGAAATGTTGCGATAGCTAGAAGGAAGTTAGGGTCGAGCGATTGTTTCTTAAGGAGGGGACGAACGATTGCGGATTTTCAGTGTGAAAGGAAGTTACGGCTGCGGATGGACGAGTTAAACAAGGTGATGAAGAATTGGGATATCGATAAGCATATGAATTTAAGTATGGGGGATGCAGTGAATCAGCAGGTGAGGTTTTGCTGGGCAAGGTCATGAGGACAGATAAGACTTCGGTAGGTGAGACAGGGAGAAGATGAAAGAGTTCCGGGAGGATGATGCTAGACGGGGCAGAGTAAGATAGGATGGAGATTGGGCTGTGAGAGAGCAACGTGGATACGTTGGTCTGAATAAATAACTAATAATCATAAGGATCGATGTTGCAAGACGAAGAGGAGCAGAAAGGATCGAGTTAAAAGTATGCCAGAGAGACTTGGAGTTTAATGAAGTGTTGATTTTATGATGCCAGAAGGAGTTGTATTTGGTACGTAGTAGGTTGAAATTAGACCGGCGAAGAGCAAGATAGGAATCACGGAAAGGCTGAATGAGCGAGCGGATATTACGTCTGAGAGAGCTGTGATATACTCGATTCAGTATGGCGGAGTCGACGCTTTGAGAGTAGGTTTTGGATTTCAAACCATGGGGCACGGTGCAAGCGACGGTGAGGGTAAGGCTTGAAGGGCATGATAATCTCGAGAGGATGTGTGAGTTTAGAGTCGAAAATAAAGGCAATATCGTGAGGAGAGGATGATGTTATTGTGTAAGAATATAGAGAGGATTTAAAAAAGGATTTATTTTAACGTGGCAAATGCGTGCCAGCGCACGCTTACATGACCACAAACAACAAAACAAGACTGTGAATCAGGTGTCGAGAAGGTGTGAACGGAGGAGGTGTTTGAATGTGATAAAGGAGGGAGCGCGGCGGACGTCGAGAGGGAGTTGATTCCAGGCGAGTGGGCGGCGACGAGGAAGGATCGGAGACCGTAGTTGTTGGAGTAATTAGAAACGTGGAGGAAGAGGGTTTGACAGAAACGAAACGATAACGAGGTGGGGCGAGTATCGTCTAAGAAAGGAAGGTTGATGAACGATGGGGAACCGACAGCGATGAGACGAAAAGTAACGAGAAGAATGCGGAATTTGATGCGGATGTGGATGGTGGGCCAGGAGAGTTGGGCAAGATATGTGGATATGTGGTCGAAGCGACGGAGACGAAAGAGCACTCGAACGGCGGTGTTGATTATTCGTTGTAGGGGTAGGATGATGGATTTTGGAGAATTGGCGAAAAGGCTAAGGCAGTAATCGATTTTAGGGAAAATAAGCGATGAAAGAAGAGACATACAAGAACGGAAGTCGATAAGGGGGCGGATACGGCGGATGTCACGGAGAATTAAGTTAGACGAGCGGACCTTGTCACGGACTAAGGGTTTAAGGGAAAGGTGATCATCGAAATGGAAGCCTAAGAAAGTGAGATTGTGGACTATAGGGATGATCGATGAGGCAAAAGATACAATGGGAGGAGATATGTTTGGTTTACGGGGAAGGATCCACATTATTTTAGACTTTTCGGGGTTTAGAACGAGATGGAGATCTAAGAGACGTTTGTAGATAGAAGAAAGATAGTTAGAGGCAGAAATGCCGATATCTTGTATGCGATGTGCAAAGCAAAGATCGCCAAGCAAAAGAGAGAAAAGCAGGGGACCTAGGACTGAACCGTATGGGACCCCGCAAAAAATAGGGATGGGAGGGGAGGATGATGAATTAGAACAGACGCGAAAGGAACGGTCGGATAGATACGAGGCAAACCATGCTACGGAGGACGAAGAAAAACAGTAATCATAACGAAGGCGAGAAAGGAGGACGGAGTTGTCGACAATGTCGAATGCGGAGGAGTCACGCTTGCACCGTGTCGAATGGCACGGTGCAAGTGTGACATGGGGAACGCTTGCACCGTGCCCCATCTCAAACCATGGGGCACGGTGCAAGCGACGGTGTGGGTGAGACTTGAAGGGCAAGAGAATATCGAGAGTGGATGTGAGTTCAGAGTCGAAAAGAAAGGCGAGATCGCGAGGAGATGAATATGTTATTGTGGGTAATGATAGAGACGATTTGAGTAAGGCAGAGCGGAGAAGGGAGAGGTCAAGATTTCTCCAAGGGCGACGTAGGATTGTAGGTGTGTGAGGAGGGGTGTGGTTGCGAGTGAGATTAAGGGTGATAAGAAAGTGGTCGGATAGACCAGGATCAGAGATGGACAGTGAGGTGTAGGCAGTAAAAAATGATTGGGTACAGAGATGATGTCGAGTGCCTTACCAAGTATATGTGTGGGGGCAGTGGAGATTAGTTTGTAATTGTTGTTGGATAGAATGTTGATGAAGCGGATAAAATCTGTGGAAGAGGGGCGATCTTGGCCGATATTGAAGTCGCCTAGAACGAGTGAAGGGATTAAGGACAAAGAACAATGAGAAAGGAGGTCAGCGAGTTCGGTAAAAATAAGGCTGTAGGAGCTGATGAACCAGGACGGTATACAATGGCGAGATCTAGAGTGATCGGGTTAGAATAACGACAAGTGAGCAATTCAAAAGAGCAAGGACTGAAAGGGGGATTGATTTTGCGAAGAGACGCTGGGTGACGCGCGAATGCGACGATGCCGCCATGATTAGAGGATTTAAAATACATGAGCTGAGGGGGCGGCCGGATTCGACTAGGGAGCAACCGGCAGAGAGCAGACGGCGAATGGAAAGGTCGTCGGAATCTGAGTGCCAGGATTCGGTGAGGCAGAAGAGATCGATGGATTGCTTGGTGAATAGGTTGAGGATAAGATCGGATTTATTGAGAATAGATCTAGTGTTGAGGAGACCGAGGCGGAAACCGTGTGCTGTGGCGAAAGAGTCTAGTGGAGAAGACACATAGGAGAGATGGAGCGCCATCGAATTTTTGGACGGGTGTGGACAACTTGAAAATTTCCGTCTATTTTTCGGATGGAGAGTGATGTTTCTCCGTTTTCCTCGCGACGGAGTTTTTCGATGCGGGCTGAAGAGATTTGAGCGATTTCAGAAGAGGCGCGATCGGGGAAAATTCGAGTGGTTGAAGATGACATGAGTTTGAATCGTTGAGAGAGGACAGAAGACGCGTGATAGCGATGCTTGAAAACAATTTTTAGGAGAGGGGGCTGGGAAGGATTAGATTGAGAAGATTTGTTTAGACGGATGAATGCGACAGGAGAAATGTCCTTAAAAAAGGATGGTTTATCCGTAGGGACAATAAACGAGAGGATGGATCTGAAGGCGGAAACATCGTGGTCCAGACGTGCTTGTGGAGATAAAGAGTTAGAAGGCGTGATATTAGTAACAATGACGCAACGATCGCGAGAAGCAAAGCGCTTCCGTAAAGGAGGACGACTGACGTGAGTAGGTGAGATCACGATAGAAGAGCTGTCAGTTGATGATTTGGAGGGATTTGGTTTGACGACGGGAGACATAGAGGATAATGATAATAAAGAGGGTGGCAAGCGATGTGAGGAAAGGTTATGAGTGGAAGGATAGTGGAGGTTGGTGGAGGTGATTCCCGAGACGGGAAGGACGTCCTTCCCGTCTCGTCCTTCCCGAAACGAGACGGGAAGGACGGGACGTGTGGTGTCAGGGAGTGAAGATGACATGGAATGGGAAGTGTATATGGTGGCAGGGTCGGTGGGTTGAGAAAGGACATTAGAAACGACGGGGGTAGTTTGAGTTGACGTGTTGGATGTTGATATGTGCTTATTGGAAAGGTTGCATATTAGTTTGTTGATACAAAAACCACATACGAAGTCCTCTTTAGCCTTATTCTTGTCGCAGGTGATTGTTGTCCAGACGCTGCAATCGTGTATCGAGCACTGTACTTGCAGTTGTCCATAGTTAGTGTCGGTCTTAGTTGTTTTCTTAAGTCCTCCCATAAACGATAGTTGCCGTCGATTGTTGTCGTCGATGGTTGTCGTCGATTGTTGTCGTCGATGGTTGTCGTCGATGGTTGTCGTCGATGGTTGTCGTCGATGGTTGTCGTCGATGGTTGTCGTCGATGGTTGTCGTCGATGGTTGTCGTCGATGGTTGTCGTCGATGGTTGTCGTCGATGTATATGTAAGAATGTATGTATTTTAGATCTTGTAATTTGTGTATTTACTTTAGATCTAAAACTTTTTTTCAAAATCTCAAATGTAAGTAACTTTAATCAACAACTTTTATCAAGATTTGAGTTAGGCGTTTCTTAATATCGTTTCTCACAAAAAGAGCAACACCACCCCTACCCCCTATCTTATCAATACGGAACAAAGAATAGCCCGTGATAGATATATCATCATATACATCACAAGTAAGCCAAGATTCGGTAATACCAACTATCCTTAGATTAATAAACTCGATCCTTAACTTTAGCTAATCAACTTTCTGTAACAGACTCCAGACATTACAAAAGAATATATCATGATCCTTATTCACACCAATACAAGGAACTATAACAACTCTAGCAGTATTAGACAGTTCAGATCCTATGTTAGCTAGATACTGATATGCCATAGGACATTGCTACATCCCTTCATGCTCACGAGTGACGACACATCTAATGGGATCCAATTTATTCGAGCGTGTCGCTTCACTATCTGAAAATTTTTCACACAGATTGATTTTACATTGAGCAACACGAGAAGCGAGTTCTTTCCTAGCTTGCGACAGTTTCTCTCTTTGCAAAACATCAAGATCTTTCAAAATACGGACATTATATCCTTTTAGAACGAATTAATTACGAAGGATCAATTCTGCGATTGGTAATTAAATACGGCCTTTAGTATACGTGGTCTATTACTAAATGCATCACGCTTACCTAGTCGAAACAAAACAAGTTTTACATGTTCGACGATGTCTATATTGAATGAAGTAGGTACCTGTGACAATATGAATCTCACGTACTGGACGTCCTCCTTAAGAAGTACTTGAGCGTTCTCAAAGATTCCCTTATATTAGCCAGGATAATAGATCTACATCTATCAGCAACTCGTGTCCTATCAAAAAATTGATTGCACCCAATTTTATTTTGTATATTCTAGATTAAATAAAAGACTTTCTTACTTTATTTGCGAAGTTAATTGAAATCATTTCCTATTTTAAATTAAATCATCGTTGATGGGAAAGGTTTACCTTCAATTTGTAAAGATTACTATTTTTAAAATTAATTACTACTATGAAAGTAGTAATTATCTACTTAATTAGATAAAGTGAAAAAGGGGGTATTTTTCACCTACGGTGAAAAGTGAGGTATTTTTCACCGTAGGTGAAAAAGGGACGTTTTTCACCGATACGGCTGGGTGCACTTTTCACCTACGGTGAAGTATTTTTCACCGTAGGTGAAAAAGGGACGTTTTTCACCGATACAAACCAAATTTTAATTAAAAAAAATTTACCCTTAAATATGAATATTGATTTAACAGACTGCATTATAAAAAGCAATAGAGGTAAACCAAAAATTGCTTACCAGGGATATTTTTATAATTTCAAAGAGTCTACTGCAGGAAAAAAGATTTGGAGGTGTAATAAGAGAGGCTGCAAGTCTCTTTTGAAAACAAATTTGGAAAATGTCTTCCAGGAAAGTACCTGCCATGACCATATTATGGAGGAAATTAAATTTAACAAAGTTCTAATCCAGAGAGGGGTTAAGGATCGAGCCTTGAAGTCTACAGAATCAGCCAGAAACGTGATCTTAAACGTTTTAAAAGAAAATTCAAAGCTCCAAGTTCCAATTGATCTCAAAAATATGAAAAGGTTGGTAAATGCGACAAGAAAAGCAAACAATTACACCATTGTTCCAAATTACGACATCCCCGAAGAGCTGTTTTTTACAACGGAGAATAAACAGTTTTTATTTTTTGATAGCGGGATGGACGATATAAACAGAGTTTTAATCTTCAAACAGAGGAAAATTTAAAACATTTGGTATATTCAGATGTTCTGATATGTGATGGCACATTTCGAAGCGCACCAACTTCGTTTTCTCAAATTTTTACTATACAGTGCAGAATAAGGAATATGTTTTTGCCGATGATGTTTTGTTTCATGAAACATAAAAATGAGACGTCTTACAATTCTATTTTCGAATGGTTAATGTCGAAAAATCCAAATGTGGGATCTAATGCTAAATCTATAATTCTCGATTTTGAGCAATCTAGTTATAAATCGATCAAAAATAATTTTAAAAATTCCCAACTATACGGTTGTTGCTTTCATTTGGGGCAAATTATTTGGAGAAAAGTCCAGAATCTGAAATTCGCATCAGAACTTATTAATAATGCACCAATTAAACTTCAAGTCAAGATGATTTTGGCATTAAGCTTTGTATCTTTAGAAGATGTTTCACTGCATGCTGACGAATTAAGACTATATATTGTGGAACAAAAATCTTTAGATGTTTTGAATCTTTACGAATGGTTTGTACGTCAATACATAAACAATGAAACTGGCAACAATCATATTTCTTTTTGGAATGTAAAACTCCGCACGGAAAACGGTATTCCGAGGACAACGAATTCGCTTGAGGGTTACTACAGACATCTCAATACATTAATAAACATAAAACAGACTTCAATAATTCCCATTTTGAACGAGTTGAAGAATGAACAAACGATTACTGAGAATAAATTATTTTTGTCCTTATACAAAGATCCCGTCCCAAGAATTGATACCGTAAAGGACCTGCTCTTAAAATATAATGCACTGCCCCCAGTAGATTATTTAAAATATATTGCTTTAAATTTTAATTGGAAGCTAGATTAAATAAAAAAAAATTTCTATTTTTTAATTAAATTTTGGTTTGTCTCGGTGAAAAACGTCCATTTTTCACCGTAGGTGAAAAACACCCCCTTTTTCACCGTAGGTGAAAAGTGCACCCAATCTAAAAAACCTCATGTTTTAAATAATTCATAAGCAATAACTCATAATTATGAGCTTTGCATTTATTTCAAGCATGTGCTATATCGATATCATTCTATCAATTTTAAGCAAAGTGAAGTTTAAATCACTTATTAAATCACAAAGACTAAAGATACGAGTTGTTAAAAATTAAATTGATAATGTATTAAATCGAAATATTCTACCATTTAACATTACGTTGAAATAAAAATTTCATAGAAATCAATATGAAAATTTGTGAACTTAAGAAATCTGAAATTTATTACTTATTCTAAAGCGGTATATCAAAAATAAGCATTAATAAACAGTAATGTATAAAATACGTCGGTTATAGTAAATTGTAATATATACATTTAACTTCGAACGGTTTTACTCTGCATTTAATTAGTAGAGTTTTTAATTTAAAGGTGCACAATTTGATTAATCGGTATGTTCATTAAATTTAATTTAAAATTGGAACAGTGAATCTGATAACAATATTAAGATTTATAAAGATAAGTAAAGGTTCAGCAAAACGATCTTCAATATTCAATAATTAAATCATATTTTGGTCGATATCGACAAGATAAAATACCAATTCAGCAATACTGAAATTATGTTTTTGTAACTTAACTTTTAGATAATAGATATTCATTCATTTATCGTTATCTATTTGGGTCGAAGAATAGGCGCAGAAGCCTAATAACATTGCAGTTTTTTCTGATGACATCTAATCCTTATGATGATACATCGTCTGCTATTTATTATTCAATTCATTTAAATGACTTTTATTTTAAATTTAAATTTTTTATTTTAACTTGATTTAAATTATATAAAATTTTATATAATAATTTATAATTATATTTCAATATAATTATAAAATAATTAAAATTTTATATTTTCATATAAAATAGAAAAAATCTAAATTGAATAAAATCTTTTTTATTCTTTATTTTTATTTTAAATTTATTTATACGAAGACAATTACCTGTTCGTATTATTTTGTGCTGCAAGTCATACTTTATTAATCAAAGTCTTGCTTAATAGACTCTTAAATTATGATTCTAAAAAAGGGAAGGTATGAATGTTGCCTCCACTCTTTCATTTAATCAAATATTAAATTAATTGTCAATGAGTTGAATTCAAATACTTCTTGAATTCAACTACTTGTTGATATAAATTTTAAAAAAATCTGATAACAATTATTCATTATAAATTAATTAATTATTATTTAATTTTTATTTAGCGTTAGTTTTATTTATGAAAATAATGTTAATAATTTAGCCTCAGTTAGCTCATCTGAATTGCATTATTATTTATAATTATTGGTATGATTGTAAAAATAATATTATTGATGATATATAATAACCAAGCTAAAGATAGTCACACAATTGTCATTATTTTCGATTTCAAGCTACTGAAAATATACTTATATCAGAAAAATATAAAATTATAAAATTATCAGAATTTTTAAATCTAATCCATTCACTTAATTATATGATTAATAGGAAATTTTGTATTCTAAATTTTGTGGCGTTGCGGATAGATGAAAAACAAAATTGAAATTTATATCTTCGTTATTGATATATTAAAATAACTTATTTTTAATTTACTTGTGAGAATGCATTAAATAGTAGAAACTATATATTATATTTGGTTTTGAAACTTGGTTTTAATATCTGATTAATAAATTTGTATTTAATAATAATTTCAAGTAAATAAGTGATTTAATGGAAGTGACAGGGCAATAAAGAATAGACGTGAACATGGTCAATGAGGCAGGATTGGATACTATCTTATTCACATAAAATTTAATGTGATAATCATCGTACTTTTATTCTGCAGTAATGACAAAAGTCATTAACTTGATAGAAATTTTAATTTTATAAAATCTTATGTAATTATTAATTATTTATCTTTATTTTTAATTATATATCGTATACAGTACGTAGACTTAGATATCTGATCTGATTTGCTTTACTGACAAGTTACTATATAACTTGTAATAACTTATAATTACATACTATAATATAATTATAATTACATAATATAATTAATATCATAATAACATAAAAATGTCTAATATAACATTTATAACATAAATTTTAATTTTATAGATAACGTAATTACGGATTTCTCAGGGTTGTACGGTTTGTAATTACGGTTTCCAGAGATTCGTAGTAAATTACTAATTAAAGAATAGAATAGAATTTATTTAGAGTGGCCTTTGTGGTAAATAGAACCATTTACAGGCCCACTATAAAAATTAAAAGACAAGTTTACGTCCGATGAATGTTTGAACTTGTATGTAGAGTTATTGAATTGATTGCGGCTGAAAGTGTTATTTTAATTTGTTTGCAAAAAGTATGGCGAACAAGGAAGTTTTGAAGTGTTTAAGCGACGTCAATGATTTTGTGTCACGAGGAAGTTTATTCCAAAGGCGTGGTGCAGCAATGGTGAACGCACGATATCCGTGATTACCGTTGTGACGGGAAACGAAAAGCGAGTAGGAGCGATGACTTCTTAGGGAGAGACCAGTCGTCATATTGGATGCGCTATCAGGAAGATATAGATAAGGAGGGTTGTGCCGGAATTTAATTAAACTATAGTTTTTTATATTGTTATCTTCTATATTAAAAATATCAAAATAAAATCCAATAATTCGTGTCAGAAATACCTCTGACAATATGACCTCTGTCAGAAATACTGAAACTATGTATTATTGGTTACGACTTTACTATTATTTTTTCTTATTTTCAAACAAGTTTGATGAATTATTAATTCTTAAAAAAGGGAGAAGTTTGCATCCCAAGGTGTTTACACTTTAAAATGTAAACTGCTTCTCGTGATCACGTTTAAGAGACCAGGTAATGGACAATAGCTAGGTCGCGTAGAGCGTGGAGTGAAGGTGGTAGATCTTTATAGATCTTGTTCCAGCCTGCAACCGCCTTAAGCAGGGCAGCCCCCTGTCAGATGCTGCTGGATGGCCCGTTGTAAGTTTAGTCTGAGTCAACTAAACTAGGTGGCGACACCGAAAAAGCAACGTTAAAAATCATGACTTAAAAGTTACATGTACTCAACAATATTGGAAAAATACGTAAGTACTAATGATTTCAATTTTAGATATTTTAAATGTAACAGAAAAAATTGTATAGTTTGTGATGTTATAAATAATAATTGTATTGTAAGTAATTGTATTGTAAGTAATACGATAAACAAATGTTTTTCATTAAATATTAATAATAATTGTAACTGCAATACCGCAGGTGTAGTGTATCTAATACAATGTACATGTGGATTGCAATATATAGGAAAAACATATCAAATGTTAAAAACTAGGTTTAGGCAACACATATATAATATACAGCATAATAGTCAAACTATATTTCATAAACATATGAGATTAATATGACATTTTATTAAAAACTGTAAATTATTTATTTTAGAACATATTATCGAAGAAAATAAGACAATATTAAATCAAAAAATATTAGAAAAAGAAGATTTTTGGATTAAAACGCTTAATTCCATGTATCCATTAGGATTGAATGACGTGGTACAAGGAATTGGCAGAAGTAGTATAATACATAATAAACAACTATATTATAATAATCCGGTTAAACGCAAACCAAGAAGTCATGGTGATAAAAGGAATAGGAAAAATAGAGTTAAAAATATTAAAAAAGATATGTATATAAATGAACAATTAGAAATATTAAAACAACTTTTAAGTGATAATAAGCTAAAAGATCTTTATGTAAATATAAGAAGTTTTTCTAAAGATATCATATGTTCAATAAATCAAAAATTAATTAACGACTATGATAGGCTAAGTTGTATAATAGACAGTTATTGTAATACAAAATACTATAATCGTACAATAAATGTTAATAATAACAATAGAAAATATACATTAACCATAAACTTCATTAATAAATGTATAGATAACATAAATATAGCCGGACTTTAAATAATTCTAAAAGTAAAGAAATAATAGGGTCAGATTTAAGTAAATATATTCCTAAAATAAGGTATAAACTCCTACCACCATTAGGACGAAAAATTTGTAATTATAATAAAGAATTAAAATCAATATGTAACGATAATATTAGAAACATAATGGAAACAGAATGCAATTGATAAAGTCTTAGTCTTGATAAAATAAATGAACATATATGTTCCAATAATCTAGAATTAATTGAAAATTGTGAATTAAGAAAGCTGCTATCAAAAGGGTATAATTATTAGATTAAATAATACCAACGACAAACATAATATTTACAATTCGTTAAAATTAAATGATTACTTTAGTAAGCTGATTAATAGTGAAAGCTCGAACATATCTAAGATAAACATTTGGAAAGATTATATATTTGATAAAATTAAAAATAAAATGAAAATAACAAACAATTATGAAAAAGGAAAGATAAAATTAATAAAGATATGTATAAAGAACTTACTAAATAAAAGGATAAGTATATAATAACAACTATTGATAAAGCTAGTAATAACTTTGTCTTCATATGCAAAAAGCTTTATTATGATATACTAATGAAAGAGTTAATTCTAATGATTTAAATGTAAATCCAACATATGAACGTAGTGAGTTGAGTTTAGAAACAATTATTACAAGTCACTGTTCTATAATGAATAAAAAGGGTATAAAGGTTGAATTAGATAATAAAACTATACCTATATTATATTGGAATCCAAAATTACATAAAAATTCAATAAAACATAGGTTCATATGTAGTGCGTTTAAATGTACATTAAAACCACTTTATGTCTATATGAATAAAATACTTAAAGTAATTAAAGCACACTTTAAAAAATATTGCAAGGTAATCGAAATTAATACTGGTATAAAACACTATTTCAGTATTAATTCTACAAAGGAATTTTAAGAACAGACAAAAGGAATAAATCTTCAAAATATAAATACATACGATTTTAGTACGCTTTATACAAATCTAGATTTAGTAAATATTAAAGAAGCGTTAGTAAAATTAATTAATCTTATAATCGGAAAAATATATACATATATGTTATAATAATTATAACGCCTATCTAACAAAAATTAAACCATCAAGTAAATATATATGGATAAGATTGAATTAATAGAATCCTTAAATATTTTTATAAATCAAAATTATTTAAAAGTAGGGACATCTATATTTAGACAAGTAAAAGGTGTTCCAATTGGTGGTAATAGTAGCCCAATTATAGCTGACTTGTTTTTAAGCTTTAAAAAATATGAATTTGTTCATAACTGTGTAAAAACTAAATCCAAACAATATAAATATATGAAATATGTTTCGATACATTGATGATATATGTGCATTTAATTCTAATAATTTTTATTCAATTAGTGAGCACATTTATCCAGAAAGCCTTATTCTTAACAAAACCAATATTAATGATAAAGAAGGTGTATATCTAGATATGAACATTAAATTCACATTAACTAAAACTACTATTAATTTATATCGTAAAAATGACATATTTTAATTTACAAGAAATATATTTTTAATGAGCTCTTATCTATACTATATATATTTTATGGATTGAAAATAAACAATATGCTATGTATTAGAAAATGTTTCGATACATTTATGATATATGTGTATTTGACTCTAATAATTCTTAAGCGAACAAATTAATCCATGTAGTCTTATTCTTAATAAAGTCAATATGAATGATAAAGAAGGTATATATCTAGATATGAACATTAAATAAACATTAATTAAAACTACCTTTAATTTATATCGTAAAAATGACATATTTTAATTTACAAGAAACATATTTTTGCATGAGCATTCATGCATACCATATAATATAAAATATAATACATTAAATAATGAAATTTTAAGAATTGCAACAATATGTAATGATATTGGCTTTCTTCAAAATCATTTAAATAATTTAATAGATACATATTTTAAACTAGGTTACTATAAAAATAACATCAAGCAGAAAATAGTAAAATATATAAATCAACACAATAATATAAAGAATAAATTTAAACTCTCTAGAGGTAAATTTTTATGGATGGATATTAAATAATATACTTTGTATTAGAATAAGATACTAGATAGTTATTTCAGAGGAAATACATCATTAGCATGTATTTGGCCCCGCTGCTATGTTGGGTAGAAGAGTTAGGGGCCGAAACCTGATAGCATAGCAGTTCCTCCTGATGACCTCTAATTCTTATTCTGATACAACGTCTGTTATTTATTAGTCAATTCATAAAAATGACGTTTATTTTAAATTTCAATTTTTTATTTTAATTTGATTAAAATTATAAAAAATCTTAAAACAATTATTTTTTTATTTTTTGATTATTAAATTTTGATTTAGCATTATTATGTTTTGTTTATTTTATAATTATATTAAATACGTAGACTTAGTTAGCTGATTTGATTTATGAACTCGCATTTAAAATTGGTACATTAATTCAAATCACGACTGACAAACATTTAATCAGTTTACAGTTTCTTCTTTACAGTTTCACAGCAACTGTTAATGAAATTACAAACTGATTGTAACAAACTGATTGTTGCTCCTTCAATAAATGTTTGTTTCTCTGTAACACAATTAAATGTTATAAATTGATTGTTCACTCATATTTGCTATAATATCAATTATAGCAAATTTTAAAAAACATCCTTCTTTTTAAAAATCATCATCACATCAAATATTTCCTTATACAATTTAAAGAAAGCTACTCTGTCAGAACAATTCAAGAACAAGCCTAAATAGAAGTCGACTAATGTCGCTTTTAAAATCCCATGTCTAAATTGTCCAGCCAAATATTTTGGGCAAACAAAACAAGGCTTAAATACGTAGACTCAGTTAGCTGATTTAATTAATTAAAATCCATCAATTAGTTTTTATAGTTAGCAATGAATTTCTCTAAGTGAAAGAAACTGACATTTGACATTCGAATGTAAAAAAGCGAGGAGTGAATTATTTGTTTTTAAATTTATAGATAACGCAATTATGGATTTCTCTGAGTTTTACGATTAGTGATTTTATTAAATTTTATCTTTATTTGTATCTTCTTCCTTTCACAAATGAAAGCAGTTCAATTAGTAACTATTGGTGCATGTAATGAACAGTGTGTAAGCTGCTAATTTAAAATGAGCATTTAGAGATAAAAGCTAAAATCCAGATAACGTTTTGAATGATGACACAAAGAGATAAAATAAAGTATAGGAACATGTTTGACGATCTGGAAAGGTTTATGATCGACATATGAAATTTTACAATGTAAATTATTAATAATACTGATGTGACTGTCTCTATATATAAAAGTAATATTTTCATGCAAATCAAATTAATTATTCTAACAAGTTGAATGCGGTTACAGCTGAAAGAACTTTGTAATTAGATTAGAGAATTTGAATACATGAAAACATTAATTTTGTTGACAGCTGACTATAAATTATGTGGTTAACTGATGCTCGCTGCTATCGAAAATTACAGTTCGATAAGATTAGAAAATACGCTAGTAGACAAGGGTGTGACTTTTTAGATTTTAATTCATGCTTGTTCGCAATGCTTGCATATATGTGACTAAATAATACTGATAAATATAATAGATAAATATATAAATGCAAATGTTTTATTTGCTTCTGTACCGATAATATTCTCGATTGATTATTATAATCAGAAGATTGTATAGCGTTGTATAATTAAAAGTATTTATATTGTTTCATTAATAAAAAGTATAATAATACTATCTTATCTTTTATCTTTAATAAAAAATAAAAAAAACATTTAATCTTATATAATTATTTATTATTTATCATTATTTTTAAAATATAATATTACTAAAATGTTATTACTCAGAAATAAGATTATATTAATTAGAATCATGATAAGATCCTAATGATATTAAAATGATATAAAAGATTTTTTTGCAAAATAGACAACTGTGCAATATAAATATAATTTAATACAGTCGAAGATAATTGATAATAACTGTTCAAAAGCATATCTTTTAATTCTTATTTTATTCAAGTGATCGCAGTAGATTATCACTATACAATATAAGATTTGTACAATCAACAAAAGACACATTATCACAGGTAGATTATTAAGCAAAAATATCTTATATCTTATCTTGTAATATCTTGTATTTCAAATTTCATCTTTGAGTAAACCAGTAAAATACAAACATAATTTTAGATTCAGAATTTTAGATTTGTGATAAAAATAAAAAAACATTAAATATCATATAATTATTTATTATTTATCATTATTTTTAAGTACGTAGAATAAAATACGTAGACTCAGTTATCTGATCTGACTGCTTACTTATTTTTGCTTACTTAGAAACGAGTTGCAAGAGGTTAATCAACGATGTCTGTAATATAATTGAGAACCCAGGTTGATGGTCTGAGCCCATCATATTTTTTGGCTTTAGAGAAATATGCAACGATCGCGAGAAAGGAATATTTTCGCTGCCTTGTAAGATTAAGTGAACTTTGTTGCTTTAGCAATCTTGATTTCAATAGGATTGAAGTAACTTGACAAGTGTTTATGAACTACATTGATGTCATAGTCGACACGAGCTTGACAATCGTTAGAGGAAATTTCGGGTACGTTTGCGATTAATATTGATAAATTTGTTATTAGCTACATTTATGGGTTTAGGATACAAATCTCGGACAGAAAAATCACTATTATTGCGTGGGGATTAAAGAGATACAATTAAATTACAATAAAAAACGATTTCACAATAAGACTTTACCTCTCTACCAAATTCAGTATCGCTTTGTTAGCTTGTGGAGAGAGTGTAATTATTATTTTTATTAAAAGTCAAATTTTCGATTAAATTATGGTGTTATAATTACATCTCCACATAATAGTATGATGATAATTATTACCAATAATTGACGACGATGATGTTGTAAGTATACTTTTAATATTAAGAATATTTAAAATTAAAAATAATATTATAAATTGATTGATTACTAATTTTAAATTATATTTAATTAGTGGAGAGAGTGTAATTATTATTTTTATTAAAAGTCAAATTTTCATTATCCAACTGCTATATCCTCAGGAAAAAATTTTGAAAAATGTACAACGAACTCAAAATGATTTTGATTTCGTTGTACATTTTTCATGAGGATTATAAAATTATAATTTTATGCTGCGGATGATTATTATGGTCTTTGAGTACAAGACAAAGTCGCAAATGGTAGTGCATTCCAAATGTGGATTACACGATGGTAGTGTCTCATTATTCGAGGATTTTTATTAGGGCAAAATTTATAGAGGGTTAGGCGATGTCCACGACAATTTGCAGTTCTAAACTTTATAGCATTTGGGAAATATCCTACAAAGGGTTTGACAACTGCCCACATTGCGAAAAATTAAAAATTAAATTAAATACAAATTAATTAAATTTGTTAAATTAAATTAATACATTAATTAAATTAAATTCAAAATTTAATTCTGAATTTTTTCAATGAAATCAAAATGATTTTGATTTCGTTGTACATTTTTCATAATTTTGTATAATAATTTATCATAATTTTAATATTCTTTTATAATCTGAAAAAGAATATTCAGATTTAAAAATTCAGACTGCTATCTAACTGCTATCATCCCCAGGAAAAATTTTTAAAAAATGTACAACGAAATCAAAATGATTTTGATTTCGTTGTACATTTTTCATAAGGATTATAAAATTATAATTTTGTGCTGAGGATGATTATTATGGTTTTTGAGTACAAGACAAAGTCGCAAATGGCTGTTCAGTCTGTTCACTTTTGATATTTAAAAAAATAAAAAATAAAAAATGAAGTGTAGAATGTAATCAGTCGAATGGGTAGTTCAACACTGATTGTGGTTCGAGCTGTCATGAATACACTTCCTCACTTAATGTTTAAAATGTGAATAGCTGGAGTAACAAGCAATTTCCTCAGGTATTGCATTTCAAATGTTGATTACACGATGGGAGTGTCTAATTATTCGAGGATTTTCACCAGGGCGAATTTAGTTTAGGCGGTGTCCACGGCAATTTGTAGTTCTAAACTTTATAACATTTGTGGAATATCCTTCAAAGAGTTTGACAACTGCCCACATTGTCAAGAGATCAAGATACAGTAGTCTTTGTCTCATTGAAGATAAACCTAACAAGGATAACCTGTTCTCATACGAATACGAATTATGAAAGCATATTCAATACCCGCGACGAAGTACTGATTCAAGATCGGTAATTGCTTTTTTAGTACATGGAAAAACATCTTGAATGCAATACTCAAGATGTATACGAACCAAAGAACAATAAAAGTTTGAAGACAAGGATTTATTATCGAAAAGCAATTTTTGATGCAATACAAGGCTCGAAATGCCTTACTGCGTCAAAGTCAGTATTCAAGCGTGTTTTTAGTATATTGTGTATTTTACACCCAAATCCCTTTGTTCCGACACAATAGTAAGTATCTTTCCTCCAATGTGGTAACTATGATCGATCCCAACTTTACCTAATCTCATACATACGCATTTACTTATATTTAACTTCATCTGCGTTGCTTCACTCCATTCAAAAATGCGGTCAAGGTCGCTCTGCAGCAGTTTATTATCTCTAGTGCATCATAGTTTTATATCATCGGCAAAGGCTAATCATGAGTTTTGGATACGTAATAATAAGTCATTTAGAAATGTTAAAGGAAGAGGACCAAATACAGTACCCTGATGGACTCCACAATTCACATATATTGTAGTGGAAATGTGGCTCTCTACTCTAACTCTGTAGAAACGTCGACTAAGGAATTCCCGAACCCGATCGCAGATGGTACAAGGAACAACATAGTGAGATAACACATTAATTAGACATGAGTGCGGAACTCGATTGAATGACATTGAAAAATCTAAAAAGATAGCGTCGACTTATTTAACTGAGCTAGTCGCCTCAGTCCACAGTTTTCGGGCTAATAACAGGTTAGTAAGACACGACCGCTTGGAACGAAAACCGTGCCGTGAATTTGTTATAATTCTGTGCTCACCTTAATGATGCAAAATTATACGGGCAATCAATTTCCAGAACTTTACATATGAAACTTGTGAGGTTTATAGGTCTACAGTCTGAGCAAGATGTCGGTATCGATTTTTTGAGAATTCGGATGGAGAATTTCACGAATTAGGAACCCAGTAGTTGGAAATACTGTATTGGAATAGTTTGGCAAGAAATGGAGCAAGACATAAAGACAGAGTTTTTAGAAGGAACGGAGAAATTTCATCCGGACCTATTGAGCTATGGAGATCAAGATTTCTTAAGTACGCCTTAACTTCACTGGAATATATTTTAGAAGTTGTTAATCGTTGTGAAATAGCTTCTAATCTCCAATTAATATCAGTTTTCAAATAATCATCATACGGAAGAGAAAAGCCGGAAGCTAGAGCTTCAGTGATTTCAACTTCATTAGTCAATACACCATTCACTGTATTAATAGAATTGATTAGAGAAGGAATAGTTCTATTGCGACGAACATATGCTTAAAACTGTTTAGGCTGCTCATAAGCTTTAATTGCAATAACTGCTGCGAATTCATTACGCTATCTTAGTTTTATTCTTGTACATAAGTTTCTTATTAGTCTATAACGAGGAATTTGATTCAATCTGAACGTGACATGCGCCCAAGATGATTACGAGTTTTCACAATAAGCTTCAGATCTTTATCAAACCAAGCGGGAAATTTCGATTGTGAAGAAATTGCACGTATCGGAGCGAAAGTTTCTGAAATATTTATTAGATAATCCAAAATCTGATTAAGTAGTTCCTTATCTTCACCTATCACGCGAAGTGGATGAAGCTGACTAAAATTTAAAATTTCTTCAGTTTTGACCTTCGACCATTGACGCTTAAATACTTTCTCACAATTACCACAGAAACGAATGCTAAGAGTAAATTCTAAAGCGAGTACACAATGATCACTGCTACCGATAATAGGCAGATAACTAAATCTTTCTATGTCAGTGATACGTTTGGTGAATGCTAAATCGAGAATAGATCTCGGCCTTGATGAACTACATGTAGGTTCGTATATATGCTGAATTAGAAGCAGCTCAGCAACTAGAAATTCAGATAAATCCTTTTCATCAATGCTACCCTCAGTAAAGAGAGATTCTAACGCACAAGGAGCTCAACAGTGGCTTTAAAGCATCAATATTTATTGGAACTGATAGGAACCGATATAGAACGCAAATATTAATACTGACGAACATACAGTTAGCGTAAAAGCGCAAACTCTCAAATGATCCATACTCGTCACATTGAGATGGTATATTTGATACAATGAAATTGTTGCGAACGTACGCAGCAACTCCACCTCCACGATTACCCGATATTCGATCAGCTAACAGCAGTCGATAACCTTGAATGTTAATAATGGTATCTGTAACATGAATATGTAACAAGGATTCAGATATACAGAAAAAATCGTACGAATGTGACAGAATATGTTGCTTAAGTTCTACGACCTGAGCTAGCAGACTACGCAAATTCGAATAGCCGATTGACAAATGCTTTGAAACATTACTAACACTATATGTTTGTTGTTTCGCCTCAAAAATACCTTCAAATGAAACCAGACATCATAAAGGTGGACGAATTTCCGCACTGCTCTTGTTTGAAGAATACACCATCGGGAGATCCACAATCTGACCACATTGTAAAAATTCGTTGTTAGTTTTGCTCATCGATGCTTCATCGGAACCCATCAAACTGTCGGTCGCCATTTCACAACGTCAAAATTTCGAACACAAAGGTTAACTTCACCACTTCTTAATTCTTTATTTGCTTTCCTAAGCTTCATACGGCCCTTTAATGCGAGATCGCGAAGAATACGTATATTGGTTCCCTTCAATCAATATCCACGCTTTAATAAGATATTGGCATGACCAATAAAGCTCATAACGACCTTTAATAGTCGAGGCTTATCAGTTAATTTCTTTCCTAATCTAAACATGTTGCGTACGTTTAAACAACTTGAAATCTCCTCATTACCAATATTTAACAAGATTATTCAGATTTTATTAATCAAGAATTATTATTTTAAATATTAACTGAGCATTTGAATAATAACTGACCATTTCATCGTGATGTATTTCATTTAATATATTACAGTAATTGGTGACGCATAATTAATCTGAAATACGACGTTGTAAATATCAAAGAATGAACTTTACTTTTTAGTAATATATTCCATCAGGAAAGTATAAACCTGCATGTTTTTTTTCAACCTTCGCCGGGAAGCTTAACTTAAAATACGCCTACCACAGACGTCTAGCCTCTAATGGAGCGTTTCGAGCTTTGTCTACTCATCACTACAGGGTGGACTTATCAGTGTGGCCCTGTAGCTACACAACTTCGACAGTACTTGATCCTTAGTAAACCTCTGAAATATAATATCATATATTAATATAAATAATATTTAGAATAATAAATATTTTATATATAACTGAACATCCCATTATGATGTGTTTTATTTATACTTGTGCATAATAAAGTCATACATCAGTTCAATACTTACAGTTAAACTCACTGAAGTGCGTTAACATACGATTGCTTATCTATACAATTCTAGTATTCGTTTCAAATTTTCAACTTAGAAACAAAATGCATTTTTATTTAATGAGTGAAAAAATCATCAATTTGGAGATCGTGTAAGAACAAATTTTAATGTAAGAATAAATCCATCTGTACTAATGCATTTGCAGCCGTGCGATTACTATAACACAAAACAAAGACAAATATTATAGATTGAATTATAATTAATTATTAATTAATTTTAAGTTGTTATTTCAAAATGCGGTTTGATAATTGAATTTATACTAAACGATAAACATTCATAAATACTGATCATAACAGGATACTGAAAATACTTTATAAAGTATTTTACTTTAAACAAATACTTTATAGTATATTAAATATATAAAGGTCCTCCGCTATGACCTTGATATCAATATAAATCGTATAACATCTTATATAATTATTTATTATGTATCATTATTTTTATATATCGTATAAAATGCGTAAACTCAGTAATCTGATCTGATTATTTAAAAGCTCCAAAGCGGATAATTTTTATGGATTGATACAAAACAATATGCTTGTATTAGAATAAGATAAGGCAGATAATAAAATTTCATCATAGGAAATACGTCATTGGCATGTATATGGCCCCACTGCTATGTTGGGTCGAGCAATAGGGACCGAAACATGATAACATAGCAGTTCTTCCTGATGACTTCTATCCTTATTCTAATACTTCACCTGTTATTTATTAGTTAATTCATAACATTTGACTTTTATTTTAAATTAAATAAAATATTAACTTTATAAATTATGTAATCTTTTATAATCTTATATAAAATGATTAAATTGTTTATTATTTATTAATTATTTCATTATTTATCATTTAATATTAATATTATACACTAGATAATAAAATTTCATCAGTGGAAATACGTCATTGGCATGTATATGGCCTCACTGCTATGTTGGGTCGAGCAATAGGGACCGAAACATGATAACATAGCAGTTCTTCCTGATGACTTCTATCCTTATTCTAATACTTCACCTGTTATTTATTAGTTAATTCATAACATTTGACTTTTATTTTAAATTAAATTAAATTTTAACTTTATAAATTATGTAATCTTTTATAATCTTATATAAAATGATTAAATTGTTTATTATTTATTAATTATTTCATTATTTATCATTTAATATTAATATTAGAATAAGATACACTAAATAATAAAATTTCATCAGAGGAAATACGTCATTGGCATGTATATGGCCTCACTGCTATGTTGGGTCGAGCAATAGGGACCGAAACATGATAACATAGCAGTTCTTCCTGATGACTTCTATCCTTATTCTAATACTTCACCTGTTATTTATTAGTTAATTCATAACATTTGACTTTTATTTTAAATTAAATTAAATTTTAACTTTATAAATTATGTAATCTTTTATAATCTTATATAAAATGATTAAATTGTTTATTATTTATTAATTATTTATAATTATTTATTAATTATTTCATTATTTATCATTTAATTTTAATATTAGAATAAAATACACTAAATAATCAAATTTCATCCGAGGAAATAAGTCCTTAGCACTATTTGGCCCCGCTGTTATGTTGGGCTGAGGAATAGAGGCTGAAACCTGATAACATAGCGGTTCCTCCGCTATGACCTTGATATCAATATAAATCGTATAACATCTTATATAATTATTTATTATTTATCATTATTTTCATATATAGTATAAAATGCGTAGACTCAGTTAGCTGATCTGATTTATACACTATTTTATTGTTTTATTGATATATAATAAATAATATGATTTGTATTAGAATAAGATAAGGCAGATAATAAAATTCCATCAGTGGAAATACGTCATTGGCATGTATATGGCCTCACTGCTATGTTGGGTCGAGGAATAGGGACCGAAACATGATAACATAGCAGTTCTTCCTGATGACTTCTATCCTTATTCTAATACTTCACCTGTTATTTATTAGTTAATTCATAACATTTGACTTTTATTTTAAATTAAATAAAATATTAACTTTATAAATTATGTAATCTTTTATAATCTTATATAAAATGATTAAATTGTTTATTATTTATTAATTATTTCATTATTTATCATTTAATATTAATATTAGAATAAGATACACTAGATAATAAAATTTCATCATAGGAAATACGTTATTAGCATGTATTTGGCCCCGCTGTTATGTTGGGCTGAGGAATAGGGACACTTATTTCCCAACCTACATATAAGTATTCCTCAACATAAGTATTCCTTAAATAAGAATACTTATAATATATTATTTATTATGTATCCTAAATAAACAATAAATAATATTTATCCATTTATTTTTAAATATTAAGAAAAAAATATTAATCATTTAAGAAGATTCATCTTAAATAATAATAAATGTTTTTATTTAATATATTTTATATTGAATATAAAGCAGAATAAATAATACAAATTTACCATCAAAGATATTTATCTCAAAAATAAAATTGGTTCAATATTTACACTCATTAAATACATGGGTTAATGCACAATTCAATGTATGCTGATTTAACTCTGCAATTCTTGCAGAATGTAAAATGTCGAATTATAAAGTTTATAAATTAATGCTTATGAATATTGTTCTTGAATAATAAAAAATATTTTTATTTAACATTTTTTATATTAAATAAATTATGACTTCGAAAATGAAATAAAAATGAGTGAAATATCATTAATAAACCGTGGATATCATCCTGCCGTGATATAAACAATTTGCAAATTACGGTCTAAGCCGAGAAGTCAGTGGTTAACTAACCAACACCATATTTGAACATAAGGAGATCCATAGATGCACATGGCATTAAGATTCTCTCAGTCAAAGATCAATGATCGATTTTGTAATCGTTTCATCTGATCTGCGACGTTATGTTCTGGACACTCGTGTGAAGAGAGGAGCTAAGCTGTCAACTGATCACTACCTTGTAGTTAGTAAACTTCGATGGCGGGACCGGATGCTAGACAAGCCTGGTAAACTTAAACGTTGTGTGAGGACGTGCTTGGAGCGTATAGCAAATGTTTTTGTCAAAGAACGTTTTGCTGCCTACATCCGTGAGGATTTCTTTTTAGTCAGAAGAGGTGAAGAGCATTGATCAGGAATAAGAGATGTTCAGATCGCTTGCCAAATCAACTGTGAAAAGTTGTAGCTTGAAGGGTTTAGGTGCTTGTCGCGGAGGAAATACTCTAACTCTTGGTGGACAGCAACAGTTAGATTTTGTCTAACAGTAGAAGCTGGCTTATAAGGCAACTTTGTCAGATAAATCAATGGAAGCTGCATACAAGTACCTAGAAGCAAAGAGAGATCTAGCTCGAGAAGTTACCGAAGCGAAGAAGGCGGCTTGGGAAAAGTTTGAAGAGCACTTAGAACTTGATTATAGGTCAGCTTCGAGGATGTTCTGGGGACGATCAG
Source organism: Pomphorhynchus laevis (assembly GCA_012934845.2). Lineage (NCBI taxonomy): Eukaryota > Metazoa > Acanthocephala > Palaeacanthocephala > Echinorhynchida > Pomphorhynchidae > Pomphorhynchus > Pomphorhynchus laevis. The sequence continues at coordinate 254,458 of WNNJ02000942.1, read as the reverse complement.
GAATTTTAGTGTCGGAAAGAAGAAAATTCCTCAAACTGTTTATGACAAGAGATGATCTATGCTGACTGACATTGATGAAATTCTTATTGGTTGAAAAGATCATTTTACGAGTCTCCTTAATCCGTCGGATATCCCTTCTCTTGTAAAGTAGAGCTTTTAGAACCAACGGAAGAGCTCATTTTCGATAGAGGTTATTGTTGTTAAAAAACTTCGTAATGTCAAGTCTTCTGGAGTAGACGAAATTTGACATGAAGCTTTAAAGGCTTTTGATTTTGTCGGTATGAAGTGGCTAACATGGATCTTTAACGTTGCATTAGTCGGGCAAGGTTCCTAGTGAGTCGCGAACTGGGGGTGTCGCTCAACCGGTCTACATGCGCTTTGTAGATTTGGAAAAGGAGTTCTGCCGAGTTCCGCAGGAGAGGTTGTAGGAAGCACTAACGGGGTATGGAGTACCACACTATTTTGGGGTAGCTGTGGATTCTCTGTATGGACAAAGTACGAGTTGTGTTCAAGTTCTAAATAGGAGTCTGAATCATTTTCAGTGGGCGTTGGGCTTCGTTAGGGTTATCTTTTATATCCACTTTTGTTTCTTATTGCCATGGACAAAATCGCGAGACGGCTTGCTCTGACGAATTTCGGTCTTCAGTTCGGTTCCATCAGGATACCATCTCTACTTTTTACAGGTGATGTTGTTTTGCTGGCTTTATATCCTGAGGACTTACAATGCCTACTAGATCGATTTAGGATGAAATGCCAAACGGCAGGGATGTTAATTAGTACCTCTAAGACTGTCTCTATGTGTTCGTCTCTGATTCATATGTCAATGTCAATCCGGATTGGGAAAAAAGTTCTTCCTGATGTAAGGACTTCAAGTATCTTAGGGTATTGTTCTCGAAAAACGGCAGGAACATCAGGGAGAATGAGAAGAAAATCAGTGCAGCTAACGCAGCAATGCGTTCTTTGTTCAGGTCTGTTGTGATGAAGCGGGAGTTGAGTCTTCGGGCGAAGCTTTTGGTTTACTACGCAATCTTCGTTCCTATCTTAACCAATGGTCATTAGCTTTAGGCTATGACCGAAATGATAAGATCTCGGATAAAAGCGATCGTAATGAGACTCTTTTGCGGTGTGGCCGGTCTTAGCCTTAGAGGTAAGGTTAGGAATTCGGTCATCCGGGATGAACTCTTAGTAAAGTCGCTGCTTATCTACATCGAAGAAAGTCAGTTGAGGTAGCTAGGACACGTTCTGAGGATGTATAGAGATCGCCTTCCTCGAAGGGCTTTTCAGGCCGGACTCTTTGGATAAAGACCTCGATACTGATGGAGAGATCAAATTTTGAAACTGTCCGAAGACCGCCTTGGGCTATCTGAAAGAGAACTCTGGTTTGTCGTCCAGGATCGCCATGCCTGGAGTACTTTGTTTCGTGCACTGCCTCCACGACACTCGGGCAAGTAGTTGACACTAAAAATCTGTTGTAATATTATTTGTTTTTTCTCGTCAATCAATTGTTTATGTATATATAGCATAATTTGAGGTATTTACTGTTGCTGAGACCCTCGATGAGTACTTGTTCATATTTGAATATAAATATTATTACAGCAGCAAACTGGTGTAATTATATATCTCTTTTTTCTTTGGCCTTTATCCCGATTTGAGGCGGGTTGTCATGTAGGATTGGTCCTCCGTGTCGTGCTATTCAAATCTTGGTTCGCGTTAAGTCCGAAAGTCATGAACGTCGATTGAGAAGTCTGAGAGAAATCCTGCGGTGTCGATTTCGGTGTACGTCCTTGCTCCATTGCGGAAATTGAAGGACCTTGCCATTGATAACGACTTTGGTTAGTATCCTCCTAATCGGCTTGTCGTATGAACCTGCCACCGGGAGTTGTCCGCGTTTAGCTCACTCCGCAGCTGGTATGCTGCATGGAGTTTCCAGGAGTTACACGAGGAGGAACGGACACACCCCTATATATCCATGTAAAACAGCATTTCTATTAAAAAGAAATTAGTGTCTGATGCATGGTGGTTAAATTGCAATACGCACTACCATGCACAGTGCGCATGCTAAATTATCTCTGATGATTCATATTAAGGGTAATTATGTTTTTCAAACTTTGAACGCTGTTTAAGCGTGTGTTATGATGACTATGGATGATTATTGTTGTCATGGTACTGACAATCTTCGCTAGAGCGAAACTCGCCTACCGTTGTTAAAGTTTATCGTCACACATAAGATGACTGGTCATACGTTGCGACTTTGAATATTGCACGAATAATTCGGTACTATTTCTTGGTCTGATTAGGATATATAGAATGCTGCCTGGGGTTTATGCATCCTCGTAATAATATATATAATGAATTTTTATCGTGATAAACATGGATAGGAATTGTTTATGGTTAATTTTCCTTATTTCTTTAATCCAGCTCCAATAATTCTTTATCAATAATGGATCATTATCAACTATTTAAAATTACTCCATCCTTTCTAAATGTTTGATGTACAGCATTTATATACATTTATATATAAATGTATATATAATGAATTTTTATTATCGTGATAACCATGGATTTCTTATTTTTATATTAAACTCGCGGGTAGAATACCGGCATTGTTGTTTGTAAATATTCAATTTTATCCATATAATGTGCCAAAGAAGATTATGCTAACAATGAAAAGGAAAAAATTGATTTAATTAAAAATAATCTTACATTATTTGAGGTAAACCTCGTTGATAGTTTGATATGTCGATTTTGTCGACCCACATAAACCTTAAACCAAAATATTACTATATAAATTTTACAAATGCATGAGAATTAAAACATGAAATATACATCATCTAATGTCACAGTTAACATTAACAAAATTGCTAATATTTGATACAATGCGGGAATTGATTTACTTTTCAATTACGTAATATAATTTCAAATACACTGTAGATAATACAATATTTTTAAAATGGGAAATTAATAAAATGATATTCAAGCATAGCGATATTTTTATTGAACCCAAATATCAATAATAAGTACAGAAAATGGGAAAATGAGTGCAAATTTGTGGAGTTAGCTGATTGTAAATACGAATCGGTAGAAACATTTATTACATCATCTTAAGAACGTTCATCCAAAAAGGAGTGAACATAGCGGATTACGTCAATCAGCCATTGTCTTCGCCGATATTTAACAAAAATACAAAAATGCATTACCAGCATCTTCAGGTAAATTTCTGAAGATGCTAACAGAGGTTAGCGAAATATCAAATAAAATTTCTCTTCTTTCTTTGATCTAGCTCCAATAATTCTTTATCAATAATGAATCATTATCAACTATTTAAAATAATTTAAATGAATTTAAAAATAGAAAAATGAATCAGAGCGAAAGATTGAAAATAGAAGAGTTAAAATTTATAAATGAATTGTAAATATAATATTTATATAAATTATTTGGATAAATTACTATCCTAATTATCCAAATTTACAAATTATATTTTATATTTTTGTTTAGCACGCTACCTTTAGCAAATTATCAACTCAGCAAAGTTGATATGTTAGTGTTAACTTTGACCAGAGGTCACTTATAAAAATTTGATCCTTTATTAGAGATTTATTAAAAGCTTTAGTTAACCTTTAATAAACCACATTGTATAATATCTACATTTTACTAGACTGTGGATACATATTTTGTAATATTTAACTTAGAAATTCGAAATATCTTTATTTTAAAATTGTTTTTAAAATATCTTCGCTGGCGACAGATTTCTTTGAACGATGTTCCTTCGGAAATGTTTCCCAAAAACGATGGTCCCGTCCATCGGTTTATCACAAGATAATGCAAGAGGTATTGTCCAAAGTTACTACTCCGCAGGATCGTGCTCGTATTTTAGCATCCTCATCCCTGCATTCGGGTAACTTTCTCTTCACCCTCCCAATCTCATCAGTTAGAAATCGATAGGATGACCGGAGTCAATCTATCGCTGTTGCGTTGCGACAAGGCATTCATTTTCTCCGACACAACGCATGCAAATGTGGGACAATAACGGCATTCCCAGATGTTCATGGGCTTGATTGCAAACGCAGCATATCTCGACATAGCCGACACGCCGAAGATAATAACATCATAAGGATGGTTCTGGTGGCTGCGAACATCCCAAGTCGGCTTGAGCCCTAGCGGAATCTCTCGTGATGATGGAAGGCGTCCAGATGGTGTCACAGTCGTCCCGGGGTCGGCCGGTATGTGGTTGGTATTGGATTTCACCTGCATAAATACCCTGGCGAGGAGTTACCAGGCCTCTGCAACCCATCACGCAGGAGCAGCCGCCGAACTATCCGAATTCAGAAAACGGCAAAAATATTCTGAACTGAACGATCGCATATACTCATTTACGCCAGTCGCTATAGACTCGCGGATCGATCGGCACCGAGTCGCTGGTTTTCTTGGAGGAATTGGGCCGACGCCTCAAGCGTGCCATCGGGGACCAGCGTGCCATGTCATTCATGATCCAACGTATGACATGGCAGTCCAGAGGGGAAATGCCGCGTGCATCATAGAGAGCATGGAAAAGAAAGAGGGAATTGTGGAATTCTATGAAGTCTGACCTGATCAAAAGATATAACCTCAATATTTTAAAATTGTATTTTATGAACCGATTAATCTTAAATGTACCAGTTTTTTTGTATATAAAATATTAATAAAAATAACATACTTACGTAGACTAATAAAGGATATCGTGTATTCTTAACGCTTATGATTACATTACGATCATCAATGGTATAATATATGTTGTTATTGATATTAGATTTTTGATTGTTGTTGTTCACGCATTCGAAATTATGAGCAGATTCTAAACATTATAGTCTATTAGTAGATAAAGTAGTGCTGAATAGCCAACTGTTCGTTCGAACATAAGCATTTTTCTAATTAAATTATTTAATTGATTTTTTAAATAAATTATTTGTGCTATAAAGCGATTTCCATTTAAGAAATTAGGTTACAAGTAAACTCACACAATGATAGAGTCCACTCACTTTTATAGACTACAATAAGCATTTAGTAACAGCATTCAAATACATATCCAATATACATAGAATGCTTTTCATATGAACTTTATCCAGCAGTCTTAAGCGGTAATTAATCTTACATAATTAACATTTAAATAAATTTACAGTGTCGAGCTTATTGAGAACTTATCAAACTAAGAATAAAATAGAACCATATTTCAGAATTAAATCACAAAATGTATTATCTAATTCCTGTTTAACTTTTATAAAAGTTATAATTGTAGTATTAGGATATATGTTATGATATTTTATTTGATTTCATAATAACAAAGTTTAATGTGTCGATCAAATTAACAAAATTACCATTAGGAAGAACAGCTAAACTCTTATTTCATTATTTATCGCATTAAATTAGAATGCAAAGCTTATACTGTATCTTTTGTAAGTATTAAAATCTTTTCTATTCAGGTTCGTATAAATTATTTTTATTGAAAAACTCAACGAAAATAAAGTGAACAAAATAAAATGAACAAAATTTTTTGTTCATTTCTAAAAATAAACAAACGATTTTGACTTCCAATTATACTTCCTTAATCAAATATATTTTCATATTTTTAGGAAAAATATATGATATCGATAGATTTACATTGTAATTGTTTTTAAAGTTTTATATTTGCAACAATATGTAAGAACAATTCATTATGTGATTGTAGTTAAAAAATTCCAAGGACAGCATTCAATTGTTGCTTTTCGCATTAGCAGAGTGACGAGCGTTAACCAAATTACTGTAGTGAAAATTATTTTTATATAAAATGTAAAAGCCATATCTTAATTTATCTGATTTTGAAGTATCTGCAAAAACTGCTGTTTTGCTTTAAGAAAAAGATTAGAGAATGTGTCACTATATTATAACCCTTATCAAAGTATGCGGATCATTTCGGCTTAACGCTGAAGTTATAAATGCATCTTAACATTTCAGGACATTATTAAGGTGAATATTTTAAGATGAATATACTTTAAAAATCGCTTCAGCGTTGAAATATCTAAACTAATCGATTCAGTTAGATGGATTTATATTGAATTAATACTGGATTATTGTTTGATTTATAATAAACGACTGTTGTGCAACTAATTTATTTAAGTAGAATTACGCATTTTATTTTAAATATTTTATCATTAAATTGATTTATGAAATACAACGGATTAGAATAAAAAATATCTATAGGGTATTTACATATAATTCATTATATAATATACCTGATTTACAATATTATAAATCAGGTGTTTTGGAAATATTGCATTGATAAAGTCTATATATTTAATTTAAGACGAATTGAATTTTAAAAAGGATAGCAATCAGGTCTAATACTAATTTTATTCAAACTAACTCCTGTCAATGAAGCGTTTATTGTAAGTTAGAGTCAACATTTCGACTTGCAAAATAATCCTATATGATGATATCCAACATACATTTTGCTAAAAGTCTTTATCATTTTAAACAATAACATTTTTTATTAACACTGAATGAAAAGTTTAAAGCTCTTACGTTTCAAACAAATTCTATTCAAAGTATTCTGAATAACGTTACTGCCATAATGAGTTATGTTTAGTGAACTCCCTTTCGGTATTGTAGTTAATAAAATAAATGCAATTGCTAAAACGAAATGAACAAATTACTAAAATAAATAAAGAACAAAATATATTTTGCTAAATATATATTAAATGCATTACGAAATTATAAATTCAACATTTTAATTGCATTATGCAGCGATATCATAATGAACAGGATAGATAACGATTAGACAATAAATATAATTAAATATAATAAATAAAATAAATATAATTAAATATATACACATTTTAAACACAATTTGGCAATCAAAAATTGCCAAATTATTATCAAATCAAAAATTGCGCTTAAACACTAAAGTGGAAATTTTTGATGGATAATAACATAATAAGAGATGACTCTAGATTTCAATTTATTTGGCAAATGCACGCCTAGATAATCAAATTGCATTAGTGGAAATACATCGCTAGCATGTATTTGGATCAGCTGATAATGTTGAGTCGAGAAATGGGTGTGCAGTTTCTATTGATTACCTATTATGTTAATTCTGATACATGATATATTGTCTATTAATCGATTTATAAAAATTGTATTGTAAAAATTCTTACCTTATATAAATGAACAAAATACGTAGATTCAGTTAACTGATCTTACTTGCTAACAGCTACAATAACATATTCCAAGGTGATGGATGACATAATTCGTCACTTCTCAATAATCTACTTCTTCAACAAGAGAAGAAAATCCACCTTGCAATATTATGATTTTGATATATTATAGTATAGCGCATGTTATGGTATATGTTACATGATATATTTCAATACCATGTAATAATATTGTATTCTTTAAAAGTCATTTAAATAATTTTAATTAATGCTTTTAAATTATAATGCATTATAATTATATATATTAACCAATTCATTAATATCCTTAGTTACAAAAGTTCTTTTTAAGTGATTTGATTTATTGAAAGCGAGTCAATTGTGTGATTGTTTTGAAGGTGGCTTTGAAAGCATTCCGCTATAACTGCTACGTGTCAATACTATGAGCATCAGCTAAATTCTCTTCGGGAAACAAACAAGTGCTGTATACATTGATCTACGTCAATTGTTGAGCTCCATGGATACTTTTTTTCTGGTTGTAGATTATACAACAATTGCGTTTTTTTATAAACCAAAAGTGTTTTATATAATTCATCTTGCTTTCTGTCTATTTGACAGCCTTTTGATAACGAGCTTACCTATAACATACAGTGAATAATTCGGTTTAGAGTATTTTAATCTATTATGTAAAGAATGCTATATGATTCTATGCAACGGGGAATTTTTAAAATTATCATATATCGTCATAATTATCAAATGCTCGTTTGTGTTCTCATTGAAATTAGCGGAAATGTTTTTATCTAAAAAAAACAAAAATTCCATATAATAACTGCATATTGTAATTCCATATTTTTATTTAAAATTTTACATGGCTTAATTTGAAAGCTATTTGTTGCACTGAATGATTGCTGAAATTAATGATATGATACGCATTGCACGAACAAGGTTTATGCTTTTTACGATTATCAACTCACGTTTTCGTCCATTGTAGGTTATACGATAAACATCTATAAACCCATAGTTCAATAAAATTCCCGGGGAATATGAATGGACTTTATCAAGTATAAATTTGATTTCTTTATTACGTTCTTCAAGCATTTCATTAATCCTAGTACATGCAAGAGAAAACAAATATTTACTCAAATATCAAGCAGCCCGTTAGATACCTAACGCTACCAACATATGTTTTATTTGTGGATACTAATGCTATAACACCACGGATTTCTGTACTAAGTTTTACCTAGGAAGAAACACATGAATTATAAATTGTTCAGTAAATTTTTTTATAGATTCAGATTTATTAATAATATGTACCGTTCTAACAAAACATATCTATTGCTTATTTTGCATTGATTATCACGTCAATAACTGATAGCAAATAATATTCCTAATGAAAATAATAACTTAAAAAATTATTTTAAAAATTATTATTAAAAGTTATTAAAATTAATTAATAATATTGATTATTACTAGATTGATAATTTATTATTTTTGTAAAAAAATTATTAAATTAAAATTCATAAGATATTATAATATTTTATGATATATTATTAATGAAAATAATAACATAATAAATTATTTTCAAAATTATTATTTAAAGTTATAACTTAAACAAAACTTAGTTCAAACTAAATTTAAACTATAACTTAGTTCAAACTTAAACACACACGACGACCGAACAGCGACGACCGAACGTCGACAACCGAACGAAGAACAAAGAACAGAGCACAAAGAACAGCGACGACTTCCTAACTTTCCCGAACATTCGAACGACAACCGAACGAGCTGTCGACTACCAAACGATCTGTCGACAACGCAGGGATCTATCGACAACCTACCTATCTGTAGGTAGGTTGTCGTTCGTATTCGAACGACAACTGATTATTGCGTTCGCGCATCAATGAAATCGACGACTCAATGTTGTCCATGCAACGGTTCGAACTCAATTTGCAGAAGCTGCTCGTGTGCCAAGTCAGGTCGGATTTGCAATAATTGTCTTGCTTGAAATTGCTCTAATCGTACCAACGACCTCTTGAACACTCAGAACTTAAACAATAATAAAATTTCGTGTTCAAGCAATTTTCTTGACTCTTCGTTACGATCGGATGATACTCTGTAATACGTAAATTTGGAAATAAAATGTTCCTCCTCAGAATGTCCACTTTACACTATTATTAAAGCGCCTCGCATGATATCTAAGGATTTCTTTCTACAGGACTTTCTTTGTGAATTTTGCAGCATGCGGAAATTTTCTTCTTTCCAAATCGAGCTCAACGAAGCTCGCGCTACGATAACGCAATTAGAAAAATAAGTTTGTACCTTAAAGATTTCTCGCTCTAAGTCAAATGTACCTGTATCGCAAATTCCCCCACCACTACAAACTTTCGCTAGCATTGTTAGGAGGGAAGTGGCTCGTTCAGTTATTGCAACTTCTCAAGCCTCAAAAGCGTCGAATTCGGCTCTCGAGATGGTGCAAGCATGTGATCGCGAACGACAACGGGCCTCAAATGTCATTATACCTGGCCTCACATAGACTTCGGATGATTCAACTACTGTTAAAAAACTTTTCGCATCTATCGGTGTCACATTTACCAACAACTCTCGTTTCAAGCTTCGCCGACTGCTGTCAAAAGAACTGATATACCTCCCTGACTTATAGTATCTCTAGATGATGCATGTGTAACCTCTGTTATTGTTAATCCACACCGGTTAAAACATACGTCGCGTTTTGACCGTGTGTTCATCAATCCAGATCTCTCAATGACAGAACGTGACGCTCAGCGGTAGCTACGGAAACAATTGTACGATAGACGTACAGCCGATCCGTCACACTCATTTAGGATACGCAATAATCGAATTATCAGTTTTTCCAACTTGAAGCCACAACCTTATGACAACCGAGGTGCTGACATTCCATCGTTTACGATAACAACTATGATACCGGATTCCGCAGATTCTGGTAATGAGTTCGGACTTAAACCTGCACCTTATTCGATTTGACTAGACCCAAGCCCACATCTTATTTCTATTTTACCAACACTAAATAAACCATATCGTCTCCTCATATATTACGTAGAAGGTCTTAAATCTTTCCTCCATGATGGCATATCTGATTACTTTGAATCTTACGACTTTATTGTATTGTTAGAAACGTTTTACACCACCCATTTATCTCTGAACAGTTTCTACACATTTGACATACCCGCAACTTTTTATAATCGTGGCCGTCCTTCTGGCGGAATCTTACCTTATTTTAATTTAATCTAAATTCCACATTTGCAAACTGGGCCTGTCAAACTTCAGTAAACTCACTCATCGTTCACACTCCCAAGCTGTCCATCGTCGCATGCTATTTTAGCCCATCGTTTTCAGCTTCCGACATTATCGATGAACTATCTCAACTCATCAATACATGCTCCATGACCTCACAATTAATAATAGCCGGTGACTTCAACGTCAGATACGCTTCTTCACCATCTGAAAAACTACAACAACTGATCAACTACTTTGATACTATTAACTTGGTTATATCCACTCCCTGCGAAGGTTGGTCATATGAAGCTTTCAATGGCAGAAACTGCATTGACTTCATTTTCTCTAATACCACAGTCCGCCAAATGCATTTAGACATCGCTTCCGAATGATCCCTACTTCGCAAACATAAGCCTGTTTCATGCATGTTTCACATACACTTTATTACAGTTCAGCCTAAACCGAACCTATCTCGCTTCAGTCGACTTATTAAGCCTTCTTTAATAAACCACTCTGATATCAAGTACGCTATAACTATTAGTTTCTCTGGTGACTTGGAAAATAGTTACACCATCATTTGCAATACACTGATAGCTGCTTGTATTATACGATCTAACTTTCCAACCTCTTTCATATTTCAATGTAAGCCCATGCAGATCAAGGTTTTTCAAACGGCACTAATCGCTATGTCTAAGGATCCAGAGTACACAAAATCCAAAAGAAGTGAATTCTGTCAACTACGTCACCAATATTGCAAGATGAAGACCAATTACCACAATGCTCGTCTTAGTCTAGAAGAAAATAGTCGGCTACGCAAGGCGGAACGATCTCCATGGAAACTTTGGTCTTCAAATAACAAAACCGCTTCTCGCATATCGCTCTCTAAATGGGCAGTTCATTTTAAGAACCTTCTACACTTGTCATTTAAACATGTATCTCCCGTTTCGACTAATCTAATGAGCCTTCTTACTTACGGTAATTTCGATCCACTCAATGCACCATTTACTACTGAAGAGCTAGAAATATCCGTTTAATATGGCTTTTAACAAAGCCGCTGGGTCAGATAATCTGTTTATTGAGCACATAAGATCTTCATTTTCCTTTCTCTCCTGTTACTGGACCTTCTTGTTCAATTCCATTCTTTTCGACATATCAATTCCCTCATCCAGGAGGCGAGGATTCATCAAAGTACTTTATAAAGGAAAAAGTGATCCCTCCTTCGTCGACTCTTATCGTGGAATCACCCTTCACAACCATGCATACAAAATTTTCACACACATCCCCGCAAATCGATTAATGTCATTGCGCGATTCCTTACTTCCACCAAAGCAATTTGGCTTTCGTCGCGGCTGCTCTATCATAGACGCTATCAAGGTGGTTCGCCATAAGGTAAAATCATGCTTTGCTCGAAAATCTGCCATTTACGTCATATTCATAGACTTTAAGAAAGCTTTCGACTCTATCAACCGTGAACTTCTGCTGAATAAACTCGCGGCTCAAGCCAACGTCTATGATCGTTTCCTTCATATTCTCTGCTCAATTTTACGTCCAAACACACTCTGCGTCTTCGATGTCCTTTAATTCTCCGAACCTTTAATCGCAAACCGCCAAGTCATTCAATGTGACTCATTGAGCCCACTGTTATTCTCCTTCTTTTTGGCGGATCTACCTTCATGTCTTCGTGTAAACGCCATAGATATCATATCAGCTCTCTATGCTGATGATCTTGTCATCATATCTCGTGATCTCATGGAATCGCAGCTTTCTCTCAACGCATTAGATGCATTCTGTAGAATAAATCAATTAGAGGTGAATATTGAGAAGTCGAAAATTATAAAATTCCGTAAGGGAGGCCCAATTCGCCGGTCAGACAAGCTATTACTTAATAATCACCCTATAGAATTATGTAAAAACTACACCTACTTAGGTATTCTGCTTTCATCCAGATGGTCGTTCCAACTTCATCTTGACCGCTAAGCATCTAAAGTTGCAATTGCAACCTCTCATGCTTCTAACATTGGTTCACTCTCATTCAAAGGTGCTATTCGCTACTTCCGTATCATGCTTCTTCCTATAATTCAATATGGATTACCTGCATTCTGGGAAGATTTATCTCCGTCTAACTTCGCCTAAATTGACAGGTGCCAATGGAAATTTGTTAAACGCGTTATAGGTGTCTCTCCTAAATCTTTTTCTACTGCTGTAGCAGCGATTTCAAAGCTCCAATCTTGTTCTGTGCTTATTTGTAATCGCCTCCATCTTCCCAGAACAGCTGAATTCTGACATCATCTCGAAAACCTTGAAGCAAAATTATCTTTGCTTGACCCAGACATATACCTGACCCCTGAATTCATTCAAATCAATTGGCGAAATCCACGAACGCAAAAACGCCCACTAACTTTGAGAATTTCTCTTCATGTGTACCATGATAAATTTTTCTCCATTCGTATCCCCTTCATAACCGCACATCGGCATGCATCTGTATGTATTGCCTCCGATCATGTAATCCTTTGCTTCACGTGTTTGTCTGCCAACATCTTTCAAAGATGAGCTTGACGAAGATTGACAAACTACAGAGTCGATAGCCATGGCGAAGACATTTTGTACTTTTCTTTGTTTTAATGTATATTCGGTGTTTTTTATTTATTTTAGCCCAATGTCGAGAGACTAAGAGGCCAATAATTCATCTCTACATTATTATTAATAATATTATAATAAAAGTTATTAAAAGTTATTTAAAAGTTATTAAAATTAATTAATAATATTGATTATTAATAGATTGATAATTTATCATTTTTGTAAAAAATTATTAAATTAAAATTCAAAAGATATTATAATATTTTATAATATATTAGTAATGAAAAAAATAACATTATAAATTATTTTAAAAATTATTATTAAAAGTTATTAAAATTAATTAATAATATTGATTATTATTAGATTGATAATTTTTCATTTTTGTAAAAAATATTAAATTAAAATTCATAAGATATTATAATATTTTATGATATATTACAGTATTATTACACATTATAACATATTATATTATGTATATAATATATTATATATGTACATTATTACATATAAAATCGGTAAATTAATTGTACTAAACCATATAATTTATAAATTAAATTTTAAAAATTATGAATTGAGATCCGACTGTATATATAGATTGTGTTTATAGCAAGAGAAATTTGTTTTGACTAAAGTTGATTTTACACATTTATAAACTATTTTTAAACAATGCGATGTCATTTTTCTATCTCTTAAAATTACATAAATATAAAATTACAGGTTGCTCACTAATTACTATGTTATGACATGCAGTATATTATACATTGAGCAATATTGAAGCATGTGACTCAACAATATGGCACGCTAATATGAGCCTTACCGAATATTCACCAAGAAAATAAATAGATAAAGCGTAAAAAATCTTTTAAACAGCAAAACCCGTTATATCAATCAATGCCATATATGTATTTACGTAGCAAAAAAATTAACAAATTAATAAAAGAATAGCTTTATTTATATTTGCTGATTCTTGTCGTCATCGTCAAAATAAAATTACATTTTTGAAAACATCAATTTTCTTCTTCTTTTATAAAGATTTTATAAAATTACCTAATAACTATTTTAACAAAGCATCATGTTTATGAAGATTTTATTATGCTCGCAATGTAAACCTAACAAAAGTAATATATAGCGATTATAGCATACGCAAATCATTGTCAAATATTATATTATAGTATCTTATAAAATATAATATGAAAATAATAGGATTTAATTGAATATATTTATAATTATATAATATAAATTCAACATTATTCCTGGCAGCTCCAGATAATTCCTGTCAATTTCATATTATTACTGTCAGTTCCAGATTATTACTGTCAGTTCCCTTCGCTACGCTCCCGGATTAGAGTAAAACTTCCTGACTGCGTTCTTACAGAGCTCCATAACGGATCACAATCAACAGGTGCCACAATCAACAAAAAAAGTGGAAACAATATCGTTTAACGTCGAACAATTATTGCTAATGCAATGGACTCACATATGCATGTTTTATTTAGACTAAATTAATTATGAGGTTTGCATAGTTGCTTATACCTATTTATTCCAAACAGTCATTTTAATGACCAGTCCTTTTCATCATCATTCACTTTGATGATTATTTTTAAATTAATATAATAAATATTTGTACAATTATTTTTATAAACATATAATATTATTTATATTTTAATTTGCAATAATATTTAGATAATCTTAGAAGTAATCTTATAATAAAATATCATTTAATATGACAAATTTATGACAAATAGTTTTAAATGTAAAAATCTTAAAATTAAGCACACAAATTGACATGTTTTATTTAGACTAAATTAATAATGAAGATATTTAATGGGTACTCAGCCATATTAAATCTGCTTTTATACATTTCTAGATAATTAATTTAATCAATTAAGATAATTGATGGTTTCGTTAATCAGTTCTTTTGTTTGTTTTATTCAGTGGGTTTTTTCAAACATGGCAAAGCATGTTTGTGTGCTCGCTCAAAAATGACTATCACAGATTGATGTGTGAAATCGTGTGCTAATCGTTTAAATTCCATCGACACTGATGTAATGAACGTAATATGTACTCGTAAAACTTTCTCACATTTAACTCAATAATCCAAAACAACTAATAATTATATCTCAACAAGCATCAAATCACAATCAACCAATATCCATTCACGAAATATTCGAGAGTTTTCTCGTTAAGTTAGATGACACATGATGTTCAACTATTAACTGTTCTGTTTGGATACCGATATGGATACCAAATCGGATTTCATTTCTAAATTGGTGGCATCATTATCTTCTCTCGTCATCCTCTTTTCCTAAAACAGATCCGTGCCCATTTAATCCCAAAAGCGTTCGAACTATTCTCTGTCAAATTTCACATCTGATATCCTCTTTGAACCTCGCTATCATATATCTCCAGGCTCTAGTACACCTTCCACCTATTTCTTTTTCGAACTCTCTCATTTACTCTCACACACTTCACTCTCCCACATCTCTACTCTTGTACTAGGCCATTTTAACATCGGTTTATATCGTCATTTTCATAATAATACTATGAAAATAGTCACCTCCTTTATTACATAATACCGACTCATTCAACTCATACTCGTTGTGGAACTCTCAATTGCATTGCTTTACCTATTCATCCTGAACTGCTTTACACTATTTCCGCCTATAATCATAGTTTTTCTACTGTGGGGCGTTATTCTACTGTTCATGTAAAAAACTACAATCCAATGATATTATTTTATCTCAAGAGCATTAATCCGCTTATCTTATATTAACATTCTGACAGTATAAACTTGCGTCTTCATGTAACCCGAAAGATTCTTGGAAAATCTAACTCTATTCTTGCTCTCACATCTTAAATATCGTGTTCCGAACTTTATCTTAAAGCATATTCTTTTTAATGTCCAAAATTACCGTTCTTCACTCGTCATATTCTGTATCATACTTCCCTTCCTTCCTATACTGTTCCATATTCTGCCTGTATCCATTGAGGAGGTTTCAACTCCTCTTATACACCTGAATAACTCTTGTTCTCAGCTAATCTCAATTCCAACTTATCTTCTTAAGCTAATCTGTTTTCTCATTGCCTATTTCCTCAACATTTTATTTAATACTACCAGTCGAAGTAGCACTTTCTCTTCTTCCTGGAAGGTCAACATCGTTCGTCATTTACTTAAGAAATCAATCCTCGATCTCATTTCTATATCATCATATCGTTATATATCAACCTCCCAAATATATCCAAACTTCTCGAAAGTTTCGTCTTATCTCAAGTCAATTATTATCTATCACTTATATCCACCTTTCCAGTCTGCTTAACGTAAAAACCATTCCACCAAAACGACATGTTAAGTTCTAAGTTACCTTCCACTTGCTCGCGAACGCCGTTTTAGCAGTGCTGTTATCTCTCTCGACATTTCAGCAGCCTGTGATATAGTTAACCACCCACTGCTATATTGCCTTCGTTGTTGTAACGGTTTATCTTGTAACACCTTTAGTGGTTTGCATAATACCTCTCCGAGCGCACATTCTCGGTCCGATGTGGCTCAACCTTTTCATGTTCATATTATCTTACACGCGCGTTCCTCAATAATTCTCCCTTGGTACCATCCTTTTCACTTTTCTTTTGGTAACTTGTATCGCATAAGTCATCCCTTTGGTTTCACATCATACAATATGCAGATGCTATCCTTCTATATTCCCATTCTCGCTCTAACAATATCGTTGATCTTGCCATATGCTCCACAGAATGCTTAATCGCAGTTTCCAATTACCTTAATTCAATTCAGAGGATCATCAACTACGAAAAATCTAGCGTCTTATGACTAACTCCCTTCAACTTGATATTTATTTTTCCATGTACTTGATGGTAAATCTCTCCCTATAGTCGACCATTTGAAATTTCTTGGTGTTTCTTTTGATAATAATATTTCTTATATTTTACCCTTTGTCTGCGAAAAGCTTCGTTCTTGCTCTTTTCTTCTACGTGCCCTTCGATGTATTCGTAGAATAGTTAATTAGCACATTTGCAGACAACTTATTTCCTCACTTCTCTTACAGCAACTAGACTATTGTCTTAGTTTACTATTCAACATACCCAACGCCTTACTACGTTCTATTCAATTCGTTGACCACACAGCCACTCATATCTTTTTACGCCTCTGACGCTTTGATTATAATTATTGTCATCCATTGCTTTTCAATTGGCCTAGCATTTCTCAGCGCTTCACCATGCGCTTACTTTTTCTTGTTTTACGTTTCCTTACATCCGATTCACCATCCTATCTTAAACTTTCTTTCTACGACTCAGTCCATATATCTTCTCTAACTCTATGATTCAGTCCATATATCTTCTGTAACTCTATGATTCAGTCCATATATCTTCTCTAACTCTACGATTCAGTCGCACATGTATATTATCAATTCCTAGATATTACACTAATTATGACCTTCCCGCATACCAGGAGCTAAAAATAAATAAAGCTAAATAATAAAAGGAGCTGTGCTTGGCACATCTCTTTTTAATCCAACTTATCTCCCTTGGCAAATTCTGACCTGAGCTTTCTTCATTTCACATCTGTCCCTCTGCCGTATATATTGTCCATTAAATCAAAAATTCATTGCTAACTATA
Organism: Pomphorhynchus laevis; assembly: GCA_012934845.2. Classification (NCBI taxonomy): domain Eukaryota; kingdom Metazoa; phylum Acanthocephala; class Palaeacanthocephala; order Echinorhynchida; family Pomphorhynchidae; genus Pomphorhynchus; species Pomphorhynchus laevis. The sequence goes on along the minus strand of WNNJ02000942.1, from coordinate 236,839 downwards.
AATATGACATATTGCATCATTTACATATTGTTTGCCAACGTACAATATTGAAGTTGATTTTTTTCTTTTAATATTTTTATTGGTGAACCTGTAAGTGGATCCGTCCACATTTGCTACATAAAATAAATTCTACTCTATTTGACAATTCGTAAAGGATCTAAATATAGGATAAACATCTGTCATATTAAAGTGTGCTTTTTTTTGTAGACCACTTTTAAATCAATAGACAGTTAATATAAACTGTCAAAATATAATTGTACATATTTTATTCATCGTGAATTAATAATAGTTAATTAGCATCTATCATTATTCATGATAATCCATCATTACCCGTCAATATTCTTTGGTCATTATCCTTATAATGAATCACGGTAAAATTAAAGAAGAATAATATTATTTTTGAGCAATTGATTTAATAAAGAAACATTTTAAATTATTATAATGATATTATTATAGTATACACTTTATGAAATATAAACTACTATAATCAGTATATACACTTAATACTGATTAATAAAAATGGGTACATTTGCGAGTAAAATAGTTTCACTTGAAATAATCAAAACAATTTAAAATGTAAATATCAAAACTTACGAAAATGGAAATTTTTCTGCTTGAATAAAAACGGCAGATTTGCTGATTTTGGATTGAAGTGTCCTCGAAATTCAACGTTATTCTATTACACCGATTATTCGAAACATTTGCTAAAGTACGTTAATAAGGTAGTAATAAGCCCCACAAAAGCATCAACTCTTTAAAAAACCCAAATCTTAGCATCCACAACTCGAACGAATACTAAACAACACCACTAATTCAATCAAAACATGCTGAAACTAGACAACAATCACATGTAAAACTCATTTAAAGATAATCAGCCTAATTGTATACACATATGAAAGCAAATTACACACCCAACAAGCAAAAATCTACTAGCTCTCAGCCAATTATGTATTCAACTAAATAGCAGATTCAACGCTATAACTGCATGCCTATCTAACTACAAAAAAAATCCAACTGTGAAATATTACCTTCTAAACGTCACCACATGAAGTAGAGTTTACCACATACTCAAACCTATCACAATTTCAATACCATCTTACCCAAACTGCGAACTTAACAAACTGTAAGCTCAGTTCAACCAAAATCTCTTACAATAAATTTTCCCAACTCTGTATATTTTATCTCGTTTCGTTAATTTTCAATTACTCAATGTAAAAATTATTTTTATATTTATGAAATATAGGCATCAAACATAATATTTAAAATAAGTGAAAATGTTCTTACACTTGTAGCAGAATCTGTTAGCAGCTAAGACATTATTTAGACTGTAGTAATACAAATTTATTTGTGAGTCTTGTGGTACCGACGATAAAAGTATGTTCTCGTCTAGCATAAAGAATAATAATATCTTACAATAATGTACATTGAACTGTATAAAATGTGATTCGATTTGAAATGCTAGCAAATTAGTTAGTTTTTAAAGTGGTAACACTTTATTTTATTTGATTCAGATTATATTTATTGATTATGAAATGATGTTATGGAAGGCACACATTAATAAATTAAATGAAACGTACATTTTAATTTTTTGTAATAATTATATCAAATTTTCAAAAACAACGCTTTTCATCTTTAGAAAAATGCGCTTGAAGGAATAAATTTTTTATTCCACGAAACAATTTTTAGAACACACAAAAAATAAAGTTTCAGAATATAAACACGTACGATTTTAGTAGGCTTTATACAAATTTATATTAAGCTTATATTAAATAAGCATTATAAAAATTAATTAACTTTATATTCGGAAAAAGATATACATATGCTATAATAACTATAACGCCTATCTAGCAAAAATTAAATTATCAAGCAAATATAAATAGATGGATAAAATTGAATAAATAGAAGCCTTAAATATTTTGATAAATCAAAATAATTTAAAAATAAGAACAAATATATTTAGACAAATATGAGAGGTAATAATAGTAGCCTAATTTCACCTGACATTTTTAATCTTTATAAAATATGAATTTGTTCATAACTGCGTAAAAAATAAATCTAAATTATATAAGGATAACAAATATATTCTAATATATTGATGATATATGTGTATTTAACTCTAACAATATTAATTTTTCAATAAGTGAACAAATTTATCCAGGTAACCTAATTCTTAATAAAACTAATGTTGATGATAAAGAAGGTATTTATCTTGGACATTGAAGGGGCAAACGGTGTTTAAAAGATAAAGAGAATAATATGGAGTAAAAGTTGGTAAATGAAGTAAAAGGAGTTATTTCTTCTTTATCATTATATCCAAGTATCTAGTATTTATCCTTAATTAGGTTCAAGTATAGGTTCTAGTGTATATAAAAATTATAAAAATTTGTGAATAATAATTTTTAATTTATTCAGTTTCTCGATGTTTAAACGCTCTGTACAATTATTGCAAAAAGTGAAAATAAAATTATTAATAATTTATCATTTTTATTCGATAAGCGAACAAATTTATCGAGGTAGCCTTATTCTTAATAAAACCAATATTAATGATAAAGAAGGTGTATATCTTGATATGAACATTAAATTAACATCAATTAAAACTAGAATTTATTTAAATCGTAAAGTTGTCATATTTAAATTTACAAGACAAATATGTTTGCATGAGCATTCATGCATACCATATAATATAAAATATAATACATTAAATATGGAAATTTTTAAATTATTTAAATATTTTAATAGATTAAAAAATTTAATATTTAAAAAATAAAATCAAACAAAAAATCGTATGACAAAATATTATAAAAATTAAATTTTCACTATTATGGAGATAATTTTTATCGATAACAAATAATATAATTTGTATTAAAATAAGATATACTAGATAAGCAAATTTCATTAATGGACATACGTCTTTAATATGTATTTGGTCACGCTGCTATGCTGGGTAGATGATTAAGGGCTAAAATCTGATAACAAAGCAATTTCTCCTGAATATCTCTTATCCTTATTCTGATACATTGTCCGTCATTTATTAGTGAACTCATAATAATTTATTTTATTTTAAATTTAAATTTTAACTTTATTAATATAAATTACATCAGAATTTCATTTGAGTCTTGTGGATTATTATACATCATGCGGGACTTATTACAGACTCGAGAAAAAGAAGAAAAGTATTTTGTTTACCAGCTTTCGATCGTTTAGATCCTTTTCAACTTGAAAAGGAAAAAAGATCTAAACGATTGGAAGCTTAAAATAAAATTTCTCTCGTTTTCCTTTAGTCTATTATAATTCCAGGAATATGCATGATAACATAAATTATATAAATTCTTACATAATAATTTATTATTTAATTATTTATAAAATATTTAAGTATTAAAATTATTTTTAATTCATAAATAGCATAAAATACGTAGATCTGATTAGCTCCCTGATTTACTGATTTTTCTCCAAAACAAAAATAAAATAATAGCTTAAATATTAAAATATATTTTTACATTATCTTAATATTTTTGATCATCAGAAATAGTTAGATGATCAACAAAAATAGTGTAAATAAAATTAAAAATTAAAATAAATATATTTCTTGGCGATAAAGCGCCTACGATGGTTCTAAGCTTTTCATCATTTAGCCAATTGCTTCAAAGTCATATCGCGCAATATGATGCAACTGAGTGTGCAACAGATCCTTGCAGTCTTATCACCCAAATTTCCATTTACATTTAGAATTACGCATATGGGATACTAATGGGTTAGTACAAAATTTGTGATGATAACCATCAAGAAAACTAACCTTAAAACCGATTTCTTATCATTAGATAACCCTTCCCCTAATGCTGGGATAGATACGCAGGAAAGCTAAGATGTCAGCGGTAGATTAAAATGAGATTTTGGCGATAATGTTTACTGTTCGACAAGAAAACATCAGTTGCTAGTAGAGACAAGCGATCCTTAAATTTAAAATAAATAGGAATTTATCTTACAAGTAACATCAGAATGGATACCAACACCTTTCTAGACAGGGAAAATATGATATTTTGCTAATACTGTGGTAATTAATTATGGTGAGATCGAACCAGATTACTTTATTATTCAAATACTATATATTTGATTTAAATTTTTATTAAAAATTGAAATTTTAATTAAATTAAATAATTAAAATTTAAATTAAATAAAATAAAATTAATAAAATGTATTTGAATAAATATATACTTCGATTAAAATTTTAATTAAAAATATAAAAATATTTACAATTTTTAAAACCTTTGTCATGTAACAAATATTGAATACTTGCCATTTCCAGGAATGCTTGTAATTTTTAGTTCATCATATGCTTGGTGGACTAAAACACTATTTTCTAGTGCATTTGATTGTCTAAAAATGAAATGTAACATGCATTGTCTATCATAAAATTAAATTTTTCACTTATCAATTAATTACATCAGATTTAAGTTAAATTTTTACGAAGTCATTTCTATTAAAAATTAATTGTTTATTTAAAGGTACAGTGGATTGTTTGTAAGCATAATAACAAGAATTATAAAAAATAAAGATTTTGTTAATAACATATAAAACTAAAAAATAGAAACAGCCATGAAAAACAAACATGTCGAAAAACAACGACGATCCACTACCAAGTCTTCCTACATTACGGCCTCAGATCCAGCGGGATCTGACACCTTTAGCCAGTCCAGCACGCCGCCTTCCGACTGAACCACCCGGGGTCTCTCACCCCCCGAAGAGTCCAATCGAGGCGGAATATGTTTGGTAATCGCGAGATGAGGAGCTTAAGAAACCTTAGCCTTTGCTCAGGGGGACATCATCTTGAAATGAAGACTAATCCCGAGATAGCCCAAGTACCTCAGAGGCGCACTTGAATTTTCCTATGCAATGACAGGTATTTTAATAGAAATTTTTAATTTCTATTAAAAACTAATTGTTTATTTAAAGGCACAGACAGTTGTTTGCAAATAACGAGAATTATATTAAAGATAATTGGCATATGGACAATAACAATATATTTAATGAGCAATCACATAAGCATTTTAAGCAATTCCAGTACACAACACAGGGGTTTCAAAAAAAAGTTCTTTTTTTCACTTCCATTGACAAATTTTATTTGAAGTGTTAGTTTCTTGTACAGGTTTTATTACAACGGAAAGAAACATGGATATTTTCAAAAAGTTTTTATTAAAGAAATCTTTAATAAAAATATAATAGCGAAATATTACATCTCTCAAATATTTTTCGTAATAAGTACATAGCAAAATAATCGTTCTAACACTTTCGCGGATTCTACTAACGACACATCTTCATCCTCGCTACTACTTGGTAATTTTAAATATTCCAACACTTGTTCAAAACCTTCCAAGCGTTATATCGTACTAAATAATAAAATAATCATTTTTTAATTTTTATATTTTTAATATATTAATTATATTAGATTAATCTAATCATATTAGATTTTATACAATTTACATTTATATAACGATAACATTCATTATTAAATCTGGAAATACAAATTTTATCTTAATTCTTTTAATGTTTCCTTTGAATAACACGATTCAGAAAATATCTTAAAAATATTCAATTCTTCAAAGACTACGCGTTCATCATCATAATGCAGTTTACTGTTTTAATGAATAATAAAATAATCATTTTTTAATTTTTATAATAAAATAACGAAGCTTTTAAATGCATATACTAATATTGCGTTAGAATATAATATTGCATTAGAATATAATAGATAATATAATGATTAGAATGTAATATATGCAATTTATTAACAACGATGTATATTAATATGTATAATATATTAATAATGTATAATATATTAATAATTATATATTAATATAATAAATATATATAATTAATTATATAATATTATTAATATATAATTATTAATATATCATTATACATTGATATAATAACAATATATAAATGTATAATGATGTATAATATATTAATAATTATGTAATATACATCATTATTCTAATAATGTAATATATTAGAATGTAATGGAATATTGCATTTCTTTTTAACATTTTTAACGTCTTCTGAGACTTATGTCGTTCTGACGGCTAGGTAAGCATGGCTTTAGAATCTATTAACGTTAAAGCGAATATTGGCATAATAGAGCATCAAATTACTGTAATTTTGTCACATTTGTAAGGTAGCAAGTATCAAGTCTTTCATTTGAAACATTTAGTTAAACTATGACTTTGAACAATATTATCGTAGCTACTTGTTTGATTATACGTAAATATGCGTAGTTCCCAATGATTTTGTTTATCAGATAATCAAATAGCTTGGTTAAATCTTGGTTTCATATTGACAGTGAGAGAACGGATAAGTCGATGATATTTTAAAACGCTCACTAGTAAGTGTTCAATAATGGTTACAAATCTTAAACAACGGCAATCACTAATTTTTGACGAAATTAAAATTGTCGTCTCTTATTTTAATAAAATTTAAATATTTTTTTCAAATTATTGTAGTATTACTACAATAATTAAATATGTTTCTAAATTTATATTATTATATTATTTATATTATTATAGTATGCTTGTATATGTAAATGCAGTTTTACTTTGCATGCGCCTGCCAAATTATATGTATATAGAAATGTTATGAAATTTGTCAAAATTGCATAACATTTTAATATCATTAAAATTCCCGTTTCTACTGACAACTTGAATAAAATAACTTAGAAATCACAATCACTTACGATTTAGAATTTTGATTGTTTTGTCTCCTAGAGCGCTGCATTTCCCCGATTAGTGGCTTCTGATGTACTAAATATCAAATAGTCAATATGCTAATTACAAAATTTTAATCTATAATTTAGCTGGATTCCTTATAACTAGATTAGCTGGATTCCTTGTAGATCATCCAAGTACTACAACATGTTGAAACGTTAGTGCTCAGTGCCTGCGCCCTGAAATCCATTGAGTTCTAACGTCTTCACATAATGATGTTGTTGGTAAGGTCGTGTAGCAACTGGTTCGTGACGATATTCGTACACTAGTTTACATGCACATGTTTAAGATTGAAGTATAGAGCAGTACAACATCCTTATATTTCACAGATTGATGACCTGCTCTGGAGATCTATTCCGAAAATTGTTAGACCGGTAAGAGTCTATGAATTCGCAGGAGTTTCGTGCAATTGTTTAACGACTACCTGGATTTTGAATAAGCCATCAAAGTACTGCAGCATGTTGAAACGTTAGTGCTCAGTGCCTGCGCCCTGAAATCCATTGAGTACTAACGTCTTTACATGATGATGTTGTTGGTAAGGTCGTGTAGCAACTGGTTATGACGATATTCGTACACTAGTTTGTAGACATATGTTTAGGATTAAAGCATAGGGCAGTATAACATCCTTACATTTCAAAGATTAAAATGAACTTATAAGGGAATTCATTTTGAAAAGTGTCACACTGGTATGGAGTCTACAGATTTACAGAAAAATTTCGTGCAATTGTTCAACGACTAGCTGGATTCAAAATAGACCATCCAAGTACTACAACATGTTGAAACGTTAGTGCTCAGTGCCTGCGCCCTGTAATCCACTGAGTATTAACGTCGGCCCAGGATGATGTTATTTGTTAGATCGTGTTGCAACTGCTTCGTGACGATATTCGTACACTAGTTTGTAGACATATGTTTAGGATTAAGGCATAGGGCAGTATAACATCCTTACATTTCACACACTCAATGACCTGCTCTGGAAATCTATATCAAAAAGTGTCAGTCCGGTAAAATGTAAATAAATTCGAATAAAAGTTTCGTGCAATTTTTTACGGCTAGTTGGATTCCTTATAGACCATCCAAGTATTATATTCCTGATAGACCATCCAAGTGTATGATATTCGTACACTAATTTGGTTGCACTAATTTGAGTCTATAAATTCATAGGCATGTATAGTGCAATTTTTCAACGGCTTGCTACATTCTCTACAGACCATCCAAGTATTAATGCGTGTGGAAATGTTAGTTTTCAGTGTCTGCGCTCTGAAGATCCAATTAGCACCTAACGCAGGCGCAGGATGATGGTGATGATATCGCGTTGCAACAGGTCTGCGACGATTTTCATACAGTAGTTTGGCAGCATACGTATATGATTAAACCACAGAGCAGTATAACATCCTTACATCCTTAAAGGCATAGTACTTCTGTATCTGACAGGTATAGTCTGCAATGTTTAGTTTGAAAACTCGTATGATTCGAACAGAATGATAATGACGATTAGAAAAGTGGCATACATTTTATAAAATATATAAAAAAATTAAAAAATGCTTTTTGATGTTAATTTCTAGCATTTAAAAAACATTTTCAGAAACTGTTAAGAGGCAACTGGATGATACATAATTTTATAAAAAAGGTAGAAAGTTGTGAGTTTAGTGGAATTTGTGAGGTTAATCAATTGGATACAGTGTAATGGAAGAGAAACTTTATATCTTTCACGTTACATATGTGGATACGATAGAACCTAGAAAGTGGAGTTTACTTAAAAACAATATGAGTGCAAAATCTAGTCAACTTAATATAAATGTGAATTTCAGAATTAAAAAAAATAATCAATATCGGGTACTGTAGACAAAGAACTGTTAGTGAAAGACTCTAGCATAGGGATGGGGAAAATAATAACTTTATCATTAAAATTCTAAATGAGTAAGATATGTTGATAAAGCGCTTATTACGAAGTTGCCGCTCAGAATCTTATTCGGTTTTAGAAACGTTAAAACTTATAAAGACCTGATTTGTCGACTTTGAACGAAAGTTTGATGTGCTCCCGTTACTTGATGGTACACACGTTATTCCATGAATTTAAAGTAAATATCCCTTTCTTGAGTGTTATCGTAACATCGTTTTAAATATAGTAATGTCTTCATGCAGAAAGGATAGTAATATTGGTGTAGATATAGTAATATCGCTGTCAATATCATAACGTCATCATCGAGATAATTATATCGTTACCGAGATCATAATGGCATCTTTTAGATCAAACATCGTCATCTTAATCTAACATTGTCGCCGTAATAGTAATATTGTCGCCAAGATCTCTACATCGTCGCTGAGATTGTAATATCTTCAAAGATACCGTTTGAATTGTAATTTTTTGAATAAATGTTTGTACCTATTAAACTTCGACAAGTTTATAGCAAACTTCATACTAGAACTGATGTTACCACTAATTTCAAAAAACACTTAAAACTTGTGTTTTCACGATTAATAAATTTATTAGTCTAATACAGCCGTTGGTATTGGAAATAATGACTCGTTGTTATTATTATCATTATTAAATTTAAAATTAATTTGATCAATTTACTTTAAAAATGCTTTATTCAAAGGATGAAAAAAGTTTTCTGCCAATCTAATGATTAAAGTAAACGACAATTTTAAAATTAAATTATCGTTTATTAAAATAATTAACGATAATTATTTATTATATTTAATTAATATAATAATTAAATATTAAATTATAAATATAATTTAAAATATTAAATAGAATTTAGTATAAATAAAAGTAGCGTAGTTTAAGTGATTTAAATTTGTGGAGAAGTCGTAAAACATATAAAACAGTGAGTAAATTAAACATGTTACAAGAAAACGTTATTGCAATAGTAAGGAAAACCATTTAAATTATCGTTTCTAGTAATAAGGGATAATTTTATTTTAAAATTATCGTTTATTTTAATCATTAGATTGCCAGAAAATCTTTTTCATCCTTTAAACAAACTCATTACGTTCCACAGATCTTACAATCACTGATCCTACGCCCATATACCCTTTTTAATGGTTTATAAAGGTTTAATATAAAGTAAGCAAACAAAATTAGTATGATCAGAACAAAGTTTAAAATGACTTTATTGAAACCACCTGCCGTCAAAGTAGAATTTTGTTTGAGCCATTTAATATTGTCAAGGCATGCACATCGTCCATACAAACAACCCTTAACGTTAAGACATTATAAACTAAAGCACAAGCTTCAATGTACAGTTAAAGCGCAACCTTACATTACAAAATTAAAGAATTATTCAAATTTAAATAATTATAATTAAAAACATGTTATAAAAATAAAAGGCTTTTAATACATTTGAATAATGAATTACTTTAATATTAATATAACATATTTGATATTACACATTTTTACTGTAAAGCAGTAAAATCTATCATTTAAGATAACGATTTTAAATTATAAATATTTATGATTGTGTATCATTTGAAATAAATTACCTTTAATGAAAAGTAAAATTGATTGTTAATCATTGAAAAAGTCGTTTGTTATTTAAGATAAATGTCTATTTATCACTTAAGTGATAAGTTTTTATAAAATATTTAGATAATACCAGAAGCTAATAAGAATTTATGAAATATTTAGATAAAAATAAATCCAGTAAATACTAGAAGCCAATAAGAATGGGTAAAACATCTATTAGTGCACAAATGATAATTCAACATTTGAAATTCTGCCTACATAATCTGCAAGATATCAACAGTAATTATATTATGCTCTCTGTAGATCTTAAGTTTTACCTTTTTACCTTTTATCTTACCTTTTTGAAAAGTTACAGCCAGTTCTCTTAAGTAATTATTTCTTCAACGAAACATAATTTCACAAATTTATATGGTGAACTTTTAACACCTATTTAATTCCTGTATTGGGTACCTTATTTACCTTTATTTTCACATAAAGGCATATTCTATTTTTTTCAGCAATATAAGTAACATACAAGTATAAAGCAATTAAGGAAACTTTGATTATGATAGAAAAATGTGATTGAGCGTGTATTATTTGATGGAATTATAATTCCGTTATATCAGCTTACCGATCGAGCGCAATTTTGAATAGACGGACACTCCGTACCAGTTGGGTAAAAATGATTTAATGTAGTAGTGAATGTTTGAGTAATTTTATAATTTCCATTGTCTTCATTTCTTATACTAACTTCTTGTCTATAACATTTAATATTATCACATTGCTAAAATAATAGTATATATTAAATATATATTATAATATATGCATAACGTAAACAATGTTAATATTTACAAATAAACAAATCTGGTAAACAAGATGAAATCTATGCTGAGGTGGTTTATTCAATCAAAATATTTTTCCGGCATTTGTCAAGAATTGTCAAGTAAAGTTTTAAATTATGAAGACGATTATATTGATAATTTTTGATCAACACTAATGTGGTTAAATGCTTCTGATTAAATAAATTTATTCGATACTTTATTTTGTTCAAATTAGAAATTTTTCATCTCCATATAAGTAGTGTTTTTAATAGCCGAAAGTACTGAGCGGTGATTACCCTAATTTATGTAATCAAGATATATTATTTATAACTTAGTCAAATGCTTATCTTAAACGTTTTACTTCATTTATCTTTATGCATAGTCGTCATTTTATTTGACGATACACCAGAAAACTTAAAGTGTATTCATTTGCCTTGTTATTTGGTGTGAGGAACGCACGGTTAAACGATTATTCTTTAATCTTATTTTTTTTTGTTGCCATCAATACTATCCAAAATGACCTTTGTATTTAAAATGGCCTTAGATGATATAAAATATTTGTAAAGTTATTGAAAAATACACAGTAGATATATGGTATGAAGATAAATATGGTAAGTAGATCTTAAGGATAAAGCGACAAATTTGTTTACTAAGCAAAATATCAGATATCAAAATATCGAGAACATAATCTTAATTTGTTGAAAAGGTAAATTAAATTACTTATAGAGGTTTGTATATGCATAAATTTAAAATGTAAGCACCGCAAGTCCTTCGTTAAATGCCAGACGTTTCAGTCAAACACTGTGATCCATTTGGTTATTGTAGTTAGTTTACTAAAATCGTTAACTAACTTTTAGTTTAATAACTTTAAGTAATAACTTTTAACTGATAACTTAAAAACTAACAACTTTTAACTAACTTTTAATTTAATCTATTACTTGATAAGTTCGACACTGTGACTCTTTCCAAGTTAGTCTAACTTTTTAAATTAGACCAACTTGATAAGGGTCACAATGTTAACTTTAACGTTGTATAAAAATAAAACATTTGTATCTCTAGAGTAGATAGTTAAATTTACAATCCTTGCGCAAGTTAAATTTTGGACTGGATAAATTGTGATTTTTAATAGGAAACATTGAGGTACTTTCAAAATTAATATTTACGATTAGAAGATACTAAATGTTAAAATAAACAACTTTATATTAAAACTTAGCTTTATATTTTGAGAAATAATATAAAAATTAATAATAAATATAATACCTTATATATTCAACTATAATATTATAAAACTATGTTATATTTAATTATAAATATATTGACCTTCGATGTTTTGTAAATAATATAAGGTTTCATAATATCTCTTAAAATTTTGTAATATAAACTCAAATGAACTTTAAATATAAAATTAAGTAGCTAAAACTTATACTTTTTTGTAAAGCTTAAGTCTTTTATTTTATCTGAAGCCAACAACATTTTACTCTAGTAATGGCCTTATCGATATTTCGATAAGGTTGTTGGTTTTAGATTTTAATCTTACATTTCATATATTTGTTTCATTTTTTAATGAATTTTTCTTTAATCTTTTTTGCTTTTATTAAAATAATCAACGTAGCGGTGCAAGCTAAACTTGTGTTTTTAAAATGATTATATTTATAATTTTTCACCTGTGACGATGGAGGCAGTTGATATTGTTGAAATATTGCAGTCTTAGGTGGAAACTTTTTCCTTTGAATCGTTTATAAATTTTATAATATTTGATGCATTGTTATTATGATTTTTACGAATGGCGATTTAAAGAGATTAATCAAATCAGCCTACGTATTTAATATAATTATAAACTAAACAAAACATAATAATGCTAAATCAAAATTTAATAATTAAATAATAAAATTAATAATTGTTTTTAGATTTTCTATAATTAAAATCAAGTTAAAATAAAAAATTTAAATGTAAAATAAACGTCATTTTTATGAATTGACGAATAAATAACAGACGTTGTATCAGAATAAGAATTAGATGTCATTAGGAAGAACTGCTATGCTATCAGGCTTCGTCCCCTAACTCCTCTACCCAACATAGCAGCGGGGCCAAATACATGCTAATGATGTATTTCCTCTGAAATAACTATCTAGTATCTTATTCTATTACAGAGTATATTATTTATTATCCATCCATAAAAATTTGCCACTTAAGAGTTTAAATTTATTCTTTATATTATTGTGTTGATTTATATATTTTACTATTTTCTACTTGATGTTATTTTTATAGCAACATAGTTTAAAATATATATCTATTAAATTATTTAAATGATTTTGAAGAAAACCAATATCATTACATATTGTTGCAATTCTTAAAATTTAATTATTAATGTATTATATTTATATTATATGGTATGCATGAATGCTCATGCAAAAATATGTTTCTTGTAAATTTAAATATGTCATCTTTACGATATAAATTAATAGTAGTTTTAGTTAATGTGAATTTAATGTTCATATCTAGATATACACCTTCTTTATCATTTATATTGGTTTTGTTAAAAATAAGGCTTTCTGGATAAATGTGCTCACTAATTGAATAAAAATTATTAGAATTAAATACACATACATCATCAATGTATCGAAACATATTTCATATATTTATATTGTTTAGATTTAGTGTTTACACAGTTATGAACAAATTCATATTCTATAAAGCTTAAAAACAAGTCAGCTATTATTGGGCTATTATTACTACCCATTGGAACACCTTTTACTTGTCTAAATATAGATGTCCCTACTTTTAAATAATTTTAATTTATCCAAATATTTAAGGATTCTTTTAATTCAAGTTTATCCATATATTTATATTTACTTGATGGTTTAATTTTTGTTAGATAGGCGTTATAATTATTATAACATATATATGTATATCTTTTTCCGAATATAAGATTAATTAATTTTACTAACACTTCTTTAATATCTTCTAAATCTAGATTTATATAAAGCGCACTAAAATCGTATGTATTTATATTTTGAAAATTTATTACTTTTGTCTGTTCTAAAAATTCTTTTGTATAATTAATACTGAAATAGTGTTTTATACCAGTATTAATTTCGATTACCTTGCAATATTTTTGACGTGTGCTTTAATTACTTTAAGTATTTTATTCATATAAACAGAAAGTGGTTTTAATGTACATTTAAACGCACTACATATGAACCTAGGTTTTATTGGATTTTTATGTAATTTTATATTCCAATATAATATAGGTATAGTTTTATTATCTAATTCAACCTTTATACCCTTTTTATCCATTATAGAATAGTGACTTGTAATAATTGTTTCTAAACTCAACTCACTACGTTCATATGTTGGATTTACATTTAAATCATTAGAATTAACCTCTTTCATTAGTATTTCATAATAAAGCTTTTTGCATATGAAGACAAAGTTATTACTAGCTTTATCAATAGTTGTTATTATATAGTTATCCTTTAATTTAGTAAGTTCTTTATACATATCTTTATTAATTTTATCTTTCATTTTATAATTGTTTGTTATTTTCAATTTATTTTTAATTTTATCAAATATATAATCTTTCCAAATGTTTATCTTAGATATATTCGAGCTTTCACTATTAATCAGCTTACTAAAGTAATTATTTAAGTTATTATATAACGAATTGTAAATATTATTTTTGTCGTTGTTATTATTCAATCTATATTTATACCCTTTTGATAGCAGCTTTCTTAATTCACAATTTTCAATTAATTCTAGATTATGGGTACATATATGTTTATTTATTTTATCAAAACTAAGACTTTTACAATTGCATTCTGTTTCCACTATGTTTCTAATATTATCGTTATATATTGATTTTAATTCTTTATTATAATTAAAAAAATTTCGTCCTAATGGTGGTAAGAGTTTATACCTTATTTTAGGAATATATTTACTTAAATCTGACCCTATTATTTCTTTACTTTTAGAATTATTTAAAAGTCCGGCTATATTTATGTTATCTATACATTTATTAATGAAGTTTATGGTTAATGCATATTTTCTATTGTTATTATTAACATTTATTGTACGATTATAGTATTTTGCATTACAATAACTGCCTATTATACAACTTAGCCTATCATAGTAGTTAATTAATTTTTGATTTATTGAACATATGATATCTGTAGAAAAACTTCTTATATTTACATAAAGATCTTTTAGCTTATTATCACTTAAAAGTTGTTTTAATATTTCTAATTGTTCATTTATATACATATATTTTTTAATATTTTTAACTCATAAATATTAAATGTGTACCTGATATTCTTTGTATTGAGGGAGTTCGGTATTATAACTGCTATTAATTGATTTACATACATCTTCTCGAGTTATGAACGGTATATTAATGTTGTCGATTTTTTGAACGAAGTAATTCTCTAAGCAATTCATTTTCCTTAAATGAAAATAATAAAATTTGTTATAGATCAAGCCATGTAAATATAAAATAAGTTATAACGCTTTGAAAGATGCGGACTGATCGACAAAGAAAAAGAACTGAAATCAAATGGCAAATATATAAGCTTAGCTATTGAATAGAATATACTATTAATTTATCAATAAACAAATTTATTTTCTAAGAAAAAACTAATTTTTATATTTAATATTATAAATATAAAAAATTATAAAGTAATATTATTATATAATTGATAAGACGTAGTTTATTGCTAGCTCAGTTTAACTGGAAACGTTATGAATACCTTTGTGGATACTTGGGCTGATTCTAATTTATTTATATTAGCAACATGCAATGTCTTAAATAAATTTATAAAGTTTATTTCTGGTTGACATTGTGCCAATAAAATTATGTAAATAAATACGTGATTTTAATGTTGATGCTTGCAAGTTAACAATTTTAATATTCTCGACAATTAGGATAGATACTTATGATTTTAAAATGTTGCCTGTAATTATCCATAACGATACAAATTTGGAATTGAGGATTTGTAAATCTTTATTGAAGATTTATTAAAATGTTTTGTCATCTACATCAAACTCATTAAATAAATAAACAATGATTAATACTAACTTTAAGCAGTCCTCCATTTCGTGAACATTACTGTTTGCCCAATTGGGATATGAATTGGTTGAACCAGACATTATACTTGGCGTGTTGCTGTGATTCATTCCTAATCTAAATAATCGAAGGAAATAAGTATTTTATTATAAACATTTATCAAATGTTTGCAATAAAAATTCTATTCATTTAAACGATTTGTTGCCTACAAATTATTTTTCCAGAAAAGATTTATTGCATATTTTTTACAAAAAATATAAGATAAAAATTAAATTATAAAGATGATAAATTTAAAAAGTAACTATAAAGTAATTGCTTATAAAGTAATTATTACTTTATAAATTTAATAAAGTAATTATTTTATTTAATCAAATAAATTTGATTAAGTCAGTGACGAAAATAGAACTTAAACGTACGAATATTTTTTGAGTTTGTATTTAATTTTGTGAAATATTTGATAATATTTAATAATTAGCGTAAATACATTGCACTTTATTATTTGGTTCCATTGATATATTCTATTTATTCAATATTATTACAGATTATTTCTCATAATCTGTAATATAATCATCAAATCCAAAACATTCTCGCTTGAATTATATAAGAATTATATTTTCGGAATAAAGAAATTATATTTTTTATACTAAACATTATATTTAGAACAACATTTATTTCCTCTAATTATTGCATTAGCTTATTACAAATATTTAAAATATAATCTTTATTGTGCAATATTACAAATTATTATCAATGGATATTTCATAAATATTAAATTAAAACGAGCATTTCAAGACGTACGAAATATTAGAAATGAAATAAACAAAGTTTCTTTTAAATAAAGAAACTTCATATCAATATGAAGCAAAGTCACATTAAAATAAAGTCCCATAATAACGTGGGCAAAAGTAAGAGCAATTTTAAGACATGTCTCTCGTTACGTCATTGATGTAAATTTTAAGCTCAACTATTGACAATCAACTAAATTGGTAGTCGTTAGAAGCAAACGTTTTCAAAGTAAATATACTCACATATGACCAAGCTCATGTGTTATTGTTGTTACAGTTTTGAACTCGTTATAACATATAACAGAAAACGGATTACGGCACAAATCACAAATATACGCATATCCTAAAACAAATCAAAAAATAAAGATATTATTTTAAATTATATATTTTTATATTTAAAATATATAATAAATAAAATAAATAATTAAATACTATATATCAAAAATACAAATTAAAATATGGTAATACTTTATTCTTTATTTAAAGAATAAATCAAAAATAATAAAATTATTTTAATTATTTTTTTTTCATTTTGATAATAAAAATTCCTGTACTTAGATAAATACATAAGAAAAAAACATATTTTATATTTCCAGAATTCGACCAATATTCGATCAAAGTCAATTAGCATAATCGAAACCAAATAATAAATTATCAAGATTCCATATCAAATATATGGGAGGAACAAAATACAATATATCGAGATACAAGTGTTGCCTAGAAATAAAAGAAGAACGACCCTTAAAGTACAATAAACAATAGTACGTCATTATAGAAATATTATTAAAGCCTGTCTCAAGATAGCAGAACTACACGGCATTAGTCATTGCTAAAGAGTCATTACTAAGAAAATAGATAACTCGGTATTGGAAACCAATACCAAGTTAATCAACAATCAAATCCCTAATTCGGTTTCTGATTATTAAACTTCATCAATAGTGTCCAGATTTTAAAGGTATTTAAGATTTTTAATTACATTTAAGGATACTCCAATGTCGTTGAGGATCTCTAAACAGTATGTATTTATATATGGATATATCCCACACAATCCAAATTTGAATTGTATGGATTCCAACACCTAGTTATACGCGTTTCCTGTTTACTTATAAGTAACGACTATATTGCGTATCTCTCTGCAATACGAGGCAATGTACTGCCGAATCATTTTTGTTATTACCTTGTGACTTGACGGTCGTCTTGTGATAATCATTCTTGTGATAAAAACTTCTAAACTGTAAAAGGAAACTTCTAAACTTCAAAAAACTTTTCTCATAGTTATGGAGAAGACAACCGTGTAAAATAAATGGGGAAGGTGTTAAACCTTCCCTATTTATTTTGACATTCCAGCGAATAGTAGTTTTTAAAATATTTCAAAATGTTTTGCTCCGTAATTTCCGATTACGAAAATGTCATCGACATTTTAAAAGTATCCAGTATATGTGAGGATACAGGGCTTCCCATCATTGGTCCCCTTTTCTATATGGCAATTGCTCGTCAAATGTAAAATAATTATCGCAAGTACTAGTTCGGAAAGCTAGTTTGTATTTTTATCAGCTTGATTCGTGTAAAATCAATTAATTTGAAAATCAGTAGAATATATTAAAAAGCTCACCAGATGATGTAGTTTTACATAATGACCGTGCATTCCTAGAAAAGAAAATCTGTGGATTTGTGAATAGCGATTTAATAATATACCATATCAATAGTATATTGACTACATTGGTTTTATGATACTGAGTGTTACCAGCAAATGATGTTAAAGTATCAGCTAAGTCATTGCTTATTATCGGTTGAACATTTTGAAATTTATGGCTATAAGTGAGGTCAATCTGTCTGCCCAAATCCTCGTGTCTGAATAGAACTCGCGTCTATAAACATAAGAAAACATTAATTTAAAGTATATCAATGAGAATATGTGAAAATTCACTGAACGAATGCATCGTTTGCATTGATTTTAGTGCTTGATTTCTTATTACTTACTTATTTAAAGGATTACAGGTTAAATTATAAATTAGAAATGTTTGAATTAATACTTATAAATAATAAATATTAATAAATATTTTCACTAACCTTTCTGATACACGGATATAACTACAAACCTTTGCAAAATTCGCACCCGATGTGGTAATCAATTTAATTATTGGTGTTGCAAATTGGGTCATATCAAATACCACCAATTCTCATTTAATTTATTGTCCCGTAAATTTTTCAATACATTGATAATATATGTTTAGATTAATCGATATTATATGGTGTTAATTCCTAATACTAAAATTTCTCTCTGCGATTTAAGCATAAATTAAATAATAATTAACTGTATTATTAATTTATTTTTGATGTTCTAGCATCAAAAAAATGACATGGGCGATTTTTACATATTAATTGCTCAGACGATGCTAAAAGTGAATGTTAGTTTTAGCTGTCTTGTAGGCTAATAATCTTCAAGGTGAGGAAATAAATCGACGTTTTTTCAACTATAGTGCAAGAAATGTACTAAAAATACAGCGTTCAATATTGTTTTAGTACCATCTATTTATAAAATAACATTTTGTATAAAGATATTGCAAATATACTTATTTTTGTGATTGTTTTGTTTAAAATGTAAAATGTTATTAAATATTATTTTTATTAAAAAAAATAATTAAATATTATTTTTATTAAAAAAATATTTTTATATATTTTATTTTATGCAAATTTTGTAATCTACAAAGTCCACCTATCTCTTGTCCAATTCTTTCAACAATTTTTCTTCGTAAAATCGATTCAATACCTGTAGATTCAACAATAATCAATCAACATTTCTATTAGCCTGATGCTATAAAAACGCCTTCAAGTCAAAATCAACGATCCTTCAAGTAAAATATCACCTCTCAGTCGTGATTAATATTTTAAATATTTTGATTTCAATTTATGTAATTCCTGTAACTTTTGCTATCAGCCCCAAGCCGAGAGGGTGCAGTGGGCATTAATAAATAACTTCTCATCTTAATATTTTTATTATCAGTTTTTAATAATAATTGTTAAATAAAATAATTATTTTATCATATTATTTTCTTATGTATTAATCTTAATAATGTTGTTTTAAAGCTGTTGGTTATACTTAGGATCGAGTATACCAATCCATTGGTGATTTTCAATATTATAGTTCAAATATAGTTTATATACTTGGTTTAATTATCAAGTAATTAAAACTGCAGATATTAATGTTCTAATTAATATCAGAAAATTTTGTTTTAAACTTAGAATGTGTAGAATATTAGAATGAAAATGAAATTACTAAAATAATTTTCGAAATTACCAAAAATTATAGAATATTTTAGTATTCTATTTAATTGTTTAATAGAATTTTTATAATTTAGATGATATAAATAAAAATCACATTTTAATAAATGATTTATTATGAAAACATAAATCGAATAAATAATAAAATTGCCTTACATCCCTCATTATACTATTGAGAGTACTCGAGTTTAAGAAATGTCTTAATTCACTGTCGATAACGAAGTGCAAAGGAATAAGTAAGTTATCGTTTCTAGCTAAAAACAGAGAATAAAAATGAATAAATAAAAGCAAAGTTTATGTATTCATTTTCGTGTAGACGATCATAATAACAAACATATATTATAATAAAATACATAATATATTTTATTAAGTTTTATATACAAAATATATTATTAGAAAATATACTGTAAACAAAATACACAGTAAACAATCAGCCAATTGCTTTGATCATACAATAGTCCAAAAATAGTCTAGAGAAATGGCATCCAATGAAGGTATCCAAATTCTTATGAATTAGTAAAGTAACAATTGCTTTGATCATACAATAGTCCAAGCATTAGTAAAGTAAATTCTTAACTGAACCCTAAGTTAAGCAGAAGGTATCCAAATTCTAAGTTAACTTATAAATAAAGTCTCAGGGAGCAATATAAAAATGAGTTCGAGATAAAATTAATACAGGGAAATGATATTTTCTAATATTCAGGAAATGTTTTGAATTTTTCCTGAATTATTTGCTTGCAAAAGATGAAGAATGTTTTTTGAATCGTTGCTTTTTACAAAAATACTAAACTATTAGTATTAGAATTCAGCCAAACAATTAATTATATAATAAAAACAAACGTCTTTATTACAATCATTACGACAAGAAACTTAAAGCCACAAATTACTAATTGTTTAAGCTTACAAACACATATCAATAAATTTAAATTATTGATAATTAATTAATAATTATTTTTTAATAATTAATTTCAATATTTGTAGAATTGTAATATGATCCAAAACTTATAATGTGTTTGGGTTACGTTCCGATAAGTACTAAAATGTTCAGCTGTGTTCAAATAGTTCAAACAGATAAGAACTGTATAAAGATAATGACCCGCGAAAGAGCACGCCAAAAATTTGTAGGTCCATAAATTTAAAGTAAAAAGAAATTTACTCTACAACAAATTTTGTTAAAAAACAGATTGGCGTTTCCAAGAAACCACCAAAACTTTTTACTTGTAAACAACCATTATTTATAAAGCTTGGGACAGTCAATCGAAGGCTGACAATAATTCTAAGGGACTTGTTGTCAAGCGAAATTGAAAATGACAACTGTTCAGCATTCACTATGAAAACACAGAATACTTTCTTGATTACTTCACTCTTAAAAGAATGCCACAACTCGAAAACGGAGTTCTCATATTTACTTTGTCTGTAATGAACTTTTCGGAAAAAGAATGGCGAGGCCTATGAGATACATTTGTGTTTTCAAACACTTTGCGCCGTCCAACTCACTTAATATATCCAACTTATACGATTATCACAAGAAACCAAAAACATTCAAATATGGCGAACGGGCCAATTGAATAGAAAGAGGACAATTTTAAACAATCGTCATGTCGTCAGTCGGTAAAGCTAGCAAGTGCGCTGATATTATTCTATGCCGTATTGAATGGACAATAAAATGTCTACATTAAACGTAGAATCAATGGTCGTACGAATCAACTGCAACTCAAAACAGTTGGTTCTCGACAACTAACTTGACTAGATTGTATTATATTTTTTCTTTAACAATATATCTTCTTTAGTAAAGATAATATGTGAAGTGAAATAAAGATGTAAATGACAAGCATACTAAAAGATATGAACGTGTCAAACTTATATGAATTAGGATATTCAATTTATAAAATATTTTATAATATAAAGTTAGCTCTATATTTGTATAGATAATAAATTGATCAAACTGAGAAAAAACTTAAGTGTAAATGCAAAACACTACAATGTGTATAAATTCAATTAACATGTGATGGAAAGTAAAGTATGAATAATTCATTATGATAATTAATAATAACAAAAAATTACATTAGTTTAAAAAATCCCAAATAATTACATTAGTTTAAATAATGCAAATATTTACATTAGTTATAAAATACCAAAGTTTTACATTAGTTTTAATGACACAAAATCAGTTTAAATAATAACAAATATTTACATTACTTTAAAAATGATTTATATACATTAGTTTAAATAATCCTATATACACATTAGTTTAAATAATACAAAATATTTACATTAGTTTATATAATGACAAAAATACATTAATTTAAATTAAACCAAATATTTACATTAGTTTAAATAATACCAATAATGACATTAGTTTAAATAATCACAAATAATTACATTAATTTAAATAATCTCAAATAATTACATTAGTTTAAATAATAGCAAATATTTACATTATTTTAAAAATACCATATATACATTAGTTTAAATAATCTTATATACATGTGAGTTAAAATAATAAAAAATATTTACATTAGTTTATATAATGGCAAAAATACATTAGTTTTAATTAAACCAAATATTTACATAAGTTTATATAATACTATATATACATAAGTTTAAATAATCCCAAATATTTACATTAGTTTAAATAATAGAAAATATTTACATTATTTTAAAAATGCCATATATACATTAGTTTAAATAATCCTATATACAAATTAGTTTAAATAACACAAAATATTTACATTAGTTTATATAATGACAAAAATACATTAATTTAAATTAAACCAAATATTTACATTAGTTTAAATAATATCAAATAATTACATTAGTTTAAATAATTGCAAATATTTGCATTATTTCAAATAATAGCAAATATTTACATTAGTTAAAATGACTTATATACATTAGTTTAAATAATCTTATATACATGTGAGTTTAAATAATAGCAAATATTTACATTAGTTTATATAATGGCAAAAATACATTAGTTTTAATTAAACCAAATATTTACATAAGTTTATATAATACTATATATACATAAGTTTAAATAATCCCAAATATTTACATTAGTTTAAATAATAGCAAATATTTACATTATTTTAAAAATGCCATATATACATTAGTTTAAATAATCTCATATATACATTAGTTTTAATAATGCAAAATATTAACATTAGTTTATATAATACTATATATACATAAGTTTAAATAATACCAAATATTTACAGTTTAAATAATACCAAATATTTACATTAGTTTAAATAATAGCAAATATTTACATAAGATTAAAAAGACAAAATAATTACATTTGGTTAAATAATGCCATTTAGATTAGTTTAAATAATACTAAATAATTACATTATATTAAAAAATACCAATAATTACATTAGTTTTAATAATACCAAATAATTATATTAGTTTAAATAATCCCATATATGCATCACTTTAAAGAATACAAAATAAATCAATTGTAAATGGTTGATAATGATCCATTATTGATAAACATTTATTGGAGTTGGATCAAAAATAAGAAAATTTTATTTGATATTTCGCTAACCTCTGTTAGCATTTAATGAACGCATTTGTTAGCATTTAATTTTATATTTTATGATCTAGCTCCGATAATTCTTCATACAAAAATCATTATTTCAATATTTTACTTTTATTAAATTGGAATTAATTGTATAAACAATAAATTATTTATTATTTAATTCTATATTTTATTGATTTTAATTATGTTTAATGTTATTACTTAATATTGTGATTATAACTCAAAAATTTTAAATTATAATGCTATACAATTTACAACAAAATATTGAAATATTATCGATTAGATAATCTACTTCATTTTATTTATTTATTGGAACTTCATTGCTTAAAAACTAAATAAAACTCTTAACTTAATAAAGTTTAGAGTTATTAGATGCCTTAACTGATTAATTTATAGTGTATTAGTCAATTCGTCATGTAAGCATTTGAATATATTTTACTTTAATTTTTTTTTGCTTTGTGAGATATAATATACCATTTATTAATTATATTTTATTAATTTACATTATTCATTTATTAATTTACATTATTAATAAATTTACAATTTATTAATTATATCATTATTAAATAGAGTAATTAAAATCTCATTTAAAGAATTAAAATTCAAAAATACAAAATACAAAATCTTAATCGAGAGATTAAAATTCTACAAAATTCATGTTTATTATTTAAATTCAAACATATAAATCTCAAGAAAATAGAAACCTAGAATTGTATATTGTTTTTATAAATTTAAGTTTGACAGAATTCGTAAAATACTTGATTGTATATTTTTAATATGTTAATTTCCGAATTGCATTATTAAGCGTGATTTTACAACGTGATTACTTTCTGAATACATTCATCCTTATAAGAATTATTTTAAAATCTATAATTTATTTTATAATATAAGATTACAAATTTTAATTTAAATGTTTGAATTACAAATGGTTAGAACTTTTGCAAACGAATATATAAACTTAATGATTAATAAGGCAAATATAAAACATGAACGCCACTCAAGAGTTTGAATGTAATAAAGGCTATAGTGGTTTGTAATTAAATAAAAGCTATACCTCTAGAATTCTGGAATCCAAAGAGTCCAATAATGTAAAGGATCATTAAGATATTCGCACGCATTTTAAAATGTCTTATGATACAAGTGAAATTTTAAATTTTGGATTTTCAATTTTGCAAAAATTTGAAGTATATATAAATAGACTATGAGTCATTCTATTAATTTTACTATGTATTAACTTATATACTAAAAGTATGTTTAGTGTAATAAGTAGCCTTTTCCAAAAACACACCTTAAAGTTCGACAGAGGTAATTCAATAGATATTCAATGAATGCAAATTGTATAGTACACCGTTAACAATTCAACTCTATTGTTTCTTGGCAACAATAATGTACACCACATGATTGTTAACCATGTACCGTTAACAATTCAACTCTATTGTTTATTGTCAACAACAATGTACACCACATTATTTTGATGAATTTTTAAATTTTTACAAAATTTAATTCATTCTATGGATGAAATCTTAAGAGCAGCAAAAAATCTTTCAAACACTCAAACTTCATCAGAATCAAAACATATTGGACAACTTATATTTTTAAGACAAATTTCTAAGATATTTGTTTCAAATTTATTGAATTATAATTTGGGAATAATATTTAATTTAATAGTGTAATTGGAAATCAAATCGGCAAACTTTTCAGTCAAACTAGATCCCTAACTGAAATCGACAAATATGACATTTAAACAAAAAGAGAGTATCATGCAAAAGTGTTTATAATGTCATCTTCATTAGAAGGATACTTTGATTGACAAGTGAAAAAATATTTTAAATTAGGTTATTTTAAAACCGTTTTAAGTAATTGAATTTGAGAAGAATGTAAATATAAATCTACTATATTGGTAACTAATTTATAAAAATCAGTTGTACTTTAATCTAAAGACGATAGTTCTCTTAACTCATGATAAGTTACAGAACAATTCAAAATTGTTCTGTAATAACATTGAATTTGTTTCGACAAATTCATTTGTTTCTCTATTGACAAAATCAAATAACATTAGTTTCAGTTGGTAAAAATTGATATAACCGGAAATTGAACGAATATTTTTGACTTAAAATGACTTGTTCATCTGAATTTATATTTGAAATTTATAAGGAAAACAAATTCATGTCTAGAATATCGATAATCTAAAGAATGAACATTTTTCGTAATCTTGTGGACTGTTGTCTTGTATTTATGGAGTGTTGAAATTTACAATCGCAAATGCTCTGATAATCAAAGTTCCTGACGATAACGGTGTTGTTAAACTTTAAACTGACTTTTATTTCATAATAAAAAGTATTTCTATATATATTTCGAAGTATTTCTTTGTAATAAAATAATGTAAAACAATTTGTAATAATGAAATAATGTAATAAAGTATTTCTTTATAAGTAATACTATATTTCAAAGTATTTATTTGTACAGCCCAATAAATGTATTATAAATTGATGTGCCAAGTATATCCTGTAAGAAGACATTAAGATATAAAGTTCTACTTGTTTAATAGTTAAATATATTATAAAAACATTACATTGTATAATAGACAATAAAAATAAGACATTTGTAATATTAATTATTGTGGCGCGCCCAGCGCCACAATAATTAATAATTGCCAGATGACCACCATGTTAACCGTGCCAGATGATAATCAATAATAACCATGTCAATAATAACCATGCCAGATGCGCCACCCTATGGATTTTTATGATTTTAACCGGGTGAGTAATTTTTCATAGAAAAATGTTCCTTTTGAAGAATCGAACCCGTGAATGTCAAACTCGAGATATAAAGCATGACCATTAAACTAAGCATCTATGACAAAATAATAAATGTTATATAAAATTATAATCTGATAAATATATAATTTTTTTACAGATCCCCCTATGGTATCAGTAATTGCGAATGAACAAGAGTATAAGAACATCAAATTACTTTTAGAAGGAAAAACGAGCCAAGTGTATCTTTCGAAAGACATCAAAAAACGGTTGAAAAAGAAAAGCGAAAATTTTATCATTATAAACGGTTATATTTACTTGAAGGATGAACATGAAGGATTACATAAGCGAGCATTCCATAAAGATCAAACTGGTATTATGGTACTCGAAGCAAAAAGGATTCATAAAGATAAGCACTATGGAATGAATAGGTTTGAAGACCTCTGTAATGAACTTTTCTTTAGAATACCTCGAACTATTCTTAGAAAGGTGGTTGAGGAATGTGTGACATGTTCTCAATCACAGCCTTTAAAGACAAAAGAAAAGGCTGTTTATATAACAGCCAAACGACCTTTAGAAAGATTACAAATTGATTTGGTTGATATGAGACAGTATAAACATTCCAATAATGGGTTTGCTTGGATGCTTACTGTTATAGATGTTTATTCTAAGTTTGCTTGGGTGTATCCTTTGTATACTAAGACGGGAAAGGAGATTGCAGAAAATCTAGAAACACTTTTTACGACTTTTACAGGACCTCCACAAATTCTTCAGTGTGATAATGGAAAGGAGTTTCCAAACAAGGAAATTGACAAACTTGTAAGTGATTTTAAAATCACCTACAAACACTCAAGACCCCGCCATCCACAATCTCAAGGACAGATTGAAAGGTTTAATCAAACCTTGACAAGATACTTGCAGAAATATATCTTTGAAGAAGAGGAAAGCCAAAGAAATGATTCCATTGAAAATTCTGTTCATACTGTAACACATTCAAAAGAATGGCTTAAACAACTAAAAAACGGTTTATAATTATAATATTGCAAAACATTCAGCAACAAAGAAATCCCCGTTTCGTCTTTTGCTCGAGCTTCCAGGGTTCAACACTGTTTCAGCCAGCGACGAAGATACAGAAATAGCTTCCATTGAACCAAAAGTTGAAAACCAAGCAAAAGATCTTGATGAAAATTCATCAGATGCATTAGATAATGAAAATGCCGTTTCTTCTATTTGCACTAAATATTTAGAAAGAATGGACAGGCATTCACTTGTACATAAGTCAAAATATGACATAAATGTCGGTGATAGAGTATTGATTGCCTTGGATTTCGATAATAATCAGAAGACAAAAAAAGCTAAACTCTCCTCTTTTTTCAATACAAATGCCGAGGTTCTTGAAGTTTTGTCAAATAACTATGTCAAAGTTAAGATTGATAAAAAAGAAGAAACGATTCATCTTTCTAGAATTAAAAAAATATAATTTTACCCCCTTTTTATTTATTTTTTTAAGGTGGCGCATCTGGCATGGGTGGCGCGCTGGGCGCGCCACAATTATTAATTAATTATTAATATTCAATAATATAAAAATTTTAATATTAAATAGAGATATATTGATTTCAGAATATAAACATTATATTATGAAGAATTATGCTAGTTTTGACCTACTTTAATATACTTTAATAATACTTTTACTATATTTTACTCAGTAAACACGAATAGAAAAAGTAAACACTTTTACTGGTCTTTTAATTTAAATACTTTTTATGCTAAACACATTATTCGATTACTGTCTACAGTTGTGACAATTATAATTTTAGGTTCAATTTTTTGCTTGGACTTGAATTATTTCGATATCTAACCGCTTACTACAGACTTTTCAATTGCTAGATATAATTTACATAAAGCAGAAATAAACTTAAACAAGTTATTAATAAACTTAAAACTAATTAATAAAATTAATAAAAAAAGGAAATTTAAATTTAAATTAGCTCAGGATATTAACAATTAGGAACCGGAACTATTTGAATTCACCAAACGTGAATTGTTGCAATACTGAGCTGAGAATGGAAAGTGATTATCTGTTTCGAAATAAAATGGGTTTTAACTAAAGAACCAGACAATTTCAATATTGACACTAGTGATATGATTATTAACCTCTGTGCAAATGTTGAGATAACAAGAAATTATGAAAGATTTACAAGATATCATATATAAATCGGCTATTGACTGTATTAGTAGATATTAGTTACTTATCTGGTCAACTTCCCATTTTAATAAATTTTTGTATTACTCTGATCGGAAGCTTTGACGGAACATTGAAAGCAATTCAACTCTTTTTCAAACAGACTTCAATAGCATTCGCAGTTATTGCAACATTGTGTTTTACGGGGATGATGTTTGCAGCATGAATTTATTTTCTGATAAGGCAATTTCATCATATCGATCGCAATCTCAATTTAAAGAAATATGACGTATGAAGTAACAAAAAGGGAATTGCGCATTAATAAACAACAAATATACTTTAACGTTTGTTTAATCCGGAAATTGACTTCAATTACCGGATTAAATTAATAACATTACTATAAATTATCAATATAATAAATAATCTTTATTTTAAATATAATATTATTATATTTAAAATATTAAAGTATTTTTAATATTAAACCTTTTAAATAAAGATTAGGTGTCATCAGAAAGAACTGCTATATTATCAAGTTTCGTACACAATTCCTCAACCCAACATTGCAGTTGAGTGAAATGGATGCCTAATATTTATTTCTCAGATTTAGTTTGATTATCTAGCGAAATTTCCTATTCAAACACAGAGTATATTATTTACTATCTATTTGTAAAAAGTTTCATCTTAAAAGTTTATTTTGTTTAATTTTATTGATAATTTTAATTTTATAATTCCGTAGTTAAAAATATGTCTAAATTAAATTATTTAAATAATAAAAAAAATCATTTCTAAATAATTATTGGAGCTGGATCAAAGGAAAGAAGAAATTATTTTCGATATTTCGCTAATTTCTGTTAGCATCTTCAGAAAATTACAATTCAATATAATAAAATCATAATTTCAAATCATAATTCATGAAAATTGTAAAAACATTGTTTTCTTTGATCCAGTTGCAATAATTATTTATCAATAATGGATCATTACCAACTATTTAAAAATATACATTATAGTAATCAAGGTAAATAATTATTGGAGCTGGATCAAAGAAAAGAAGAAATTATTTTTGATATTTCACTAACTTCTGTTAGCATCTTCAGAAAATTAGTAATTTTCTGAAGATGCCAATAGAAGAAAACGAAATTTCAAAGATAATTTCCTCTTTTCTTTGATCCAGCTCCAATAATTCCTTATTCATAAACATATATTACATCTTTACTTTTACTTTTTTATCTTAACTGAAGATGCTAACAGAGGTTAGCGAAATATCAAAAATAATTCTTCTTTTCTTTGATCCAGATCCAATAATTATTTATCAATAATGGATCAGTATCAACTATTTAAAAACAAAATTTTAATATTTTTGTTTCTTCATTTTGCTCTATGTTATAGACTGAAATGTGAGCAATGTTAGCACTTCAGTAAAGATAAAAAAGTAAAGGTAATTTTCTGAAGATGCTAACAGAAGTTTGCGAAATATCAAAAACAAATTCTTGTTTTCTTTGATCCAGTTGCAATAATTATTTATCAATAATGGATCATTACCAACTATTTAAAAATATACATTATAGTAATCAAGGTAAATAATTATTGGAGCTGGATCAAAGAAAAGAAGAAATTATTTTTGATATTTCACTAACTTCTGTTAGCATCTTCAGAAAACTAGTAATTTTCTGAAGGTGCCAATAGAAGAAAACAAAATTTCAAAGATAATTTCCTCTTTCCTTTGATCCAGCTCCAATAATTCCTTATTCATAAACATATATTACATCTTTACTTTTACTTTTTTATCTTAACTGAAGATGCCAACAGAAGTTTGCGAAATATCAAAAACAAATTCTTGTTTTCTTTGATCCAGTTGCAATAATTATTTATCAATAATGGATCATTACCAACTATTTAAAAATATACATTATAGTAATCAAGGTAAATAATTATTGGAGCTGGATCAAAGAAAAGAAGAAATTATTTTTGATATTTCACTAACTTCTGTTAGCATCTTCAGAAAATTAGTAATTTTCTGAAGATGCCAATAGAAGAAAACGAAATTTCAAAGATAATTTCCTCTTTTCTTTGATCCAGCTCCAATAATTCCTTATTCATAAACATATATTACATCTTTACTTTTACTTTTTTATCTTAACTGAAGATGCTAACAGAGGTTAGCGAAATATCAAAAATAATTCTTCTTTTCTTTGATCCAGATCCAATAATTATTTATCAATAATGGATCAGTATCAACTATTTAAAAACAAAATTTTAATATTTTTGTTTCTTCATTTTGCTCTATGTTGTAGACTGAAATGTGAGCAATGTTAGCACTTCAGTAAAGATAAAAAAGTAAAGGTAATTTTCTGAAGATGCTAACAGAAGTTTGCGAAATATCAAAAACAAATTCTTGTTTTCTTTGATCCAGTTGCAATAATTATTTATCAATAATGGATCATTACCAACTATTTAAAAATATACATTATAGTAATCAAGGTAAATAATTATTGGAGCTGGATCAAAGAAAAGAAGAAATTATTTTTGATATTTCACTAACTTCTGTTAGCATCTTCAGAAAACTAGTAATTTTCTGAAGGTGCCAATAGAAGAAAACAAAATTTCAAAGATAATTTCCTCTTTCCTTTGATCCAGCTCCAATAATTCCTTATTCATAAACATATATTACATCTTTACTTTTACTTTTTTATCTTAACTGAAGATGCCAACAGAAGTTTGCGAAATATCAAAAACAAATTCTTGTTTTCTTTGATCCAGTTGCAATAATTATTTATCAATAATGGAGCATTACCAACTATTTAAAAATATACATTATAGTAATCAAGGTAAATAATTATAGGAGCTGGATCAAAGGAAAGAAGAAATTATTTTCGATATTTCGCTAATTTCTGTTAGCATCTTCAGAAAATTAGTAATTTTCTGAAGATGCCAATAGAAGAAAACAAAATTTCAAAGATAATTTCCTCTTTTCTTTGATCCAGCTCCAATAATTCCTTATTCATAAACATATATTACATCTTTACTTTTACTTTTTTATCTTAACTGAAGATGCTAACAGAAGTTTGCGAAATATCAAAAATATTTTTTTCTTTCCTTTGATCCAGATCCAATAATTATTTATCAATAATGGATCAGTATCAACTATTTAAAAACAAAATTTTAATATTTTTGTTTCTTCATTTTGCTCTATGTTGTAGACTGAAATGTGAGGAATGTTAGCATCTTCAGTAAAGATAAAAAAGTAAAGGTAATTTACTGAAGATGCTAACAGAAGTTTGCGAAATATCAAAAATAATTCCTCTTTTCTTTGATCCAGATCCAATAATTATTTATCAATAATCATCATTTATATCATCATTTATATTGACGTGTATTGGCAAATGTATCAAGATTTGCAAATATTTATATATGTATATTTACAATTTACTAATAAATTTCTATTAAATATTTTTATATGCGCTAAATATTGTTCTGATATCTAATCATTTAAATTCTGGAGAATAAGATTCATAAATTAAGAAGTTAAAAAAATATATTATATTTTTATTAAGTTAATTAATATTAATATTTTTAAGTTCCTTTAGATCGAAATTACTGTTTAAAATTTTGAGTAATAATTCGCTAGTTTATTTTCCTTTAGCTATTTCGAAGAGTTTATAAGAATCATTCATTCGTCAAACTGCAGTAAACAACAAAACTATTTTACGAAACTTATAAAAACAACGTAGCTAAGCTACCACCATAAGCAACTTCTTAGAATCCACAAGAAATGTTATTTAGTAACCTGATAAATAACATATTCTGTGATTTTTAATGTTGTCTGAATATTACATCAACTGTTTCGTAAATCTAAGTTGATATACGTCCTCTTTTGACAAATAAAATTAATTATAATTATGTAATTAATTATAATTAAAACATTGATACATTTAATTAAGATTTTATGAACGAATATAATTATATTGTACATAATTGAAATTTTCAACACTATAATCAAATCAGCTAACTGAGTTTACGTATTTAAAGAAATATTTGTTTAATGCAAAAATTGCAAACTGCCATTTGCAACATCTTATTTATGGTTTTTGTACAGTGAAAGTAACTAAAACAAGACAGATATGTAGAATGGACAAAAGTAGCACACTTTGGGAAATGGGTTTATCTCCGATTACTCACAGATAAGACCGGCCTGCTTCAGAGAAACAAGCTGACTCGACAAATGCAACAGGGAAATTTTATTTACTCGAATGTACATTGGCCTAAGTTTCCAACTGTGATTTTATTTAAAAAAAATTGTCAACCATTGATGTGTAAATATCTAGACGAGACATTAAAAAGCTTCAGCAGTGTTACCCTTTCCACTCGGCAGTAAAATTGTCAAATTTTACTGTGATCGTTGCGTCATCACGATTTATAACGCCCAAATATTTAGTGCCTAAATATTCGAGTGTGAAGGTTCGATTCGGAAATAACAGTTGTCACACACAATATATATAGCAATCAATATCGGTGTATAATCGATGTAATACAACACAATACGATGTTTTAAATATATCTATTCATATCAATGAATGATACTTGATATTTGTTTGTTATTATATGTTCAATAATGGATCAATTTGTTAAAAATATACAAAGGCATAAAAAGAAATCATTTAGTCTATTGCTAAAATGTAAACCGTACGATGTCACTTAAATCTGTCGAAATCGTGTTTAATGCAAAATTTGCAGACGTTTAAAATTGAAGCATAGAGCAGTATAGAAAGCATCCTTATATTTCACAGATTAAAATAAACTGCTCAGGAAATCTATTGAAAAAGTTTGCGAACAATTTGTGTTATAAATATCAAAAGATTTATAAAAATAAATACAGCTATATTTTGCATTAGCAGGGTATAAATAACTAAATAACTAAATTGCTATAAAAATCAAATTTCTTGTCGAATTTTATACCAAAAAGAAATTTATTATCAAAAGTTCATGTAATAGTAAAGTCAAATTAAGAAACTAATTTATGAAATTAATAGTTTTACCATAAGTTATTCTTGTTGTGACACACGCCTTCCCTAATATAATCAAATAAGCTAACTGAGTATACGTATTTAATATAATTATAAAATTAAAAAATAATAATAATGCTAAATCAAAATTTAATAATTAAATAATAAAATTTATAAATAATAAATAATTGTTATAATATTTAATATAACTTAAACCAAGTTATAATTTAAAATTGAAGTTTTAAATAAGGTATTTTTTATGATTTGACTAATAAATAACAGATGATGTTTAGGAATAATGATTAGAGGTCATCAAAAGAAATTGCTATGTTATCAGGTTTCGGCCACTATGAAATTGTATGATATTATTACAGATTTAAACAGATATCATAATTGGCGAATACTCCAAATGCAACATACTTTCAAAAAGAAAGCTTTTTTATGTAGTAGATTTTTAACTACAGATGTACAGAGACACTTTGAAGCAAACACTTTGAAGCCTAATATTCACGCAAATATTCATTTATATTTTATATCATAACAAGTTAATTTATTTATTATAAAATTATGAAATTCATTAATACTATATTGAGTACCATATGATTACCATATCATTCCATGTTTTTTTGTAATATAAAATATAAGAAACGTGTTTGTATCAAATTTTTAGTCGTCAAGACCCGGATTACTAAAGATGTCTGTAGTTTTATCACTCACAGAAAATTAATTTCATTTAATATCTTTCATTGCTTTAAGTGATCAATAAAATTCACGTAATGTAATATTTTAAGAAAAGTTTCAATTTAAAATGTTCAAAAAGTTAAATTTTTTGTGGAAGTTGTTTAATGTCGATGCTGACAGTGACGTTAAATATTTAGTAAATATCGTTAATATAAATATTTAGACGCGGTAAATTCAATATTTTAGAATATGTTTAAACTAGTCATCTATAGTTTGCTTCCTAATTTTAAGTTGATATATCTGTGCAGTCATTATTACCATCGAAATTTTGATGACAATTTTTATTCTACACGCTACTTTAATCCTATCTACAAGCTAACAGCAATACACTGCATTTTAGTATTGGTGGACCTCGTAAGCTACTGATTACGAGGTTCACCAAGGACCTCGTAATCAGGTTTCGGTCATTTCAATGTGGGCTAACGCTCACTTGATTCGCATGCTTTTATCGGTAATTAGATTTAATTTAAGACTTTCGTCTTACATTTTGCAAATATGATTGAAACCATTTCTGATTTTAAATTAAATCTGTATTGCTAGGGGAAGAATCTACCTTCATTATTGGTGGACCTGATGATGCACACCAATTCTGAAATGTAGCGTGCTGTTGTTGCCTTATAGGATTGAAGCAAAGTCCAGTGTCATCAATTAATGACTGCGCAATTAACATGAAATTAATCAATTCTTAAATAAATATAAATAATCACTTTACTCGATTAAGTGTAATGGTGATAGAGTACATTTTAATGTCACCACAATATAAAGCGAAGCAGTACACAATCATTTTAAAACGCGAATTTTCATAGAATAAAATTTTTGGATATTTTACCTTTAAAAAGTTTGAAGCTGATAAAGTTAAAAGCTGATAAAACAATAATTTACTGAAAACTTTAATGTACAGCAAGTTAAAATGTCTATATCAGCTATGCGGATTTTTACGAATGTGTTTAAATTTGGCTTGTATTATATTGCCATTAAAAGAAATAGCACCGCTTCGAATACGATTCTGAGCATCGACAGCTGCTTGGGAAGTGCAATATTCAACATACCAGTGGAAATTGCCAGCATAGAGAACTCTCGAAGGTCTTTCACCAACCTGACTAAGTAGGTTGATCACATCATCAGCTGATGTTGTAACTGGCAAGGAATAGATAATGATGACCCGTCCCTCAACAGCGGCTGATCGTAGTTCATCGAATTCCCAGTTGGAATTAGGTGGTTCTTCCAAATTAACTGTTTCGGCCAGATGATTCACGCATGGATCTGGAAGTTGAAACATGTGTGTATCATAGGTGTATTGAGGTTGGTAGTGAAGAGAAGGATAACACGTGGCTGCTACGGCTGTCGACGGATCCATTTCTGGATTACAATCGCTTGATCTAGCAATTCTCATCGAACGTTTTAAATTAAAATCGCTTTTACTAAAATCACATGGATCAAGAACTTGACCAATAATTGACACAATTTCAGAACAATCTAAAATTTATATAGAGAATACACATTTATCCTTTAAGAGTAATAAACTTACCATCAGATGATGTAGAAGATTCCATTGAAACACCTTTCGTTAATAACTTTTCGCTACTAGCAGGCTGCTAAAAAAATTTAAATAAACAGTAACCGATTGTTTTACCCCAAGCTTTCCGTACCAAACACAAATAATGTCGCCGGCGGTATCTACCAAAATCAATTCGGCAAACAACACACATTGAGAAATGGGAGAATTGTTTTGTTCCCATTTGTTTAAAATGTATTTTCGAGTATCGCACCGCCCGTGGACATATTTCATTACACATATCACTTAGCTTTTACGGTCAGATATGTACGAGACCAATTATTTCTCATAAAATATCAATGGGCAGTTTATTATTTCAACTTTACAAAAACATTACACGTGTTTTAGCATAAAACAGGTTTACCGGCATGTAAATAGGTCAAAATTGAAATACCTATTTTTGTAAATTAATCTTTGTAATTTATTGAACTGCAATTATTACTTTTAACGCCAGCACCGTAACTACTTTGCATTTAATCAATGTTGGTGTTAAGGAGATATATCAAGTCAAATATAGATTACAAATTGTCTTTCTAAAGACCACAAACGATTTGATTTATTATTTTTATTAAACATCTTAATAATTTTAGATATTACTAAATTATTTAATATTATTTAATTATACGCATTATGTGATATCAGATAAGCTTTAAAAAAATTAATGAATTATTAAGGTAAAAAACACCATAATGAATTATTAAAGTAAAAACACTAATAAGCTTTGACTGCTACATATATAACTATATATAAGCAGTCATATTTGACTGCTTCACTATATATAACAAAACACGAAAGAAATTGAACTCAGTAGGCATTTCCCTTAATTTAGAGCCCATTGGCATAGCCGCCATGCCATTCCTATTCCTTTAGAACTATACTGTGTTAGATTCGCTAGTTTGTATTGATTTGTGATAATAGATGTTTATCAATTCTTTAATTTTTACTTCCGATGTGAAATTAATTGCATGATATGCTTTGCGATTTCGAAATTGGTATAATGCCTCTTGATTCCTACATATAATCAAAGATTACTGAACATTAATATTTATGGCAAATGCACATACTAACGAGACAAGCCTTTCGGATATACCAGAGTGGTTAAGTTTAACCACTCAAAGTGGTTAAACTTAGAATCAAAGTATCCCAACTTTAAAATTTACTGATTAAAGCACATGGAAGTACGTTCAGGTGCTTATCCAGATGTTCCAGAGGCATCAAAGCACCTAAAACACCTGGTAGTACATCGAATGCTCTTACACGCCAACCTGGCAGTACATACAATGATCTTACATGTCATAAGAAATTAGTTGATAAACATGCCTAGGGAACATTGGAAACGTTTTTTTGAAGTGTTCCAAACATTTTCTCCTCAGGTAGGCACCAAGGAAACATACCTGTAAATGCCCATTTCATTGTTCATTGCAGGCAGATACGACCGCATTACAAACAGATTGGTTTCTCAGTATGTGATTATTGTATGTCCCGTTATTGTATGTCCGGATATATATGTCCGGTAGTCGTGGAACCCTCTGCTTTCGCGTCACGACAGTTCAACCAGTGTAATTATTTAAACTAGTATGCGTTTTAGCGATGTCATACTTTAAATACAATTTTTATAATTATTGACGTTTTGTCTAATGTCATATGAATACTTTATAAGTACTTAACACTTTATTTCTTCAAGGCACCTCTGATATATTAGGTTAATGTATTAGACTATAAGTATCAAAAAATTTGCATAATTGCTACTAATATTTAAGTTACGAAACATTAAAAGATATTAAGGTAACTTAGATTTAATCGATTAGACATCTAATTCCGAATATGATTTTGTTTGATCTCGTTTGGTCAAATTAATTTGATTTAATTAAAGACAAATGTATTGCTCAACTTTACATTTGTAAGATCGATGACTACGTGGAAATACATAATTTGACAAATTCAATTTTATTTCATAGTAAATACTAATAGAAAATGATTGCAAATTGTGAAGAAACCTTGATTTTTCAGCATGTGATTTCACAAAAATTGCAAATTCGACATTTATTTTTTACTGTCATATCCAAGACTTCAAAATAGCTTCTCCCTTTCCAGATTCGTGATAACATCAGGTTGTATCACTGATGACAACAAAATACATTTCAAATTCATTAGTTGGATCTTTCTCCTAGAAAAAAGGAAAAGTATTAGTATTTTTGAATTTTCGCCAATGCGGTTGGCCTCGCCAAAGTTATTGGCCTCTTCTTTAGTGTTTTCTGAAGAGGCCAATTGCATTGTGAAAATTCACAATGCGATTTTTTAATTTTTCTTATTTTTTCTCTCTGAGAAAGAGCCAACTAATGATTACATTCTCTCCGAACGCAATTTTAAAAGTCATTTAAAATTATATAATTAGAATACAACGTAATCGCTACAATCCAAATAATTTTTAAATCGATTACAAATAGCATCGATTAGTACAAGTCGCTTAATATCGCCCAGTATCCACTCCCTTAAAGTTTACATGTTAATGTTGTTCTGTTTGGATATTGTAAATTTTAAGTTCAATGTGTTAGTTCATAAAAGCTTTCTGCCATTTCACAAAAGCTTTAAGTGATAAGTAAATGATATTTTTTTGTATATAAGTTAAAAATAGCATCGATTAGTAATACAGTAGATAATATCTACTTCACTAGATAGTTGACAATCATTTTTAATAAATTTTAATTTTTAATTTTACTAAATGAAAAACTCCATTTTCATCGAGTTAATTTATTTCAAAGGTTTCAACCTTCTGGTTTCAGGGAATTTATTGAGAAATTAATTCTCAGAAAATTCTTTGTTAATTCTTTTAGGATTTGTTTATTTATAAAATCTCGGGATTTGTTTAATACCAAGATAAAAATAAGATTTAACTCAGATATTTTAATTAAAATAATAATAGATTAAACCGTTTCTAAAATTTAATACAAAGTGATAACAGCAATGATGTCATTACCTGGATGATGTCTTATCACTTATCCGCTAGCAATTGCTACGAATTGCGCAAATGGCAACATCTCCTTTGGTCGTAACTGTAATTGCGTCGCAACATATCAAAAGTATAGTAGATTTTAAAGCTAAAAGATTTTTTAAAGATGATTTTTAGTTGTAGAGAATTTATACTCAGTTTACAGCGGATTTAAATAGATGTAAATAATAGTATTTAGCAGCTAAATAAAGATGAATATATAAATATAATAGCATATATTATAGTGGAAACCGATATAAATTTATTCCGGTTAAATTTAGAATTTATTTCTATTTTTAAAATGCTTAGGTTATTTAAATTAAATAATGAAGTAAATCGTATAATAAACTAGAACCAGATAACAACGGATAATTCAAAAATGTATAATTCATATGTATAATTTTTTTTGTTAAAAATATAAAAAAATGACAACATTTTTATGCGCCATTGACTATTAATATTTTGTAAGCATATCTATAATAATTTTATTTAAACCTGAGAACTTAAAGCGCCTGTTGCTAATAAATATAAAATAAAAAATTTTAATTTCAAATGAAATAAAATAATTTTTTTAAACTGATTTCTCCAGCCTAAAACTTGCAGGTTACATACATCTTATAAAATAATGTTGTGTGAGATAAAAAAATATTGAAAATCGTAATTACATCAAGCGGCACTGATTTCAGCTTAAACAATGTTATCACCGTTAATAAGTATTTAATGTAGTATTGTAGAATTTTAAGACATTTCAGAAACAGTTTTCTGTTTTCTGAAATGAAATATAATAACATATAACTGATAATAGCATAAACGGCACTGATTTCAGCTTAAACAATGTTATCACAGTTAATAAGTATTTAATGTAGTATTGTAGAATTTTAAGACATTTCAGAAAAAGTTTTTCTATAAATATTTGGTAAACTTTGAGTTTTTTAACTGCATGAAACTGCATGTTTTTCTTTTAAAAAAAAATTTCCTTAGAAAAAAATTGTTAAGCTTTTAAAAAGTTAATGATAGTTTGAGTATTTAAAGTACCTTGTAAAATTATGTTAATTGGCTATTATATTTTAAAAAAAAGATATTATTGAAAGTATAATAAATGTCACAATTTGGTCAAATTTGATCCATGGCATCATGCTATTCTTATCGAAATCTTGCAAAACACCATCCGCATGTTTAAGAGCAGATGCATTACGCAGACGAGCGAATGTTATTGTCGTTGCTGAAAATGATACGTTCGGCTTTTGAAAACTTTTGTTAAGCTTTTAAAAAGTTAATGATAGTTTGAGTATTTAAAGTACCTTGTAAAATTATGTTAATTAGCTATTATATTTTTTGAAAATATAATAGCTAATTGGTAGCTAATGGCGCATGACAATTGAATATGCATATGTCGATAAACGACCGCTCCGTTGCACTACATGTTAACCGTTAAAAGCGATATCTGCTCTAGCGTTTCTCTC
Source organism: Pomphorhynchus laevis (assembly GCA_012934845.2). NCBI lineage: Eukaryota > Metazoa > Acanthocephala > Palaeacanthocephala > Echinorhynchida > Pomphorhynchidae > Pomphorhynchus > Pomphorhynchus laevis. The sequence goes on along the minus strand of WNNJ02000942.1, from coordinate 196,462 downwards.
TTGTCGTTGACTTTGATTCGAAGATGATTTAATCATTTACCTGTAATAGAATTGGTTCAACAGTTACGAGTTTACCGATTTTTCGAATTTCCGCTGCTATTGTGTATCGCACTACATTGTGACGAATTATGGTAATACCGTTTGTTTTACAAGACAATGCATGAAAGATCGTGAGTTGTGCCCCACAAGAACAGGATCTTGCAAAATCCTTTATGTTACGATCGTATCTCACCGCTACGGCGTCCTGGAATTCGTTTTTTGATAATGTCAGCTTTGTTCCCGGACGTGCAGGGCTTAGCCATGATGATGATCTCGTAGAACTCGCATTTGAGAGAATGTTTTCTAAATTTCTATTGGACTCCGATATAAGTTTTATCTTGTCATCGAGAACACTCTTTTCTCTTTTAGTTCGAATGTCTTTTGCGATTTGTTGCTGTTTGTTTCGAAGTTCATCGCCCATAACTCAATGTGAATAGAGGTAATATAACCATAAGTGGATTTTCAAACTTAAAATCTCCTAGGGCATGCGGGATCTATTATTCCTAGTCCACCATGTTTTGACGGAAGTTTGCTGATCCGTCGCATTTCCTCATCAATGTCCGTAAAATTCAGAATGTCTGGATTTCAGCTGCTGAAATCCCAATGGTGAAATTTGGCAAGTGCGATTTATGTATCTCCATTGTTGCTGAATTGATTTGGTTAGTAGTGTAAAATCGGAATGCGGATCAAACGCAGCTACCTTACTTACTACATAAGTACTTCGGTCCACCGAACACACTTATCCTTGATCTTCTCATTAATAAATTTTTCATCCCCTATATAGCTACCCAGAAACGTGAATCCATGTGTTTTTATTTTCAATGATGTGTCTTTGAACATTGATAGCTGTTCCTGTGATATGTCTTTATGTGCTACAAGAATGCATTTCGCTGGGTTTACACTGAATCCATACTCTGATCCATTTTTTAGCACTTCATTCCACAATCTCTTAATATTTTCAAGTGAGCCAACACATGCTCCATCGTCTGCATACCATCGATGTGTTATTCCAAGCGTATGCTCTTGAGGACTTATGATTAATGATAGTGAATCGGCAGCGAAAGCTGGCATGGAGAGTGGATCTCCCTGTGTGAACCCCTCAGGCGATAACCATGTTTCACCCTGGACCGTAAGAACTGAGGGTTAATCATAGCAGTTATGCAGCGTTTGTGACAATGTTGAACATACATAGTTCATATGCGCCAGGGCTAGTTTTCTGTTTATGCAATTAAATGCATTACTTGCATCTAGCAGTAGCATACAGTTGTTAACAGATTTCTCGAATTCATGCCGAATTGAGTGAACCACCGTACTATGGTACGGTGAGAACTAGCAGCGGAGTAGGTATCGCAATTTCTGATTGACTCCATGATTTAGTTATGGAGGTCAGTCGCTACACTGATCGACTCATAAAAATAAACATTGCAACTGCGGACCACATAGCTCACATTTTCTCCGCATATGCACCACAGACTGGACGCAGTGAGATGGAGAAAGATGCCTTCTGGGAAACGCTAGACGCTCACACACGGGAAATCTCTCCTGCAGACCTCATCATAATTGCTGGAGATCTCAACGGACATGTCGGGCAGACTGCTGATGGATCTCCATGCCATGGTGGCAAAGGCTATGGTCGACGGAATAAGGATGGAGAACGAATAATTGAGTTTGCTGACTCGCATGATCTCGTTATTACCAATACATGGTTCATCAAGCGATCCACGCAGCTCCCAACATATTACAGCACGAACATTAAAACCCAAATCGATTATATTCTCGTGCGGCGTAAAAACTTGTCCACTGTAACTAATGTCAAGGCCTTACCATACGAGACACTAACAACGCAACACCGCCCAATAATTGCAGTCATGAAAATCAAGCCACCGTAGCAAAACGTGATGGAAAATCGCACGGGACCATCTCGAGGATACGGCTTCCCGAAGTAACCACAGTTGAAGAAACGTGGACAAGACTGCACATATAGTACATACCATAGTGGATAAGACACTTGGTCGTACAAAAGCCGGTAAAAGATACATTAAGCGCGATACGTGGCTCTGGACTAAAGATGTGAAATCGAAAGTCAAGGATAAGAAACGAATGTTCCATATATATCTCGGCGACAAGACACAGGCAAACTTGCATGCATACCACCTAGCCAAGAGAAACTCAAAAAAGGCCGTTGCGATTGCCAGAGCTGTACACTACGATAAGGTGCACAAAAGACTCGATACACGCGATGGTGAACGAGACTTATTTCGGCTTGTGAAGCGAAGGCATCAAAACACGCAGGACATCGAAAAGTTTTACTGCATTAATGGAAGGGACGGCAAACTAATAATTGATCGACAGAAAGTTCGAGATAGATGGCGTGATCATTTTGAGGAAATCTCAAATGAAGAGTTTCCGCATCTACCGATCCCAAAAGTTGCAGAAACCTCCGGTCCATTACCTCAAATAAGTGATGACGAGGTGAAAGATGCATTAAAGCGTATGATGACTAGCAAAGCCACAGGTCCAGACGACATTGCGACTGAGCTCTGGAAAGCCAAAAGCTGGGACCCAATCCCCTGGCTAACCAGTTTCTTCAACAAGATTATTGATGAGTATAGGATACCGAGCGACTGGCAGAGCAGCACCACGATACCAATATGGAAAAAGAAGGGGAACGCAGCGGACTGCTCAAGTCACCGTTCAATTCGACTGCTCTCGCAAACAATGAAAATATTTGAACGAATTCTAGATAAGCGTATCCGTGACATTGTTGATATCACCGTAAACCAAACAGGATTCGTAAAAAAACCGTGGCACCACTGACGCATTCCACGCAGCACGACTGCTCCTAGAAAAACACTTGGAGAAAAATCAGCCGCTCCACGTTGTATTCTTGGATTTGGAAAAGGCTTTTGATCGTGTACCACATGAATTAATATGGTATGCGCTGCGTCAGCATCAAGTTCCGGAACATCTAATCCGATGGGTGATGCTGCTCTACGAGAATACCGAAAGTCGGGTTCTAAGCGCAGCAGGAATGTCACAGCCATTTCAAATATCAGTGGGGTCCATCAAGGAAGTGCAATCTCACCGGCATTATTCAACACAGTTATGAACGCTATAACGCGTGATATCCAAAAGTCGATTTCATATACCATTCTTTACGCTGACGATGTCTGGCTGGCGGCGGACAACAAAAAAGACCTGGAGAAATCAACTACTGTATGGAATTACTAACTCGCACAATACGGACTACGACTTAATCTAGACAAGACCGAATACCTCACAACAGACCCACATGAAAGTGGCACCATCAATATTAATGGCTTTGACCTGAGACGTACGGACCGGTTCAAGTACCTCAGAACCATACTCTCGGCAAGCGGCGACGTGACTTATGAAGTCAATGCACGAATAAGCTCAGCGTGGACAAAATGGCGAGCGACGACAGGTGTTTTATGCGACCGTCGCATCAATGATCACCTGAAATCAAAGATCTACCGCTCAATCATTCGCCCTGTGGCTATGTACGGCACAGAGTGCTTGCCTATTACCAAGGCAGCGGAACGACGCTTTGCGGTCATGGAGACGAAAATGCTGCGGTGGATAAGCGGAATTACCCGGTATGACCACGTGAGAAATATGGACATCCTCCGAAGATACGGCGTCGCCCCTATCGTAAATAAAATGCAAGAGGCCAGACTCCGGTGGTATGGCCACGTGTTGCGGAGTGAAAATTATTCCCTTGCAAAGACCGCCTTAAAGTATGAGATCATAGGCAAACGCCCGAGAGGTCGACCCAAGCACCGATGGTTAGATGGCCTTCACACAGATCTCAAGGCAGCTGGACTTCACCCAGACCAAGCCGAAAATAGAGCGAAATGGAGGGCTAAATCTCACATAGCCGACCCTGCCTAAAAGCGGGACAAAGGCTGAAGAATAAGAAGATGCCGAATTGAGTAAACCGCCGCCTCGTTACCGCTGCGTCGCAATGAACATAGTTGAATTTGTCTGCATACATCAGTTAGGTCCATTCGTACTACTCGCATTATTACCTTCCCTACAATACGCCTAAGCACCTCGTCTACACCGATTGGTCTTACACCGGGTCCTTTGTCAAGAGGAATTAATCTGCTCACTAGATATGCTTTGAGGTGTTCAGGTTTAATGGGTTGGGTTGAAATTGATATGGTAATTGAACGTAGTTGAGCTCTCAACGCTTTAGATTCTTGGTCAAATTGCGTAAGCATTTATTGCCATAAGACTGCATTAGCGCCTGATGGGCCAGCTGAACCTCGCACAGATCTCGCTGCACGTATTATGTCTTCGGCATTCAGTTCATGGAATCTCGATTCGTGGTGTTGTACACAGTTGTGCAATGGCGCTCGTAGCCACACTCTGTATGTACATGTTCCCCCTTGGCAGGAGGGATGCTAATTTTTCGCGCACAATAGTTTCTAATCATGTGATCGAGATATACGAGGCTAGCTTCCGAGTTCTCATTCATCAGTAGTCTACTTGCTTTTCCAATCCAGCCCATTCTGGTAAACTTAGCCACTCTTGCCGCATATTTTCCTCGTTTAGATGTCAGACCATTCATTTGGACTAATCTCTTCGCCTGATGATATCTCGCTTCCGTGATGATTTCATCCAGGTTGCCTTCGTTCCACATTTCAATTCGCCTTTCGATTGTCTTTCTGATGGAACTGATTTTCCTAGTATTTATTCTTTGCAGTACTATTTGAAATAATACAGTTAATCTTTTTATAGTGTTGTCATTTCTTTTCTCGAAAGTATTAAATTCTCTTGGTATCTCGCTCGTCAATCTTACGAAGTTTTTGCTTGCGCTGCATTGGAGAAGGTTAAATAGATTTGGGATCCAATGTATGATCTCTTTATAAATTTGTGAAATATCATTTGAGAGGTATCCGCCTATTTCGTTCTTTTCAGTACATAAATGTTGTTGCTTTAATGCCATGTGGTTTGTCTCTTCTTCGTCTGTAGTTGGTAATCGGGGTTCCAAATTTCTCTTACGAACACAGTTAGGAGCAGTACAGTTGAATCATGCTCGCTTTGCCATGCCACAAGAACATCTTACACATCTTGCAGCCACTGAGTTGCAGTTGCAACATTTAGCAGAAGTAAATGGCACACCTCGAGGCATTTCAGGTAAGTATTAGTTGACAAATGTGATCCAGTAGATTGTAACAAATGTGATTGTATATAATAGTGTTGCAATAACGCCGCGAGAAAATCGTTTGTAATCATCAGTAAGTTTGTAATCAGTAAGTTCAGTAAGACAGTAAGTTTGTAATTGTAAGTATTTAACAATCAAGACAACTTTTTAACTTGTAAGTTTAAATAACCAAAGATTTTAACCAGACCAGGGGCTATTAATATGATTGAAATAGTTAAATAATAATATTATTTAATAAAATTATATTATTATGAAAAAAGAAATTATAGACTATAGGAAATAGTGTGCAGACGCTCTTCAGACCATGGGTCATTTAGTCGATAACGTGTCTTTACAGTTTGTTTGCAGCTATGCAGGCATTAAAAATATTTTTGGATCAATCAAAGATTGATTGATTCGTTGCTAACCAATATGAGACCTGAGCGCATCTGCTGTAGGGAGTTTTAGATACTGTCCCGAAGTTATTGGGATTATGTGTCAATTTACATAAGGCAGCAACAATGTATGAGGATATTTTCGGAATATCTCCACCATTCTATTAATAAAATGGCAGAGAGCAATCAATATGTCTAAAATTATGAGTTGATAGATCCTCCTTAAAGCTTGCAGACTATACATTATTATTGGTGATAACATTATTATTAATTTCCTTCGGCATTACAAACGTAGGAGCGTGATTTCAACGACTGATGGCTTGATTGTCGATAATAACTAATTGCAAGATACCTTCATTTACCTAGACAACGTAACAATTAGCGGTAAATCAAAAGTTCAGTATGACGTATACAAGCCTTTGACAGAAAAGGCCTTTCTGCCCACTCATTATACAACACAACACATTAAAAACAAAAGCAAAATATCAGTAATGAGCAATACAAAGATAAAGTTTTCTAATGTTGTCTTGATCCGTGTCTTATCCAACTGTTGACCAAAGCCTTGATGCAGCCACGATGTCATGTGGTAATGAGTTCCACAACTTTAACGCTCTGTATGAAATTGCAATACCATTGTGAACATCCCAATTTGCCTGGTCTTCATCATGAGTGAATGGCTCCTATGACTTTGTCGGACATTCGTTTCAATTCAATCGCTTAGATATCCATTCATCCTCTTTACTATATGCCACATCGCGAACAGAGCCAGAACGAGTATTCTCGTTTGCACTGATATCATACCTATCGAACTAATCGCTCATTATATCACATCCTTTCAACTCTTTTAATTATTTTGTTGTCACGCCTTAGAATTATCTCAAGGTATCTTATTTCGCATGTCGTGTAAAGGAACAACGCTTGGATGGCGAATTAGATCTGATGACAAACTAGTGCGTTGTATAACGAACAAACCGAGTGAAGATAATGAGAAAAACGGTTTTTAATTAGATAAATCATCTTTTTTACGGAACTATACGTCTATCAGTGTCAATTATAGCTTTCAATGTCGATCGCATAAGTGTGCCGAGATCACTAACTTAATTAGTCGAAATAATTCTACAGTGTTTGACACTGTATAAAGAAGAACCATTGGACTTTCCGAGCCGTATGCGTGAGCACTTCAAAATGTTTAACACTTTACGTATGAACCCTATTAATATCACGCTGTAAGCGGATATGATTTTCTTCAAATATGACCTCACATCCTATTTTTATGTAGTTAGCAAAAGCTAAACAGGGACAGTGGAATTGAGACAGTAGACTGTTCATGAAGATATTAAACAGTAAAGATCCCAGCACATTACACATAGGAATTCTTAACGTAATTAAACGTGACGAGGATAATATACTACCAATTCGTACTCGAGAAGATCTATTAGATTAAAAATCACTAATCTATCCTACAACTAAACTATTAATGCCGTCCTACCACTATTTGAATGAGACGACTATTGGGCAACGTTTAAACGCACGACTAAAATTAAACATAGCAGCATTCACTGCCTGACGCTAGACGTGGATTCAAGCTTCATGGGCAGACAAAAGGTTCGTAAAGTATGAACGCCATTTTCTAAAAGTATGTGGCATAGAGCTATGTGGCCTGTGATTCTCAAATGCTCGACTACGTGACCGTAAATAATAATTTCGCGTACATTGCCCAGATGACTCATAAGGTTTATAGTTCGATAGTTGTCAGCTAAACGGCGGTTACCTTTTTTGAACACTGGCACCACCACTGTGCACTTCCATTTTAGAAGGTATTCGCATATTATCCAAAGATACCTGAAATAAGCTCGTGACTGCAGGAGCCAAATGTTGACTTAATCATTTGAGTAGATATGGATAAATACCACCGAGGACTGAAGAATTTAATGACAATTGTGATAATCTGCGGGATACGTCATTCTTGTTTATTATAATGGGATTACTATAACACTCAGAGAAACTGATGCTACGAAAGGTATCAGCTACACTAGAGCTAGCATTGAATAGATCGAATGCAATGGCAGATTCATTAGCAATGTATAATGGAGAATCGAGCAACTTTCCGTTCAAAGATAACCTAGTGATTTCAAAAAAGAACGTACACCCTGACGAACATATGACCAAAAATGTTTGGGAGAGCTACTTAAAAATTGCACAATTTGGCCCTCATAATCCATACGTTTCAGCACTCTGAGTCGTTTATATGCCTTGCGAGCAAGGCTGAATTGAGCGATCTTTGTGTCGGCATTTTATGAACAAATCGTTGCGTCTCTTTAGAGCTCCCGAAGACTGTTAACAAACCATAGAGGTTTCCTACGAACATTTGTTCGAACTAATTTACGTAGAGCAAAATCATCAAATATTCGAACGTGTAAATCTCAAATGAAACACCAACGTTCCTAGTTACCAACATCACCATACAAAAAAATTAAACGAGGACGCAAGCTGTGGTAATACATTCACATCGACATGATGCCATGAACTCTTCATCAGTGCAGGTTCAGCATCAGTATCACCAATAGTGGATGCAAGTCAGTTTAAAGAGCAAAGCACAGTGATCACTGGATCCTAAAGGGGATTGTGCGATAGATCACATACATGATCATCGTTTTGAGTGAATATAAGATCTAGTATAGAGGAGAATCCACCAGTAGCAAATCTGGTAGGAGCAGAACCTTTTGATTCACTTATGCTTACTCTTTGCTTATTGCATTTGCAAAAACAGGATAAAGAAGTTAAAAATACTTTAAGGTCTATTTATCTTAACGAGATTATCACCAGATTATTAGCGTACAAAACGACTGCAATATCATCTATATCATGGGAACGAATAATAGAAGGTCTATCAAGAAGAAAATAAAAGCGACTTAGAGAGTCATCTTGCATTACTTCCCTGACATCCGAAATAGCCTAAGTATTAAGACCATTAAACATTAGTAGTTTTTTGTACTATTTGATGAATGAGATGCAAGAAATATCTCATAACGTTAGCCTTCTTATGACATTTATATTCTAAAAGATAACGATCCAGAGTCGCATGCCTATGGTTTAGCAGCTGTTTCGCGGACGACCGACAACGCGATACAGAGCAAGTTTCATTACGTTGAAAACCGAATTGTTCCTTAGGAATAAATGACGAACGGGGACTTATTAGTTGCTGTAAGAGTAAAGTTGTAAGAAATTTAAATGAATGGCTAAAAAGTGCTACCTTGCGACACGAATCAACAAATCTCTTTTACATTAATATACTCTAATGTTACAATCACGCCAGAAATTAGGAATATGATGACTGAGTTGCAATTAATTGAAAAGTACGCCTAATAATTTTATAGTTGAGAAAATGACGATTTTATTTGCTCAGTATATAGCATATCGGAACCCGCTGCCTTATTTGATTATATTTCATCAGGATATGATTTTAATTAATACTGAATGGAATATTTAAAGTATCTATTAATATTATGAGTATTTTAAATATTGATATATTATTAATAAATAAGTAATATAAAAAAGTTTGAAAAATAATTAACATACATCAAAAAGATATAAAATACAAACAAACAACGAAGAGCAAGTCCAACGAACACACAAGCTTAAACACACAATTATTCGATTATAACAAGCGAAGCGAGTCGACACAACAAACGATGGCAAGGACAAAGAAAACAGAAACGAAAAAAATGTTTAGCAAGTCAGCAGATTAACGGTACTCGCAATCAGACTGTACCAAAATTAGCAAACCCCCCTCTGGGTATGAGCAACGCGAGGTCTTTTGCAGCAGATCTGGATGTGACATATGGACAACTGTCAACGTTCCGTCCGGTCTGACGAAATCTCTACTGTCTAGGGATTTTGTTTGTGGGTTCTGTGCCTCCGAATTGCTCTCCTTGTTGTTCAAGAGCCGTTGTGACGAGCAAGTATCAATAAATGCTTCGGAGAAGAATGCAGATTCAAACAGTCACAACGATGGGGAAGATCATAGTATTGACGAACCAGAAAGAAGTTCAGAGGCGTTCAGACAGTCAAGCAGCTCATCGTCAGGGATTGATGATGTTTCGGCCACTCCAAAGAGAAATGCAACCATGTACTAACTGTTCTGCACAGGGATGCTGCAATAAACTTGAGAGCTCTCTGCGTCCTACGGCAAATATTGGTTCAACGTGCAATGACGTTGTAAATGCAGGAAAGATGGATACCCACAATGTACACATGCCTGAAAGGATAAACGATCGATGGCCGAACTTGAACGATGAAGCATCGCTCCCTCGCTATATCGCTTCATCACGAGGGCCTACACTCAATAACTGATTAAAATAATACACCGGATGAAGACATTGATAAAATTTTTCTCGAAGTTGCGCTTTGGAAACCGAATTTGCTGAGATTACCAAGATGCCCAGCATCTAAAACATTTCTATCAGAAATGGCACGCATCTTTGAACACGCTTCATCGGACAGATGTTCTCTCAAACTGGCGATAATTTTGCCGCAACTTGTGCTGCAACGCCAAAGCAGATCAAAATTTAAGCAGACCAAGGAACTTCTAAAAAGAAGGATGGATATTTGGATGACAGACAACTACATCGCTCTATTGGGTAAAGCCCGCTACATTCAGTATCATGACTCGAATAACATGAGTGGCGATATTGCGCGTGATTGGCGTCGTACATTCAGAAAGCTGGTCCTCAACGGGCGATTGACAGCAGCCTCAAAATTACTAGACTCGGAGGATGAATCTGGTAGGCCTTTAAATCTCGATGATGTAGTAGACGATAAAACAGTTAGACAACTGCTGATCGACAAATCCCCAGAGCCAGCGATGTTATGCGATGATGCGATTCTTCGTTCTCCCTTGGATCAAGATACAACGTTTTATCCGATCGCGTTTGAATCGATATATGCTGAGTTAATTATCGCGTGCGCAAGTGGGATGAATGGTGGTGCTGGGCCATCTGGCCTAGATTCAAGGGCTTGGATCGCAATGCTGACTAATTTTGGGTTCGATTCGCAGAACATAGCTGAAACATTGCCCTATTTGCTAAGAATCTGTCAAAAAGTAAAGTATCCAAAACATCGATGGTAGCATTCACCACAAGCAGATTAATTCCACTAAGCAAAAGTCACGGTATCGTCCAATAGGTATTGGCGATGTATCCCGAAGAATTATATCGAAGGCCATACTCAAGATCGCTCAGCCTCAGCTTCAACACGTCGGTTGATCCACCCAATTTCGTTCATCACAGCGGGCCGGAACAGAATGTGTTATCCATGCTTTGCGAAAGGTACTCTCAATGGAAAGGGGTAGCTTACTTCTAACAATTGATGCTGACAATGCCTTTAATCGAATAAACAGGAAGGTTGCATTGTATAACATGAAATTCGTATGCCCTGCGTTATCGGTTGTATTGTCAAACCTCTACAATGAGCCGACTTTACTAGCTACAGGAAATTAATATATCTGGTCGTCGGAAGGATTCACACAGGGGGATGTATTTTCGATGGCTGCGTTTGCTGCCGCAACTATACCCATATTACGTCGGCTTAAAGAAAATTTTCCTGGCGTCCATCAATTATGGTATGCTTATGATGGCAACACGGTTGGATCCCCGAGTCAGGTTAAGGCAGCGTTCATGCATCTATTGGAACTTGGTCCGAAATATGGTTTCTACGTCAACCCCGCAAAATGTAATGTGTATTCGAATGAAAACGAAACTTCATCACTTCAAGCAGAGTTTGACGACATAGATATTCCTATCGTCGAAAATTGTATGAAAGTCCTGGGTTCTCCTATTGGTAATGATGTCTATGTTGAACAGTTTGTCACATCTATTGTGTTTTCATTAACCAAATCGATATATCGTCTCGCTGAAATGGGTAGCGTTGATGTTCAGGTCGCGTTGTAATATTAATTTGATTTAGTTTTATTCTAGATTACTTTGTGTTGAATAAAGCCTACTTGGTTTAATCTACAACAATTTATTCAACACAATAAGGACTAGAATCAATGTCGCTGGATAGTCAACAAATCGATAACTCTCACAGTCATCTGCCCAACATCGAACATTCGACTAGAACGATTCGATGTGTATTCAGATAAAAGCGACAGTCAAAGAAAGTTTAAGCTATGGAAACGCAACTTCACATATTTGCTGACGACGAGTCCAGAAATAAATCCATTGGAATGCCTCATGATGCATGTTGGAACACAAGTCTGTGAGCTCACTGAGGATTGCACGGAATTTAAGGATGCTATGTCTACACTGGAGCGAATATATATAAAGAAACCTAATGAAATTCTTGCGAAACATATACTGTCGATTCGATCACAGAAAATCGACAAAGATATAGATTCCTTTGTGCAGTCACTACGTTCATTGTCCAGAGATTGCAATTTCGAAACTGCAACCGCTGATGAGTTTAGGAATGGGTACATAAGGGATTCATTTATACGGGGTTTGCGGTCAGATACAGTCAGACAGCGTCTTTTTGAATTTTATCAGTTGGATTTGGACAGGGCTGTCACTGTCGCCAAATCACTTACGACCGCACAACAAAGTATCGGCTATTATCATCTGACTGACGAATCAGAACCAACTCAGTGGTTAAGTGTGGTGGCTGACAACACTAAGAAAATATCCTCTGTAATTAAAATGGATTCCTATAACAAACTAGGTTCAAGTCAACATTGTGCAAATCAGGTGAGCGTTACTCCGAACCGTTATACGTGCGTAAAGGGTACAACATGTTATTTCTGTGGAGGAAGAAAACATCAACGATTAAATTGTCCAGCTAGAATGATAACATGTCATAAATGCGGAAAACATGGCCACTTTGCTTGTGTATGCAATTCTTCAAAACGAGATCAAATATCATCGTCAGCTGTATAACTTTCATCCCTCAACGTGAATTCAAACTTCCAGCTAAAGGTCCCGATCTATATTATGGATAGGAGGTTCGAAGCATTAGTCGACACTGGCAGATCTTTATACTTCTTGGATAGTAAAGTGGCACAGGCGTTAGGCCTTCAAGTACATCGGGCAGATACCCAAGTATATTTAGCGTCAAAAACCATAAAAAGGGTATCCGGAAAATGCACAGTAACTTTTAAACTCGACAATAAAAAGTACCTAAACGTCGACATGTTTATTCCACCACAACTTTGCACCGACGCCATTTTGGGTCTACTATTCTTGAAAAAACATGAGAAATTCATGCTTTGAAATGGTAGCTGCATTGCTAGTTGAAATCGATAGTCCTCGATTATTTCAAAATATCAGTTCAGATGTACGCCCTATTGCAAAAAAGCCGTTAGTTCAACAAACAAAATACAAAATTTATTCGAAGCGAGATACAACGTATGCTAAATAATGATGTAATCGAGGAGAGCATATCTCCATGGCGAGCGCAAGTTGTCGTTGTATCCCGGAATACTGGTAGAAAACGACTTGTAGTGGATTTTTCACAAACGATAAACCGCTATACGTTTCTGGATGCTTATCCGCTACCGAGGATAGCCGATCTTGTGAATGAGGTTTCTAAACACAAATATTATTCTCTTGTCGATTTAAAGGAAGCATATTACCAGATCGATATCGACCCACTGGAACGACACTATACAGCTTTCGAGGCTTGCGGAAAACTCTACCAATTCAAGAAAATTCCCATGGGGGTAACCAATTTTAGTTTCCAGCGATACATAAATAAGTTTACAGAGATCAACGGGTTAAAAGGGGTGTATTCATACCTTGATGACATTATTGTGTGTGACACAACGATTTCGGATCATGATGAAAATCTAAAACGGTTTAAAGACGCTTTCCATCGATACGGACTTCAAATCAATAACGATAAAACCCAGTACCGCGTTGAAACAATACGCACGCTTGGGTACGAGATATCCCACAAAACATTACGACCCGATCCCAGTCGACTCGCAGCGCTAAATCAACTAAGGATTCCACACGATAATCAGACACTCAAACGACTTATGGGTTTCTTTTCCTATTATAGCAAGTGGATTAAGAATTTTTCAGCAAAAATAGCGACTTTGACAAGAACGGGATTGACGTTTCCATTGGATAGACTCGCTTGTGAAGCTATAGAATTGATCAAAACCGATATAAAAAGTGCATGTGTATATAACATCGACGAGGATGTTCCTTTTGTGGTTGAAACTGATGCATCCAACACTGCAATTGACACGACACTATTTCAAAACGACAGACCCGTGGCTTTCTTTTCAAGAACGCTGAACAGTCACGAAAGACGACATCATATTATAGGAAAAGAGGCATACGCAATAATCGAAGCTTTGCGAAATTGGAAACACTACCTGGCGTCACGTATCTTTACTCTCATAACTGACCAGAAGTCTGCAGCCTTCATGTTTGATCACACACGTCATGGGAAAGTCAAAAATGACAAAGTTGCAAGATGGCGAATGGATCTTGCAAGTTTCCGGTACGCAATACGATATCGTCCGGGGAACTTCAATAAATCGGATGATGTTATGTCACGCGACGTATGTGGATCAATAAATCATCTTGAGGATCGATCTTCATAAACTTCACGAAAAATTGCTACACCCAGGGGTCACACGGATGTTACATTTTATAAGAAATCAAAACTTTCCCTACTCGGTAAGTGGCGTACGGGAGATTACGTCAATTTGTCAAATTTGCTGTCGTATCAAGCCACGTTTCTGCAAACCTCCAGTTGATCTTTATATGATAAAGTCGACCTCTCCCATGGAACGCATATCAGTTAATTTCAAAGGTCATCTTCCACGATCATCAACCGGCGCAACATAATTGTTCACTGCAATCGATGAGTACACTCGCTATCCTTTTGCTTTTGCTGTCCGTGATACATCTGCAAAAACGGCTAAAGCGTGTCTTCGTCAAATCATTTCGTAATGTTGATGTCCAAATTATATCCATTCGGACAGTGGAGCTGCTTTTCTCTCTCTCGAGATTTGTAAAAATTGGCTGTACGGTTTTCTCTTCAAGTCAAACTACTTCTTTCAGACCACAAGGGAACTCACAATGTGAAAGGTTAAATGAAACGTTATGGAAGAGCATCTTGCTGGCATTTGAAAATGAAAAATTGGATCTACCAAGATGGGAAGAGAAATTACCAGATGCGTTATCGTCCATCCGCGGACTTCTCTGCACTGCAACGAATGATACTCCACACAATCGAATTTTCGCATTTCCGAGACGATACCCTCAAAACCTCAGTCTACCGGGTTGGTTGGTTGACGCTAATAACGTGCTATTCAAGCAACTGAATATATTCTCGAAATATGAGCCTGCTGTAGATAAGGTAGAACTGATTGACGCGAATCAAGCCTATTCAACTATATGTGATGGGACGGGGAGAGTTCAAATCGTGTCTACACGACATCTTGCTCCAGAAGGAAGTAGAGAGTGTGAAAACCAATCGACATCGACCAATTCAATAAATCTGAGTACAAATGAGTTGGAAAAGGAAGAAATATCAACATATCACAACGACCCGGTCGAACCTACGATGTTATACGACAATGATATCGAGGAAATTTCGCAAACACAGACAGAAACGTACAACTCAGCAAGTCCTCGACGATCCAAACGAGTACGGAGGATTCCTGCCATATATCGGGATTAAGAGACGAACAAACATATTAAGAGGAGAAGAATGTTATATTAATTCGATTTAGTTTTATTCTAGATTACTTTGTGTTGAATAAAACCTACTTGGTTTAAGCTACAACACGCGTATACTGCGTTCATTAGATCGCTACAACACAAATGATCGCACTTATTGAGGACATGCGCCTGCTTTGATCTATGGCTTGTACCGTTATCTGAATCTGTTAAATCAACGATTTCGAAACTATTCAACTTCGACTTTTCTGAAGATCAGCTTATGTGGAAAACCCTGTCTCAGTTACAAGGATGGTGGTGTTAGCATTCGCGACCCATCTACGTTGATAAAATCGGAATATGAATCGTCAATTTCAGTCTGCGTACCTTGTCTTGAGGGATACAGCCGATATGAACTTAATCAGAAGCAGGATACGATAATCAAAGAAATTCGTAATAGAAATGAATCAACTCGAAAGGCGGGTAGGATCAGCATTCTTGAAGATTGCAGCCAGTTAATGCGAAAATTAATAGAACACTCATCAATGAGTAATGCGTCATCATGGCTATCGGTATATCCGTCGCACGACAAAAATACAAGGCTAAGCAACAATGAATTTCGCGACGGAATGGCTGCAAGATATGGATTGCTTCCAATACGCACTGCCAATGCGGCATGAGAAATTCGCTTGCACACTCGCTCTCATGTCCTCTTGGTGGACTTCCGTCAATGCGACACGATATGATTCGTGATCTCTTAGCTAATACGCTTACCGAGATATGCTCATGCGTGCGGATCGAACCAATACTTATACCTGTTCCGCCCGGATGTCACATTTAAGAGGCATACAACGACTATAGACGAAGAGGCACGACTAGATATTTCATGCAATGGATTTTTTGGCAATAGGATAGAGCGCACTTTAATCGATGTCTGAATTTTTAATGCGTTCGCCCCGTCCAACTATTCAAGGAATCCTGAGTCATGTTTTGAATATCACGAATGTCGTAAAAAAAGTAAATATCTTGAACGAGTCACAGAAGTCGAACGGGCATCCTTAATTCCTGCCATACTTTCAAACTCTGGTGGCGCTGGCAAACAAACTGAGAGTCTCCTAAATGGGATTGCAAGACTTAAGTCAGAGAGAAGAGAGACAAGATATTCAGACGTTATTTCAACATTGCGTTCAAGAATAGGCATCCGTCTTGCAAGAATGGTATCAAGATGCATTAGAGGATCAAGATCTGCCTTTCATCGCCCGGAAGGAATTTCATCAAGTCCGCTCGGCATCGTACAATGACTGTATTTTATCTAATTGAGTCTAGCCCTGCGTGACAAATTTTTTTACGCTGATTGATTTTTTTCTTTTCTTTCTTTCTTGTAATAAATAATTGTCCCATTTAAAAAATATCTTTAATATCTTAATATTTAAAGTATTTTTTTTATCAAAAAGGAGTATTTTGTAAATTCTGTAAAATTATAGAATTTGTAAACATAAAATAGAGAAATCGCTAAATGCAATGTATTTTTAAACGTAAACTGACCCGGTTGGCAACTTTGTCGATTTCGTGTACAAGAAAATTTCAATTTGCTACAAAATGCTTATCTTAAAAAATACCCGCGTCGAATCAAGCGATTAGGAAACTTGCCACGATATTCCATCATTATTAAAAACATTTATGGCACTAATTCTCGAGCCGCAACAAAGAATTTGTTTAAAATGAACTTACAAATTTTATAACGGATTCGTTTGCGGATACGTGTTAAGTTTAAATATCAAGTTTCCAAGGATATTTTTAAGTTTTACTAAAATGCTTTTTCCAAAAATAGAATGCGTTCATGATGTTACTCGTGAACTAGACTATAAAATTATCGCAGAAGTTTAATGTACCCATTCCTTATTTGTCGTTTCAAAACAATATTGTTTGTTCCTCAATAATAATTTATTTCAAATAAGCCAGAGAAGGTATACTTAAAATATTCAATGACAATTTAACGCTAGATATATCGACACACGCATTAATTATACAGTCTTGGTAAAAGATAGCTTGCATTAAAAAATCCTGAAAAGGATCATTAAATAAATTATCTAGAAGAGAATAATCAATAGCTAATTGATAATCTGCTAGCACTAAAATTGGAAATACAAAATTAGGAACAAATGATCATTTGTTCTAGCTAAATAATCCAAACTTATTTTTACTCTCGCATTGTAATGACGGCATAGAGTTTGTAGACATATAAGCATCGTTCCACCTATATTTCTTGTGCCCCGATAGTGGGGGATACACTACTGAAAAACAATAGTTTTTCCGCAGCTTGTTCTGCAAAGGATTCATTCATGTAAGACGTCGACAATTCGAGAAATTTTCAAGAGACTGCACATCTGGTCAACATGAAATCTTTCTGAGATTCATGATAACATATGAGGCTTACGAACCGATAGCGATGTTAGTACCGATGGGTTGTCTTGAAAGTTGTCTTGTAATAATCATCCTTGTGATGAATCCTTCTAAACTGTGGTGGAGGATCCCCGAACACTATTAAAATCTGAACTCTACTGATAAAGCTCAATAAGCAAAAACCGGTATAGGGATTTGATTGCTGATAGACTGCGATGGTTTCCAATACCAAGTTATGTCCGTTTCCCTCCTTTAATTATTAGTAACATAATTATTAATAATTATTAACAAATAATTATTATATATTATAAATAATATATATAATATTTCTCATATAGATCATATGAGAAATCATGAAAGGACATCAATTAAAATTTCTGCCGAATAAAATTATGATGATACGGAAAGCACGTTGTTAGTTTAAATAGGTTATGTATATGCTACCTCGTCAGCGAATTCTTGGATATGCCTTTTTAATATATCACAATGCAGACGAAACGATTGATGGTAGTTCACCCTACTGATGAGTGCTGCCGGCTACCATCAGCTAGTCAAGGAGTGATAAGGAAGTCTGTTCTGCATGTAATCGAACTCCGGTTTTTGGCAACATTTACGATTATAAAACTAAAGCTTATCGGCTCCCGGAGACTATATATAATGATGTTGCTTGATAGACTGGCTTTGATTCACGACTCAGTCACTATGTACTTCTAGGCGATAACTTTAGCATCGAAATGATGAGTACCCTCCAGTACTCATCAGTAAAATGAAGTACCCACTGATCGTTTCAGTTGCCTGTGTGGCATTGTGAATTAAGGCGCTTCCGACACTTTGCTTAATTGACTAAAGCTTACGTTAACTACTTGATCGAATTGCTGTGCGGACCATCCTTAAACACAAGGCAGAGGTTGTTGCTGAATTGTCGATGCACTCGGTGTATCCATAATGGATACGGCGTGTATAATAGTGGTGCACTGATGTGCTGAGTAAACAACAGTCCAGAATTTCTTACGAAATACGCATTTATATAAAATGGTGTTACTTTATAGACTGGACATCGATTAACGATTTTCAGTTTCCATGTCACTTTTAAAACGACGACTTCAGCATCGAAATTATGGAGTACTTGGTAACACTCATCAATAGAATGAAGTACTCACTGGTCGTTTCGGTTGCCTGTGTGACATTGTGAATAAAGGCGTTTCCGACACTTTGCTTACTTGACTGAGTTTTATGCTCTTTACCAGATCGAATTATGTGGACCATCCTTAAACACTAGGCAGAAGTTGTTGCTAAATTCTCGCTGTACTCGTTGGATCCTTAATGAATACAGCATGTATAATGGTGGTGCCAGCTACGGTATCATTTCTTCATTATTTCTACACAACTTAATATATAAGGTATATGACATTCTTAGCCGTTAGTGATTAATATTTATAACATAAGTTAATAATTTTTAGAAAATAATTTTTATTTTTTTTTGCGACGAGGAAAATTTTTCTAAAATAAACGATGCCTGATTCTAATAATAAGAATTTTATTAATAACTATATTACAGGTAAAAAACTTATAAACACAAAAAAATGCAGAAAGAAAACAACTTTAAACAATAGCCGTTCAAGACGTGTCTTTCAAAATCTTCTAGCTTATCTTTACGGCCTTAGGTTCAGATGGATCTGAGCCCTTCAGCCGCACCAATGCGCCACCCTCTGAATGAACCATGCAGGATATCTCACACCCCTAAAAGTCCAATGAAGGCGCACCATGGTTGGTACTCTCGAGATGAGGAGCTTAAGAAACCTTAGTCTTTCCTCTGGGAAACGTCCTCTTGATAAGAAGACTAATCTCGAGATAGTCCAAGTACCTAAAAGGCGCACTTGGGATTTCCCATTCAATGACAGATGCTGGGCCCGTTTCAGAGCCCACCTAGTTCGTTTTAAGATGCGTTTAAGTTAATCCAGGTAAGCTTTCGCTGACCAATTTAACGTAACGGTGAACCCCTGATATTTTACTCAATTCGTGAAGATGGGGAGTGATTAAGGCTGCAAAATGGATGCGAGTGCAAAGATTGCTAATCTCGTAAGTTTCTTTTTGGTAGCAGGGGCGCCATGAAAGACGACCACCTACGATTTTTCGGTTTTAAACAAGATTGGATGTAGGCAACTGATCTTTTAATCTTAAAATAAAAAGGCTGATGTTCAAGACTACATCCTTGCAGCTTCGTCCAGAAAACAGGGCTGTGGTATCATCAGCGTATACCAATAGATGTTGATCGCGCTTGAATATTTTGAAAAGTTCAATGGGGGCAGCAAGAAATAAGACTGGATAAAGTGGGGATCCTTGAGGCACACCTGTAATATGGTAGAATTTACGTAGGTACACATGTAATAGGGTAGATAACGAAGGTAACGGAGATGCGGTCAAATGCAGCAGAAAAGTTCAGAATAACAGCCACAGCAAGCAGATGATTTTTATCTTGACAAAACTGATGCACTTTATCAATTGCTGAATGGACCTAGTGCCCTTTGTCGAACCCATGTCGACATGGGTTCGACAAAAACCCATGTTTGTCAAAAAGCGCTTGCGCTTTTTCGTAGAGTTACATGATGGAATTTTGATCGAAATGCGCCGTAGGCCTTTAGGACAATAAATCCGGATTTTGCTCAGGTAAAAAGATTCTACGACTGATGTTGATGCTGACTACATCGGATGATGAGCCTAACAGCATTGTGACGGCCACTTCTCTTCTTTGATCGGCTGTCAAAAGCTGACAAATTCGAGAAGAGAGTGGAGCGACGGATTTTGAGGTGCCCGGAAGTGGGCCCCAGGAGTTAAGGATATCTGTTACAGATGTATCTGCTCCGTAGTGATTGGTTGGGGAATTGAGTGGCTCCATAATTATGTAAGGATAGTAACTCCTTCAAAACTATGTCAAGGCAAACGCTACCAATCAACCCCGATGCTCTCACTCGCCAGCAGACAAATTTACCCTTCTTGAATATCTGCCAAAAGGAAGCCTCAAAGGGACTAACACGGGTAATCCTCGCTCTGTCCCTACTCAGCTGGAGCATGTATCTAGTACTCCAGTATTCATTTGAGATAACCTGCCTGAAGGAAGCAGAGAGATTGGGAAGGTGTAGCATTTTTGCTAGGACCTTAAGTTTTGTTGGAGTGGGATTGTAAATACGACTTTTATAGGTAGTCGAATGGACCCCGTTAGCTTGCGAAGAGAGATAGACATTAAATTCATTAAGGCTCTCATTCCCTATCCTGGGGAAGAGTTGGATAGCTGCCTGAAAGGAGGCCACTCTAATGGGATGAAAGTGAAACTCCTTCGAAGCAACGTATCGTCCTCTATCCGCCAGCGAAGTAGGTCATGAGATGTGGTCAGTTAATGGCGCGACTGCTCCGTGCAGATAGGTTTCAACAACCACATCTTATGAAGCAGTAAAATATCGAAGAGAGAACAGTAATATATTGAAGAGAGAATTTGTTGTTTGCAATGAAAGGTAGGGGATGGTGGTTAATGAATAAGATAGTCGTTCATTACCCTGAGAAGTGCTGCATTAATCCAACAATCAGTTCTGTCGTTGAAGTCACTGATTAACATGCTGTAGCCGTGATCTAAAATCCGGTCCAGGAGTCACGGTTATTATGAATCTCTACCAGCCGGATGTAGACATTACCTATACTGATGCGTTTACTGTTCTTACATAGTGATATAGCTAAGCAAGACAGGGCTGGACCATAATAGTTTAGTAAGATGGATGATTTTTAGGAGCTCTTCACTAGAGCTAAAAGATCTTGAGAAGAAAATAAGTAAGGTGGGGGTATGTACGGAGTAAAGTGGTTGTAGATTTTCTTAGGGATAGATTGAGCAATGCCGTGGGGTGACTGATAGACGGCGTTTCCGGAAGGACAATAACATCTTCATTTCTACCAGATCTAAGGCTGATTGCGGAAGCAACTCCAGAATTCCACTGAAAAATATTCAGTGAAAAATGCTCTAGAATACTTCTCATTGTTTTGGATATCCGGAAGATGATAGTCCTTCCTAATTGGAGCCAGAGGTGTGAAGGTCGCCCTTCTCACCGCCTGTCCCAACAGCGGAGTTCAATTGCCCCGAGCAATATCTTCATTTCCCTTTCCCACCTGCCAGGATTTGACTCTCTTTGACAGGCGAACAGGTGTCAGATTTTGTGAACAGACGCCTCTTTTTTGGTGTGATAGACTTTCTCGGGGGTGCCTTGATGTATCATTGGTAGTAGGAGTTTGGCCTAGGAAAGAGTTAATTAGGGTGGCAATCATATATTGCATCTCTTTCATGGCAGTTTGGTGTTTGGCGTCTATCAGCCTGATGACGTCAATATCAGATAGATGACTGGATGCTGCTGATGCAAAAGTTTGAACAGAATCCTTGTGAGACAATTAGGTCTTGATGTGGCGGTTTTTATAGTTCTCAAAATGTTGACATTTACTGTACCATGCCAGGTACATTCCTCCTCAGTTGTGGCATACAGGGGTGTTCAAGCATTTGTTATTTTGAGTATAAGTACTTTCCCGGCAGATGCCACAGATTTGGGGGGGGTTAGGGCAGTTTGAACCCGTGCCCCTATTTGTGGCAGTTAGAGCAATTCGGGTAAGTGAAATCTTCTGTGTCGATGTGTGTAAATGTTATGTTGCATCCCATGAAGTGATTGCAACTAGATCTAGAGAGTAACTCAGCATTGTCTACATAAGATGAAGCAAATGCTATGGGGAGAGGGGCCCCTCTTTTCCCTATTATGAATCTATGTTTGTTAAGTTAAATTGTTGCTCTAATTTTTTAAGTCGTCGCCGTCTATCTCCGGAGGGACGTTAGAAAGTTTTATTGAGGCCATAATCGGCTTATAAATAATTTTGCATAATGAATTTAAATGTTGTTCAATATACATCTAATATTCCATCGCTAGATCTGCCATTACAAGAAAGATTCGTATTTCAGATTCAAAAAATTTGAGCGAATTATAGAGGACTTGATTTTAGTATCTGTTAGTAAAGTTTTTTTAGGAAAGTAGAATAAATTTTAGAGCGAACAATTAGCTCTTTAAATTTTAAGTTGATCAAATTGGCGAGTTTTCTCACCGGGGGAGTTTCTCCTGAATAGGATCATCACTTGAAACCTTACTAACCTGCAGGTCTTGAGATATATCATGAAAATTTACCAATTTTACCTTTGAATCAACTTCTGTTAATTTTTTGCTGAAAAGTTGCTGCACAATTGAATCGTTTGATAGATCCGAGACGTTAACAATTTTAATTATAAATATGCCATCGGAGCATGTGATGCCTGATTCTATTTTTTAAAAAGAAAGAAATTTATTAGTAGTTCAAAATAAAGAATGAATTAGTATCAAGTTTTAAAAGAGTTCTCGAGCTCATCGTCGGTCGTAGGAGCATACGATAATTAGTATTATTTCTGTGTGATAATATGCTGATCTCCATGCCCATATACACATAAGAGACGACTTCGCGAACGCCATCAAAATACAACACCGTAGTCTTCCCATGCATTCCGAATAATGTTCATTATGCTTTTCGAATATCTTTTTTTGTGAGAGTTTTGATAACAGACATAGCCTGATCCCCCCATACTCTTATTAACGACATTATGAATGATATAAATGATGCACGTTTAACAAACTGTACTCTATCTGTGCGTACTTCAACAACTTCCAGCGTTCATGCTATGTGTATGGTAAAGCAGCGATATTGGCGTTAGCGGGAGCAAGTGTGTTGAAAACACATATGCCCATGAATGACCGTTCCAAACGAGTACTAAACAATCCGCTCGCCACAATGTCTAATTGAGCTTGCGCGTCTCTCGTCGTTGTAGCATTTTAAAAAACTATGCTATCTTTAACAGGTTGAGGTATTGATTCGATATCAACATCGTGACATACTTCAGTCAGCGTTCGTGCCACAATATCCCTGACTAAATTATGCCTAATTGTCGACAGGCCTCCAGTTGGGCTAGAAATTAAGTGCGGTAAACTGAAATTCACTCCACAGCGCAAGTACTGAAACTCTATGTGGATGGATAATTATATCTCACAGAAATAGCATCCCGAAATTCTCTAAAGTTCATTATATAATCTTTTTCATTCAAATTTCGTGCAAATAACCGAGGCTCCTTTCTCTCTGACAAATTTAATTTCGACCTTGAGTTCGGCAGACATATCTGGCAAGCACTCAATCTCATTCTGCCTCCATTCTAAGCGTTTTCATAATATTCAACTCTTCTTTCATACACTCATCTGATGTCCGATCCATAAAAAAGGGGTGGCACATTTTTAATTACAGAGAATATTCAAACTGTGTATCCATACATGGATTTAGGATAGCTAAACCTTCAAGTCTCAGAGGCAGACTGTATAATATTCTTGAGCTTTAAAAATCAGATGAGTTACCGAGTAGTTTGGGAATAAACATATTCGTAATAGACTCGCTTAGAATAACGAAATTTACCAAAACGATCAGACATGTGCGCATTATGTAGGACCACTTGAATTGCAGAGATCTTACTACAGCAGAGTACGCTATCTAATTCTGATATTTCCGTGAGCATTTCAATCTGAGAAACCCAATATCCGACCTTGGTATCGACCATATCCTTAATAAAATCATCAGTACCAATCGAAGATCCAAGTAATTCTGATCCTTCGCTAATTACAATGATACGTGTGCCTTCAAATAAAGCTAAGGTAGCTGTTCTCATCGAAGGATGGGCCAATACTTTACACTGTAATGCATTAACATTGAATCCATACTCGGGTCCGATATATGCGATTTCGTCCATAAAGAACGTATAGCACTGAGATTTCCCACACATACCCCATTATCTGCATTCCACCCATGCAAAATTTCGGGCACTTTACGTTGGAGCGTTCGTGTGAGAGGAAGTGTAGCTGCTGCAAAGGCGAGCATTGCCAGCGAATCACCTTATGTGAAGTCTTCTGGGGACCATCATATGACATCATTAATAAGAAGTTCGGTGTTCCGTGAATAACAGTTTATAAAAATGAACTGTATTGAAAAACATACTTTGTTGATGTTCCGTAGTGCTAACGCTCGATTTACCTTGCTAAATGCATTATGTGCATCAATTTGTTGAATACACTGATCTTCTGAAGAAGCGAATGACTCACGAACGTTATAAATGATATTATCTGTAGCACATCGATATCTTACACACAATTGGTCTCCCAGAGAGATTGAATGAACCAATCCTGAGAGATTGAATGAGCCAATACTTTGCCAATTATACGCCTACATATCTCACCAATTCCAATAGGTCGAATCCCGTGCATCTTATCTAAGACAACCAATATGCAGGCAGTAAAGGCATGCAAATTTTCACAATTGACACGTTTCGTGGCTATAATAGTTGCAAACTCTGCCACTGCACTAGCTAATTTACTTGACGCCAAACCAAAATCATGTAGCATCGAAAACCAGCCCAAGAATCCATCACTGAAGGATCGGCGCCGCCACATGTTTTCCGAACTGCATATTTGATTTTCGTCACATCCATTTCCGTAAACAGAGCTTCTCTGTGGTCTACCAAGCCTTCAAGTGGCTCCTCCAGTATCAGTTCTTCGATAGCTTCTTTACCATTTGGGTGTAACCGAATTCTGATTCATAAATATCATCAAGTGACAAGATTTGACCACTCTTACTCTGGTTTTGAAGAAGACGCATAGCAGCAGACACTATCATGGCGGAACATCATAGTGAATCTCTTCTTCCAAATTAGAATATGCCTGATTCTAATAATTATATAATTCTTTTTTATTTTTTATTAATTATTATACTGCTTAGATTTACAATTCGAGGTTACCCGTAAATGGGTCCCGATATTATCACATGTTAACAAAAATGATTTCAGCGTTTTCGGCAATAAATGCTGTTCTGAACAGGATTTCGACCCTATTCTAATAATAACGATTTAGTTAACAACTATATAACCACTAAAAAGTGTTAGAAGAAAACACAGAAAAAGAAAACAGAAAACAAACTCAGTCAAGTCGTTAATGGAGTCGTTATTGTGTCATAGCATCAGGTCCACAGGAATCTGAGCCATCCAGTCAATCCAACACGCCGATCTCCGACTGAACCACCCGGTGTCTGTCACCACCCCGACCCACCCCCACCCCAAAAAAATCAATTGAGGCGGACTATGCTCGGTAATCGCGAGATGAGGAGCTTGAAAACCTTAAAAATGTGTTTTGCATTTTGTTGTTGTTTTACACTCTTCAGTGTTGTTGTTTTACCATTGCGTTTGAGGTTATCAAGTTTGAAATTATTACTAATAATTATTATAGAACACAACAGAGGAGCTCAGTGCAGCTCTTAATGTTGGAAATGTCAGTAATACAGAAATAAAAACAAAAATAAAAAAATCATCCTCAAGATAAATGTTATTTTAATTTCTGACGAAATTCTTTAGTCGATTGCGTAGTAACTATTGAGCTGTCAAATTCATTCCAAACATTGATCGCGCGATGCGCAAATGACTTTATAACCACAGATTTGCATACTTGCTGCTTTCTCAATTTAGCTTTATGTCCTCTCGTGCAACAACAACGATTTTATTAAATAATAACAAGCATGCAATACAACAAACAGTTAAGTCAAGTCAGATAGTTAGACAAATCGAATCGCACAACAACATTCAATCTTCAGTTCGAGAATCTTCAGTCTTCAAAATTACGGCCTCAAATCCATGGGGATCTGAGCCCCCAACCAATCCAACACGCCGCTTTCCGACTGAACCACCCGGGGTCTTTCACCCCCGAAGAGACCAGTCAGCGCAGACTATGTTGGGTAAGCGAGAGATGAGGAGCTTAAGAAACCTTAGTCTTTGCTCTGGGGGACGTCCTCTAGAGAATAAGACTAATCCCGAGATAGCCCAAGTGCCCCAGAGGCGCACCTGGGTATTCCCATTCAACGACAGATGCTGGGCCCATTTCAGAGCCCAACTAGCTCTCTTCAGGATACGTTTAAGTCTATCCAGGTCAGCTTTCGCCGACCAGTTCACCGAAACAGTGAACCCCAGGTATTTTACCCGACTTGTGAAGGTAGGGATGGGATCAGAGGCAAATAAGGAGGCAAGAGCAGAGAGTGCTAGTCTCTTAAGCTTTTGGTTCGTCGCAGGGGAGCCATGAAAGACAACCACCTGCGATTTGGCGGAGTTTAGAATAAGATTGGACCTGGGTAACTGGTCTTTTAATCTTAAAAAGAAACGGCTGATGTTAGAGACTACGTCCTTACACCTGCGTCCAAAGAACAGGGCTGTGGTGTCATCAGCGTACACCACTAGAAGTTGATCACGCTGCTTAAATATTTTATAGAGGTTTATGGAGGCAGCAAGATACAAGACAGGAGAAAGAGGTGAACCTTGAGGCACACCCTTAATAGGGTAGAACTGACACGCATCAGGGTCGTCTTCGTAATAAAATCGCTTGGTGTACAACAGTATCTCCACCCTGTTAACAATTCTCGCAGGCAACCCGAGGGACCTGAGAGAAGAGATAACAAAAGAAATGGAGATGCGGTCAAATGCAGCAGAAAAGTCAAGGAAAACAGCCACAGCAAGTTGATGGCTATTCTCCCGACAGAACTGATGCACTTCACCTACTGCCGAATGGACCAAGCGACCTTTGACGAACCCATGGAAACCAGGTGGGATTAAGTTACGCCTACTTAAATAGTCACGGATTCTACGCTCAAGCGCTTTTTTGTAGATCGAAACGAGGGAATTTTGAATCGAAATGGGCCGCAGGTCTTTAGGACATGAGACCGGATATTTCTTTGGAATAAAAATTCTACGGCTAATGTTGATGCCGGCCACATCGGATGGGGGTGGCTAATAGCATTTTGACGGCCACCTCCCTTCTTTGATCGGCTGTCAAAAGCTGACAGGCACGAGAAGAGAGTGGAGCGACGGTTTTGGAGGTGCTCGGAAGAGGCCATCAGGCATTGAGAATATCTGGAACTGATATATCTCTACTCCTGAAGTATCCACAAGGCGGGATTGGTTGCGGTGATTGAGTGTCTCCATAGTTGTGTAGGGATAGTGACTCTTCCAAATCTCTATCAAGACCAATACTTCCGATCCACCCAGATTCTCTATCCTTCCAACAAACAAACTTCTCTTTCTTGAATATCTTCCAGAAGGAAGACTGGGAAGGGTTAAGACGAGCAATGCTCGACTTATCTTTGCTCAGCTGGAACCAGTATCTGGTACGCCAGTATTCTATCGAGAGCGTCTGTTTGGCAGAAGAAGAGAGGTTAGGGAGATGCAGCAGTTTGGACAGGACCCTGAGTTTTGTCGGAGTGGGACTGAAAATGTGACCTTTATAGGTAGTCGATAAAATCGCGGTGGCTTGCGAAGAGAGATAGGAATTAAATCCGGTTAAACTCTCATTGCCAATTCGGGGGAAGCGTTGGATAGCTGCTCGGAAGACAGCTACCCTGATGGGATCAAAGTGGAATCTTCTACGAAGCAGGGAATCCTCTTCTATCCGCCAACGAATCAGGTCATGAGAGGTGGACAGATGTTGCCGCGATTGCTCCGTGCAGAAGGGTTTAAGCAACCACTTCTCATGGAGCAATAATAAGTCGAGGAGAGAATTCGTTGATGTGCAATGAAAGGAGGGGGACGGTGGTTTATGAATAAGATAACCGTTCCTGGCTCTGCGAAGTGCTGCATTAATCCAACGACAAGTTTTGTCGTTAGTTACCAAGTAACATGTCATAGCCACTACCCAATATATGATCCAGGAGGTCACGGTTCTTGTGAATCTCTCCCGGACGAATATAGACGTTGGCTAGACTGAGGCGTTTACCGTTCTTAACGAGTGCTATAACTAAACAAGACAGGGCTGGACACGAGTAGTTTAAAATGAGGGAAGACCTTAAAGAGCATTTAACTAAGGTCAAGAGTCCTTGAGATGAAGAGGAGTGAGGCGGGGTTATATACGGAGTATAGTGGGTATAAATGTGCTTAGGGATAAATCGAGTAATGTCCTGGGGGAGACGGATAGACCGCGTCTCCTGAAGGACTATAACATCTGCGTCTCTACCAGATAGAAGCCTAAGGGCAGAAGCACCTCTTGAATTCCACTGAAGAATATTCAGTGAAAAAGGCTCGGGCTTACTCACCATTGTGATAGATTAGTTGAGACGGGAGTAGCCGATCTGGACAGAGCCAGGAGTGGGAAGGTTGCCCTTCCCACCACCAGCCCTATCAGGGGTCAGTACACCCTGGGCGATATCTTCATCTCCCAGGCCGTAAAGGTGCTTACCCATTTTATTTGGGGGAACCGTCCGAGCGGACCCGCCTCTCTTCTTTGATTTAGGTGTAACTGTAACTTCAGGGGAAGACGGAGCAGCCAGAAACGCTCCAAGCAAGGGAGGAATCATTTGCTGTAACTGAGCAACAATTACTTTCTTATTATTGTCTAATAAAAATAAGATATCTTTATTCGACATTCTATCGTTTACAGGTGGATCCGACGCTGCTTTGACAAAAGATTTAGACTCAGAGGGAGATACAGAGTGCCTATTCCTGTATTCCTTAAAGGATCGACAACGACGGGACCACGCTCGGTGGTTACCGCCGCAATTCTTGCATATAGAGGATTCAATACATTTGATGTCCTCCATTAATGAAGGACAGTCTGCCTCTGAGTGTACCCCACAACACCTTTCTTCCTTACACGTGGAGGCCCAATGCCCCCACTTGTGGCAGTTGTTACAGTGTGGATATGTTAAGCAGTTGGAATCGATGAGCATAAATTTGAGGTTATACCCCATAAAGGGGTTAACCGTGTTCAAGCAAAGGATCTGAGCATTTTCGAGATCACAGGAGGCGAAGGCTACCGGAAGCGCCTCCCCTGTTTTTGATTTTAAAGGCTTGATTGTAGAAAGTTTGTAAAGCTTCTTTAAATTATCTAGATCAGGTTGTTCTAGAAATGCCGGAAAGTTGTTGATTTTAACTGTTGCCTGTATATGCTTAATTTCCAGTGTTCCAGAGTTAGAAAGAAATGAATCAAAAAATTTTTTTATATGCGATCATGAGATCATGTGTAGTAAAAGATACACTGATCGAATTATTGAAGATTTTTATACTGTTAAATAGAACCCTTCCAGGGTATTCTAATGTGAACTTTCTCAGAAAAATGTTGAATAGTAAATGACGTTCTACCGGCTTTGTTGCAGTAATGATAGATAAGTTTTGTAGTTTTTTAATAGGGGGAGTTCCCATTTTTCGATAGAAGGAACGAAAACTGTACTCACGTGGTTGGTAGAGTTAATAATTGGAATTACCTTATCCAAAGTATCATTTCCATCGCTGAATTGATTGATTGAGAAGAGTTCATATTAGCTGCCATAGAGTATGCTACCACAGTATTACTATTGACCATAAAGTTGTCTTGATCGGTGGTTAGAATGTCTGGAACAGCTATAATATCCTCTTTTCCATTAGAAAAAATAGCTTTTTCTGCACCAGAATTGCAAAAACTAGAATCTTTTGAACCTCCGACGCGCTTGTTATTCGACATGTTTTTTTGCCTTTCGTGCGATTGTGAGTGTTTATTGAAGTTAGTTGTTTTAAAGAAACCGACAATTTTGTCATGCCGCAAGTAACGTCGGAGCTATCAAACAATAGCGTTTTTGCTGTGAATTTTGCTGAAAAAGGTATGGTAATGTCATGTTCTAACGTAAATAAAGACGTTAAGGTAAGTGAATTGTTACCAATTTTTTCAAAAGATGCGGGGGTACTCCCCCATACCTAAACTACAACATTTGCCTATAATATCATTCACGATGCCTCTGGAAATAAAAAAAATTGTTCAATTATTTTCTGAGAGATTTCGTAAAACTGTACTGTAATAGAGTCGTCTTTAACTCAGTAAGAATGTACGAGACCACTATCAAGATTTCTTTTGTAAACTCTGATATGATGAACGAATATGAATCGTATTTCTCTAAAAATCTAACCCATTTGGGTTCAATACAATTGAAGCCTATCCAGGCTACGCTGAAATTTCGAATTTCCCCCTCTGCTCGAGGAGGATTTGTGTTCACTAAAAAAGACATTTAAACTTTCATCTGTACGGACCGTCAAGTCCAAGTCTGGGGAGGAAATTCCAGTTGCGTTCGGCACTGCGAACATTGATCAGGCACTTATACTATCTAAAACGGCATCAAACCTCTTCCTGGGGTACAACCTAAGATTCTCAATAATCGAACAAGACAATTGGACGGACCCCCATTGCAATGTATGCCACTAGTGGGGGCACTGGGGAACGTCCTGTTCATCCAAGAGAATATGCGGTGTGTGCGGGTCCGACTCTTACAATAGTCTGCTAGTAGGGACGAAATGCACGACTCCCCCAGCCTGCAGTAATTGCTCTGGAGACCAGCCGGCGTGGTCTAGGCGCTGTAAGTATTTTAAAACTTATCAGCGTGTCTTTGCCGATCCTTCATAACCGGTTTTTCTGCTGTGGCCTCATCGTCTGATATAATGTCTGATAAAGACATAATACAACTTATTGATTCCAATTAACGATTTATTTTAGCGCACATGGAGAGTATGATTGCACCACTGGTATCGGCCTTGCTGGGCGTACCGGCCTTTCATGGCTCCTCTAATTCTAAGACGATGCCGCTAGAACCTACTATACCACATTCCAAGAAAAGAGGGGCGTCAGCTCGGACAGTTCACCCTCTAAAAGTCGTTAAACTACTGATGGAGAAAGGCAGCACCTTAAACCTGGAAATGAAGATATTGCCCTAGGCGTTCCGACCCTGGATGGTGCTAGTGGCGGGAAGATCAAACTTTCCGCACCTAGCTCTATCTAGGTTGGCTTCCCCCGTTCAACTAATCTAACACAATGGTGAGTAAACCCGAGTCTTTTTAACTGAATATACTTCAGTGGAATTCGGGAAATGCTTCTGCCATTAGCCTTTTATCTGGTAGAGATGCAGATGTTATAGTCCTTCAGGAGACGCGGTCTAGCCGTATCCCCCAGGGCATTATTCGATTTATCCCTCAGCATATATACACCCACTTCACTCCTAATATAACCACTCCTCACTCATCTTCATCTCAAGGTCTTTTAACCTTGGTTAAATGCTCCTTAAGATCTTCCCTCCTTCTTAACTATTCTTGTCCTGCCCTATCTTGTTTTTCTATATCACTTCGTAAGAACGGTAAACGCATCAGCATAGCCAATATTTATATACGGCCAGGAGAAATTCACAAGAACCGTGACCTCCTGGATCATATATTAGGTAGTGGCTATGACATGTTACTTGGTAACTAATGACAAAACTTGTCGTTGGGTTAATGCAGCAAACCGCAGAGCCAGGAACGACTATCTCATTCACAAACCACCATCCCCCACCTTTCATTGCTTAACTACTAATTCACTCCTCGACATATTACTGCTACATAAAAAGTGGTTCTTGAAAACCTTCTGTACTGGGCAGTCGCGCCAACTTCAGGCCACCTCTCATGACCAAATTCGTTGGCGGATAGAGGAAGATACGTTGCTGAGGAGAAGGTTCCACTTTGATCTCATCAAGGTGGCCTTCTTTCAGGCAACTATCCAACTCTTTCCCCGAATTGGGAATGAGAGTTTGACCGAATTTAATACCTACCTCTCTTCGCAAGCTACCGCGATACTATCGA
Source organism: Pomphorhynchus laevis (assembly GCA_012934845.2). NCBI lineage: Eukaryota > Metazoa > Acanthocephala > Palaeacanthocephala > Echinorhynchida > Pomphorhynchidae > Pomphorhynchus > Pomphorhynchus laevis. Next base: position 164,041 of record WNNJ02000942.1, on the reverse strand, counting down.
CTACCTATAAAGGTCGCATATACAATCCCACTCCAACAAAACTCAAGGTCCTAGCTAAAATGCTACACCTTCCTAATCTCTCTGTTTCAGCCAGACAAGCCCTCTCGAATGAATATTGGAGCACTGGATATAGGCTTCAGCTGAGTAGGGATAAGGCAAGCATTTCTCGCCTTAGCCCTTCTCAGTATTCCTTCTGGAAGATATTCAAGAAGGAGAAGTTTGTCTGTTGGAATGATAGAGCATTAGGTTTGATTGGTAGAATAGGCCTTAATATAGTTTCGGAGGAGTCACTATCCCTACACAATTATGGAGCCACTCAATCACCCCAACCAATCCCGCCTTCGTGTGACTTTAGGAGTAGGGACTTATCTGTTACAAATATCCTTAACACTCCCGGGCACCTCCATAATCCATGCGCCACTCTCCACTCGTGTCTGTCAGCTTTTGACAGACAGTCAAAGAAAGGAAGTCGCCATAACAATGCTATTAGCCTCCCCTTCCGACATTGCTAACATAAATATTAGCTGTTGAGTATTTTTACCTAAAAAGAAATCGATTACATGTCCCAAAGACCTGCGGCCTATTTCAATTCAAAACTCCCTCATCTCCATTTACAAAAAAGCGCTTGCGCGTAAAATCCGCGACCATTTAAATAGGCGAAATTTAATCCCACCAGGTTTTCATGGGTACGTAAAATATCGCTCGGTCCATTCAGCAATAGGTGAAGTGCAACAGTTTTGTCAGGATAACAGTCATCAGCTTGCTGTTGCTGTCTTTCTTGATTTTTCGGCTGCATTTGACCGCATTTCCATTCTTTTTGTTATCACTTCTCTCAGGTCCCTCGGGTTGCCTGCGAGAATTGTTAACAGGGTGGAAATATTGCTGTACTCCAAGCGATTCTTCTATGAAGACGACCCTGATGCACGTCAGTTCTATCCTATTACGGGTGTGCCTCAAGGCTCCCCACTTTCTTTAATATTATATCTTGCTGTTTCGATTGAAACGTATCCCGAAGAGAGCTAGGTGGGCCATTAAACGGGCCCAACATCTGTAATTGAAAGAGAAAACCCAAGTGCTCCTCTGGGGTACTTGGGCGATCTCGGGATTAGTGTTCTTTTCAAGAGGATGTCCCCCAGAACAAAGACTAGGGTTTCTCAAGCTCCTCGTCTCGCGTTTACCCTGCATAGTCCGCACCGACTGGACTCTTCGGGGGGGGGTGAAAGACCCCGAGTGGTTAAGTCGCAAGGTGGCGTGTTGGACTTGTTGAAGGGGGCTCAGATCCCTATGGATTTGAGGCCGTAAATGGAACGGAAGACCGTAGCAGTCCGTAGACAAGTAGTTCAGTTCGAAGATTAATGAAGAAGATAAACTTATTTATGTTTGACTGATTTATGTTTGTATTAATAAAATCTTATTATTATAAAGAATCACCTCCATAATCACACATTACTAAGCGATGCAAATAAACTAGGTCAATAAATGGTCTACGTAATTAAATGGTGTTCATTCCTAATATCTCAAGACGACGCTCATAAGACAAAACTTGGAAACCTAATTCACGCTTGGAAGATACTCGTAGCACTCTTTCGATGGTCAAGGTATCTCTAACGAAAATTGGTGCGGCAGCTGGAAGGCCATATTCAATGATCGGTAGCATAAATGCGGAAACTACTGTCCTAAAAATTTGAGGGGTAAGTATCGATAACGAGCGGCGAATACACCAGAAAAGCCGAAGACATTTTGCTGAAATACATCAAGAGTGCTCTTCAAAACACATAGAGCCACTAGTTATAATACCCAAATCTTTATACGTACTAACTGTGCTTACTTCTCTTCGCCCTAAGGAACATGAGGAATTGGATGCCTTACCGATTGTCATGTGCTCACACTTCTCATAATTAACATCCAATTTGTTATTTCTACACCATCTAAGCATCATATTCAACTCGAATTGAATAATTCAACGTCTTTGAATGATTCTATACAACGCCAAACATTTAAGTCGTCAGCATACAGAACACAATTAGATGAAAAACATGATACTATGTCATTTATAAATATGCTAAATAAGATAGGGCCCTAATACAGATCCCTGTGTAACACCTGAAGAAGATTTACATGAGCAAGATAGCGAATTTTCTACTCGAACACGAAAAGTACGGTTTGTTAAATAACTACAAATTCAGTTTGTAAACGCTGGATCAAATCCATAATTAATCAGATTGGACAATAGTATATTATGGTTTACAGTATCAAAAGCACGTCGAAAATCGATGAATAATACGTCAGTTGGGCACCCCTGATCGAGATTACTTAACCAATGACTCAATAAGATATTAGACGTTGTCGAACGACTACACCAAAAGCCATGTTGTCTATCTGAGGCAATAAAACGAGAACGGTCCCATCTTATCAGCTCACCAAGTATAAATCGTTCCAGAATTTTTAATGGAATAGAAATTAGTGAAATAGGACAGTAATTGGGACACATAGAACCATCACCAGATTTATGATTAGTCGAATAATAGATGTTTTCCATTCTAAAGGTAGCATACCGCAGCGAATTGAGTAAGACAATATGTCATAGACTGGTTTCGCGATCAAATTCGTGGTATTACGAAGCAAACCAGATGGCAAATTATCTGGATCAAAGCTGGTATGATTGGGCAACTTAGAAGGTGCACAACCGACGTTGTATATGGAAAACGGTATAGTAATATCGCTACTGGATTTAACCTGACGAGGAGGATCGTTACACTAGACAAATTGCTCTGCAAATAACGAAGCGAGAATATTTGCACGTCCAGAGTCATCAAAAATTCAATTATTGACCTTATCATACAGTGGAGGAATACTACATCTAAGTTTTCGGTTCCTATTTATATGTGCATAAAGTAGTTTGGGGTTATGCACTGCGCAATCAATCATCGATTCCCCATATCGAAGACGCAAGATTAGCTCTAGTGATGTGCATTAATTACGTATGCTTTTGTAACGATTAAAATCAAACCCTTACAACGAAATCGATTCCAAGCCCAAGAATGTTTAGATATGAGAGCAACGTAACTAGATAAGAACCATGGTGGAACTAAACGATTTTTAATTTTTATTTTAGGAGCGTTTATTTCGAGCAGGTGGCCAAGTGTTTTTACTAGATAAGACCAAGAATAATTAACATCGTATATTTCTGGATCAGGCCAATTAGAGGAGAAATTAGCTTTAAAGGCATTTGGTCAGCTTCATCAATTATCCACGTGTGAATACTTTAATCCTAAATGCAGCACTGTACACTACAATCAACGTAGGTGGACCTCATCAGCAGTGAGCCTACGCCTACCTTTCGTGTTTCGGTCCTTTAATTATCTGCTGAAATTTTCCTCTGCTGCCTTTCTGTAAAAACAAATGATACAGTTTGTAAAAACAAACGATACAGTTTGTTTTTACAGAAAGGCAGCAAAGGAAAATTTCAGCAGATAATTAAAGGACCGAAACACGAAAGGTAGGCGTAGGCTCATTGCTGATGAGGACGCTGATTGTAGTGTACAGTGCTGCATTTAGGATTAAAGTATTCACACGAGGATAATTGATGAAGCCGACCAAATGATGATACTCGCTCGTGTATGCAATTGTTCATTCTATTTACCTGGCAGATTCCGGTTTCCTGTCAAAGAAAATTCAAAGGACAGATTGTCGGTTGTTTCCGTCAACTGTTGTGCTATTTCCGTCTTTTGGTTTCAATCGACGGATACAACGTACAGTTTGCACAATTGGAAATGTTTTTCTTACAAACTGTATCGTTTGTTTTTACAGAAAGGCAGCAGAGGAAAATTTCAGCAGATAATTAAAGGACCAAAAAACGAAAGGTAGGCGTAGACTCACTGCTTATGAGGTCCACCTACGTTGATTGTAGTGTACAGTGCTGCATTTAGAATTAAAGTATTCACACGAGGATAATTGATGAAGCCGACCAAATGATGATACTCGCTCGTGTATGTAATTGTTCATTCTAGCTTTAAAGGCATTGACTCTGCGATGAACATGTGATCTATTATAAGAACATAGATCTAACTTTAAAATTATTGTCGAGTGGTTACTATTTCCTATTGGTTTGATGCAGATTTTTTCGTTAACTATATAAGCTGAGGATGACAAAGCTATGTCTAGCAAAGATGAGCAGGATTTCACAAAGCGCGTAGAGAAATCAATCATCTGGTACAAACCTAAATTAACAATAGAATCAAACAAACATATTTTTGTCGAAGAGGCAAGACTGCGAATAAGTATTAGTAACCCAATCAGCATCCGGTAAGTTAAATTCCCCCATCACAACACATTCTGTCTTAACAACTCATATTTTCAGCTCCTCCGAGAAAGATATGGCATCTGATAGAGGATATCGATATATAAGACCAATTGTTATAGAGATTTTTCTTAATCGAACATCTATCCATATTGCTTCATATGTGTAATTTTGGTCATTAAAACTGGCTACAAAGCGTGACTGCAATAAATTAGATACATAGAGAATTACACCACCACCCCTTCTAGTTTTTCTGTCGAAACGACAGATACGATATCCTTCGATTTGAATTTCTGCATCATCGATGTCATTGGAAAGCCACGATTCTGAAAACCCTAAAATATGAGGGTTACTAGACGATACGAAAAGTCGAAATTCATCTATCTTATTTAACAAGCTACGCACATTCGCAAACAAGACTATACATTTGTTAGAGGTATGAGAAGTTCCCATTGCAGAGAGGACGCCTGCGGACTACGCGAAAATTTACGATTTTTAGAGATTTTCCCCCGTGATCTACTCTATTATATAGCTCAGTTCTTGCTGAACCAAGGCGAATACGATTCTGCATAGAAAGATCTCTAAACATTATGACGCTTCTATTAGTTGAACGACTAGATCGTTTCATAATTTCTAAAACACCACATTCCTCACCAAAGACGACTTTCACGATACGAGGGTATTCTAAACTTTTGCGCCTTCCAACTCTGAAGAGACTACGAATACATAGGGAATTTGCAACCTTAAATTTACCTGGGTGAAATAGATCCGCCAATATAGAGCGGATAGCGGCTAGATCATGATTCAATCGATCTTGAACGTCTTCAGAAGCGGACTCTGGTATACCTGATACAATAAAACAACGCTTACGACGAAGAACTATATTATCTGACTCGGATCGGGAGAAATGACAGTCAACCCATTGAGCTTGAGTAATTGAATTCTTACTCGATTGAGTTGAGAGCTTGGGTAAAGAGAAGCTAGGTAATATTTCTTGCGAATTTAGGTTAGTAAAAATAGAAGGTGTTCTTAAATAAGGGTTCGAGGATATTTTCGAGGAAGCTATTTTAGAGGGAATAGTTTTAAAGTGATTTTTATCATTTGCAAGATGAGTGGTAGGAGAGTATTTTCAACAAGACGATCAGTATGTTTATTTGTATGATTTATATTCCCAACGACTGCGTTTTCTTGATTTTGTAGTTTCGACAAATTCGTAATATATTGGTGCGACCAATCTATATTACGCTGCGATGAGTTCGTTTTCATCTCGGTTTGAGATTTCACCGCGCCTTTTTCACTTACGCAATCTTGATTATAAGAAGTTGATATATTGGCTAGTATATTGGGTTCTCTACTTCCAAGTTTAATAGACTCTGATAACCTAGACGCCAGTGTTTTTGTAAACGCATGTGCAGATTCGTTATGACCCTCTATTGCATTTGTATACTTTTGATGTATACTTCTAAATGATGAACTCAGTATATCCTCATTATCAGTTTCTATTATTTTAAATTGAGAATCTACATTAGCAAGTGATAGTTTCATCAGCGGTTCATTGTGCGATTTTTCAATTTGGAGCAAACGATCTTTTAGAGCATCAAGCTCTCTTGCAGCACAGAAACCACAAATAAATCTATCTTTGTGATTATCATTGTTATTTTTTAGGCAGATTGTTGTCCAAGAATCACATACTCTAGCCGAACATTGAACCTGAATGGATGTATATTCAACGAGGCTCACATTTGATAGGACAGAATTTGCATCAACCTTGCTTGTTTTAGATTTAGATACCAAACTTCTTGCACCAACTTTCCTTGTTTTGGCATTAGGTAATTTTGGAGTCATTAAATGTTTGAATGGATATTCTCGATTTTTGAAATAACTTCCTGAAATAATACTTGAAAGTAGTTCTTGAAATAATACTTAATTATTAAAATAATACTTAAATATTACTTGTAAGTAATCTCGATTTATAATTGCGATTTATAGTTTTAATCATGTAAACAGTGCATAAATTAATTCGATTATTTGAGTGTTTGAAAACATTTATATTCAGGAAGTGTTTCTCTTAAATGCAAGCTGATAAGATGTTTCTCTTATCTTAATTTTAATAATTACTACAAAATTCTTACAAATTTAAAATAATCAAAAATGCGGAATTACAAAACTTCATTAAATCGATGTCGAATGAAGTCATAATAAAGTTAAAATAGATGCATTTAAATTTTCACTCTCAGATTTTTAAATCCCTTGTTTATTTTAATCGGTTACGCGATATTAACAAACCCGATGATTCACATCAATTCCGTTTGCTGTGAAAAAAACTTTTTAAAGCAAACGCAGTTATAAATTATCAAACACACATCTTCTCTCAAAATTTTCTAGTTATGATCTCAGCACTGATGGTGTGATAATTTAATTTTGTCGCCAATACATAATTAAAGTCGTGGCTTAGAATTAATGACAAATAAGTGGTTGTTTAATTATTCCACAGTATTCACCGTTTGTGCGTAACGCAATTTCATTTTATGTTATTTTAGTCTTCATAATAAAATTTAAACGAGAATCATTTGCCACTGAATGATTTGATATCTAAACGCAAATATATATTTTTTACATTGTGAACTTGTTAAATACGAATAATCATCATTTAATATCAAAGCAACAAATATCATTCATAACTTAGTAATATTTTTTTGCAACCCAAAAAAAGACCGTTTATAAAAATGCTAGATATATTTTGTTCCGTATCACCAATGTCACAAAATTTTGGAGATTCAATGCATGTTCAAGAATAATAAAAAGTAGATTAATTATCATATTTCGGGACATTGACACTTCGAATAATTTCCCTAGTAACCCTGATACAATCATTATTTCGCAGCATTCAACGAAAAAATGATACGTCGCATGAAACCATAGTTTACTTGTCTGCAAGTGAACTAGCGAGCTACAATCCTACGTCGCCCTTGGAGAAATCTTGACCTCTTCTCCGCTCTGGCTTACTCAAATCGTCTCTATCTTATCTCACAATAACATATTCATCTCCTCACGATCTCGCCTTTATTTTCGACTCTGAACTCACATCCACTCTCGATCTTATCTTGCCCTTCAAGTCTCACCCACACCGTCGCTTGCACCGTGCCCCATGGTTTGACATTCAATACCTACTCTCAAAGTGTCGACTCCGCCATGCTTTTCGAGTTCATCACCGCTCTCTCAAACGTGATTTCCGCTCGATCACTCCGTCTTTCCGTGATTCCCATCTTGTTCATCGCCGGTCTCATCTCAACCTACTACGTACCAAATTCAACTCCATCTGGCAGCATAAAATCATCACTTCATTCAACTATAAGACTCTCTGGCATAATTTTGCCCATGATTATTCGTCATTTCTCCAGACTAAAGTATCCACGTTGCTCTTTCACACCCCGGTCTCTATCCTATCCCACTCTGCCACGCCTAGCGTCATCCTTCCGGAACTATTTCATCTTCTCCTGTATCATCTACCGAAGGATCATCTGTCCTCATGTCCTTGCCCAACAAAACCTCACCTGCCAATCCACTGCCTACTCACATATTAAAATCCATATGCTCATCGATTTCCCCATTTCTCACAACCTTGTTTAACTCGTCCATCCGATGTCGTATCTTCCCCTTATACTGGAAATCCGCCATCGTTCGTCCCATCCTTAAGAAACAATCGATTGACCCCTCACTTCTAGCTATCGCCCCATTTCACTACACCCTACTCTTTCTAAGCTCTTAGAACGCCTCATCTTAATACAAATCAACGCTTATCTCTCCTCATCCAATATGTACCCTCCTTTCCAATCCGCTTTCCGCTCTAATCACTCGACAGAAATCGCATGCATAAAAGTGTACAACGACTTACTCATTTCTCGAGACAAGGCTCTATATAGTGTTCTTATCTCCCCCGACCTCTCTTCCGCATTCGACCCACTCCGTCCTCCTTTATCGCCTTCGTTATGATTACGGCTTTTCTTCTTCCTCCGTAGCATGGTTTGCCTCATATCTATCTGACCGTTCCTTTCGCGTCTGTCCTAATTTATCATCCTCCCCTCCCATCCCTATTTTTGTGGGGTCCCACAAGGTTCAGTCCTATGTCCCCTGATTTTCTCTCTTCTGCTTGGCGATCTCTCTCCGTTTATCAAACCTTTCTCCTTTAACGTCATGCATTACGCCGATGACATCCTCATCTATGCTCATGCACCCGCACATCGCATACACGATATCGACATTTCTGTCTCCAACTGCCTTTCTTCTATCTACAAACGTTTCTCCAATCTCCACCTCGTTCTAAACCCCGACAAGTCTAAAATAATTTGGTTCCTCCCCCGTAAACCAAACATATCTCCTCCCACTGTATATTTTGCCTCATCAATCATCCCTATAGTCCACAACCTAACTTTCTTAGGCTTTCATTTCGATGATCACCTTTCCCTTAAACCCTTCGTCCGTGACAAGGTTGGCTCGTATAACTTAATTCTCCGTGACATCTACCGTATCCGCCCCCTTATCGACTTCCGTTCTTGCATGTCTCTTCTTTCATCGCTTCTCTCCTCTAAAATCGATTACTGCCTTAGCCTTTTCGCCAAATTCTCCAAAATCCATCATCCTACACCTACAACGAACAATCAACTCCGCCGTTCGAGTGCTCTTTCGTCTCCGTCGCTTCGAACATACATCCACACATCTTGCCAAACTTGCCTGTCCCACCATCTACATCCGCATCAAACTCCGGCTTCTTATAGTAACTTTTCGTCTCATCGCCGGCTCTTCATCGTTCATCAACCTTTCATTCTTAGACGACACTCGCCCCACCTCGTTATCGCTGCGTTCCCGTCATTCCTTCTTACTAAACGTTCTCAATTACTCCAACAACTACGGTCTCCGATCATTCCATGTCGCCGCCTCACTCGCCTGAAATCAATTCCCTATTGACGTCCGCCGCGCTCCCTCCTTTATCACATTCAAACATTCTCCGATCCCACATTCTCGAGACATTATAGATTTTTGTTCTTTTGTTGTGGTCATGTAAGCGGTCTCCGCATTTGCCAAGTAAAAATAAATCTTATCCTGAGATAATCGATTTCCCTTACCTTGTACTACCTCGCCGATCTAGTAAAAACTGATCACTTTACGAAAGAATTTTAATACAACTGTTTTAATTAACACGAACAGGAAAGTATAAACCTGTATGCTTTTTACAAATTTCGTCGGGAAGCTTAACCCGGAAGCGTCTACCAAAGACGCCTAGCCCCTTAATGGGGCGTTTCGACCTTAGTCTACTTATCACTACATAGCGGTCTCATCAGTGTAGCCTTGTAGCTACACAACTTCAACAATACTAACTTCTCAGTAAACCTCTGAATGGAAGTTACAAAGCGCACGCTCCTCCATCGGTTACCTCCCTTACATCTGGTAGGGTTTGCTAAAGCAGTGGCTTCACAGGGTAGCACTGTGCTGTCGTTCCTTCCATCGTCAGTTAACTGAGTTTGCTGATCAAGCAACATGCTTGTATACGGCAATTGCAAAGCACGAGCAAAGCTCCAGCGCAAATGCTAAATTTTTCGTCACTCCACATATAGTGGTTATATGAATTTTAGCTCTTGGTTAGGTAATATCAAATACGAAAGAATTTTAATACAACTATTTTAATTAACACGAACAGGAAAGTATACACCTGCATGTTTTTTTACAAATTTCATCGTGAAGCTTAACCCGAAATGCGCTACAACAGACGCCTAGCCCCCGAAATCGGGCAAGGCGTCTGTGGTAGGCGCATTTTTTTGATGAAACCACCCTGTAGTGAAGAGTAGACTAAGGTCGAAGCGCCCCCATTGGTGGGATAGGCGTCCGTCGTAGGCCCATTCCGGGTTTCGCCTTCTGACGAAATTTGTAAAAAGCATGCAGGTTTATACTTACCTGTTCGTGTTAATTAAAAAAGTTGTATTAAAATTCTTTCGTATTTGATATTACGTCACCAAGAGCTAAAATTCATATAACCGATCACTTTATTATTTACCTTTAATTGCCATTATCAATTTCAACATTCTTCTAAATCGCCCTATAATTTCGATTCCTTGAAACGCGTTAGTCTTCTGTCCGACTTAAGCCTCAATTTACCAACCAATCTCTTCACTTATATTCTTAGTGGCGCTCGATAATATCACTTTTCCTGAGTCTTATTTCAAACGCTTCCTCTACAATCACATATCATGGTTTTTCTCATCATTTTCTCATCACTGTTAATATCACTATCCCGGTCACTTTTGTTAACACCTCCCCAACTTTAAGTCAACCATGACAACTCCCCTACCTTCCTCTTTTCGTTATACTATCTTTTGTCTCTTTTGAGAAAAAAGATAGTTATATTATATTATTATGCATATTATAAAGATAATATTATAAAGATAGTTATATTATACTATTATACATATTATACTCTTTTTGTCTCATCATGTAACCTTTGTTAAAGATGATAGTCTATCTACACTTTTTTACTATGATCAATCCATCATCCTCAATTATCTTTTACTCACAGTCCCGAATTCCCAAACTCTTCTCTGTGCACCTTGGTTCGACTCTGACTATAAAATTTTAAGCGCATTGTAGTCCTTCTTTTATAGTCTATCTTGGTTTTTCTCAAACGTGGTCACACTCGAATCTCTAGTTATCATGCTCATTACTTAAATCTTCGACGCTCCCATTATTCTTTTCTACGTGATAAATGTAAACGTTTTTGGCAAGACAAGATCGCATCATCGTCCGATCAAAATATACTTGGAGAACCTGTAATTATCTTCTTGCTCGGTCTCCAAATGTTCATTCCGTCGATCCTCATAAGTTCTCATATTTTCAGTCTAAAATCACTACGATCATATCATATATCTATGTGAATCATCGATCCTCGTCCTGCACATCATGCATATTTCTTCCTGAGCTCTTATATCTCTTTTTTGACAAAGTCTCTAAGGTTATCCATTCCTTGCACAACATCTCTTAGCATGTCTACCATATCCCAACGTATGTACACAATCTATTTCTTCCATCATATCGTTATACCTTACCACCCTTTGTAACTTATTCACAACTAGCTGCACTTTTTCAGAGAATTAAAAAATTGTTATCATACGTACTCTTCTAAATAAACCGTATTTTGATCCTTTGCAACTATGTTTATACCTCTAGATTTCAATTCTGTCAACCTTATCTAAACTCCTTAAGCGTCTTTTGTTATATCAATTCAATGTATACCTCATTTCCTAAAATTTATATCCTTAATTTAAATATATTAAATTTAAATCTGAATTCAGTTTTAATCACTCTACTGAATTCGTTTGTCAAAATGTATTCAGTGATCTACTTTAAGCTCACATTGTGAAACTATGTAGTTTTGTAATCTCTCTTGACATGTCTTCTGCGTTTGACAAGACCAATCATTATATCGTACTATCTCCGTTTCGTTACGAGTATGGTTTCTCCGTTCCTACTGTAGCCTGGTTCACATCTTATTTATCCAAACGCTGTTTTTTGTGTTCCTTTAAACTCATCATCATCGCTCTTCGTCCATCAAGGACGGTTTTTTACAAGGCTTCATTTTAGGTCCTCGCATTTTTCCTTCTTCCCAGTGCCTTGTATGGTATAACTGGTGACTATAACTTTCATCTGATGCAGTATGTCGATGATATTCTACACTAATCTCACGCGCATCATCTTTGTATCCGCGATATCATTACTTCATCCACAAATTGTCTTTTTATATCTCCATCCATCTTTCCTCCATTCGTCTAGCTCTTAATTTTATAAAGCCCAAAATAATGTAAATCATCAATCATCACCCCTATATAAGTTCACCTATTTTATCTGTTAATTCGATCATTCCCCGATCGTTGACAATATGATTTTCTTACGTTTTCTAAAAAAAACAAAGTTCGCTCTTTATTTCTACTTTTTGGTGATATCCTTCTTATCCGTAGGCTGATCGACTTCCGTGTTTGTGTCGATTTTATATCGGATCTCATGTTTCCAATAATCGATTATTATCTTAGCCTCGTTGTCAATTTTTCCAAATATGCTCGTTTATCTCTTCAACGTATCAAAAGCTCTGTGGCTGGTGTTCTCTTGCGACTTCACCGCTTCGATCATATCTCCCATCATATTCCAATCCTATCCTGACCCAGCAATAACCTTCTAGTTGAATTTCGTTTACGTATCGTTATATTTCGTCTTTTATTTGGTCACTCACCGTCCTACCTACACCTTGATTATCTTGATGATTCGCGATCTGTCTTTTTGGCTCTGCGATCAAGTAATTCTTTAATTACCATGTCCCTCCGCACTCAATTAACTACAGTTTCTGCTCTTTTATCGTCGCTGATCACTTGTCTGTAATTCTCTGCCAGCTTACGTCCGTTCCCTCTCGTCTCTTCCACTCTTCAAATGGGGCCTAGGTTCCTTAACCATGGCTTATCCTCCACAATAAATCAAAAAATGCATTATTTCCACATCTTATCTAACTCACAATTTTTCATACATCTTTAACTAACCACTAAACTATTTTGTGTACATTCGCCGTATTACCACATTCCACTAGTATCCCTTACCTTCAATTTCATCAACAAATTCATTCTACATTTTACTGTTTTCACGTTTTTTATTTTTCGTAGGCTTGTAAGCGCGCATGGGCCCGCATTTGCCACTATAAATAAAAAATTTCTGTATATTTTTCTCTTTACTGTTTAGCATATTATATGCTAAACTATCGGAAATAAAAAATATAGTTCATGGATGTCTTGTTTTTAAAAAACTAGACCTCCAGACACCTAATAGCAATCATAAATCGCCGCATTGTTGCAATCGTGGTTTCTCTGTACGACTTTTATGATATATATAGATGTGCTATGCATGTAGACTTATAATTTAAATATGACCGTATTAATTATCTTATATTACAATGTATGTGTGTGTCTTTTCAACAAAAGCATATACATCCTCTTTTATGATTTTATATTTGTTTTAAATATATCTATATATATGTAAAAACTGTAGATAATTATGAGCACGATTATAATCTTTTATTGTCATCGCTTTTTAATTTTAATTATATTCGCGTTCTAACTATTTTAGTATAGATATTTCTATTGTTATGACTGTAATTCAATTATATATTTTAGAACCTTTTAAAATGGCACAAACTAGATCATTCGGAAATTTGTTTTCAAAACTCCTGTACCCACAAGACTTTATTGATAATTCCAACATTTCAATTGCAAAGGTAGACAGAAGACTTATTGAACGTTGCTTTAAGCATCTGTCTCGAATTCTAAAATATGGATCAGATCCACGGCTTAACTTAAAAAACAGTCCACCATGCTTAACTGATATAATTCCAAGCATTAGTGATTTGTTACAACAATATATAAACAACCAATCGGGTTCTCTTTTTGTTGATAATGAACACGTAACGACTTACATAAACGCATTTTGTATTAATTTGATAGACAAGTTGAAATTATTTGCACAATTGCTTAGGGAACCATTGAATCAAATTATCGACGAAAAGTCGCCCCTAAGAAAAGCAGTGACTATGTTCACTTTAAGACTATCGCACATTCTTTCAGAGTTTAAAGCTCTCTTCCCTAACGGCTACTTTATTGGAGATAGTTTTCGTATTACGAAGTCCGATGCAGCCGATTTTTGGCAGAGCAATTTTGGTCAAAGGTATGCTAACAATTCATTAATGATTATGTCATTACTTTAATTAAATATTATTATTAAATATCATAGAAAATAGTTCGATTTGTTATCTAAAATGTTGTATTTTTACAAATTGCTAATTAAGCCGATGTACATAAAATGAAAATCATAAAATTATAAAATGAAATAATAAATGCTGAGAGCTCATTGATTCCAGATACAATGATAATTAAAATCTGTTATAAAATGAAATAATAATTAAACGCAATGTAACTAAATCAATTTATCGCGTATATTTTAGCTATTAAGCGGTTAACATCGATGGACAATTACTTCGCGAACACGAAAACTGAGAATTGAATGTGTACATTGTATGAGCATAAAGCAGTTGTCGAAAATTCAAATTCATCTTATTGAGGGAATAACTTCATTGTGGTGCCGTATTTGACCATTTGAAGTTTAGCGACTTGTTTCGGTAATATGAAGCTAACGGTCCTTCGCCTCCTTTGTGTCTTATTGTATTATTTCATAATGTTGTGTATTATTGACTTTAAACCACCAGCTTGGTCTGATGTACATGATCCATTTCAAAAGAATGGCCACATATACAGTATTTAGGATGATAAGGTACGGTATATTCACATCTAAGAGCTACAGCGTCATGAAACTGATATTTGCTCAGTACATATTGAGATTTGCTATTTGGTCTCGAAGACAACCAGGTAGACAATATTTTAAGAGTAGCGTAATCTATTAACGTTGTACAATTTTCTTTTTATCGTTTAATTTAAGGTTTGTTTTTCGTATGACGTTTCTATTGATTTAGAAAGGCCACTACCGACTAATCCGTCTAGTGGCCATTTAGAAAGGCCACTCCCTTGACATTTAGCAAGGTCACTACCAACTACTTCGTCATTCAATTGTCCACTAGACGGATTAAATTTGCTTCTCTGCAAAACTTTAACTTCTATTATTACACCCGGATTATTGTCCATTGATATTAATCTGCTGGATGTAAATGCGGTAAGACATATTGGAAACATGGAAATTCATATATGTAAAATTCATACATAAAGTTACATATACGGGAAACTTAATATACATAAATTAGATATATGAAAAATGATACATTGGAAAATTTAATATACAAGAAATTATACATATTCAAACAATTTATTAAAACATAAAACATAACATATTTAATTAATTTTAGTTTTAAATTTTCTGCCGTTTTTGGTTATATAATTACATTTGCAATTACATGTGATTTTTTTTTGCAATCGAGCGAAGATAATCCATAGTGGGTAAAGTTCCATAATCCTCAACGACATTTTTAAACGCTGAGCATTGCCGCAATAAGATTTTTCTGTGAATCCTGTTGACCCGCCATGTACTGGGAAATTTGGACCTCATTCAATGATTAGTCCAGTTTTAGATTGTCAATTAACTTCCAAATAGATGGATGCTCGGCTCCAACTATGAAATGAAACCCACGATGCCAATCTTCAACATAATTGCTTGCCCTTGCAATGCCTTGAATGATTCTATGAAAGCAATTCCACGATTTTATTAACCTGGTACCTTAACGCTTAAATAGCGTTAAGACTTATAAAAAGTTTTAGATTGAAGAAACATAAAATAGTTTTTTATGTTTGATTTTTCATATATTTCTCCATGTATGAAATGTCGTATATGATATTTCTATATTTGATATTTCTTGCATATGAATTTACGTATATGAATCTTCCATATATGAATTTCCACAATATAAAATTTCTTAAATTCAATCTATTGGTTAAAGGTGAACTAGGTCTTTTGAATCATTGCGATGTTATAGCATTGCTATAATTAATTATAGCAAATTCAATAACGAACCTTAATATAGAAACTAAATGATTTTTAACTCGCTCTGATTGAATTGAGCATATTTTGCCACATTTACTCATATACTCCAGATGGACTGATCGAACTTTGCATCGAGCATCTGGTTCTATGCTATCTATAATTATCTATGAGAATTATACCGGATGATGTTCGATCATATTTGGTAGTCGTTGCCCTTCTCGATTGTCGATTTAGGAATCGACAGTCGGCATCGCAGGTGATGCAAATCTTTCAGTATTTCCACTATTTGATCAAATATGGCATTGTCAAAGTTTTAATTTTAATTTGTCTCTTTCAAGTAGTTGGATTGAGTGAGAGTTGATCCAATTGACATTAGTGAGCAAAATTCATATATCCAATTTCTCAGTTTATTTCCACTATAATCGATTTGCGATATGCGCGATTCCAACATTAAATCCTTAGCATTTGCGTTTTTTGGAAATTTCAGGTCATGAGGTTTATATAGTTTTTATAAAATATCCACAAATTCATTTGAGACACTACATTGGGGGGGAGTTTATTTTTATCTATTTGTAGATGTCATGTCGCTTGTGCAGTTGGATGTTGACATTTTGAATTTTTATTTAGAATTAATCAACGTGTATTTGCCTATTGTCAAAATGTGTAAATAACGTAGGAATCATTAATTATGATGATTTAGCAATAATTTAGCTTGAGATTTGCTGTTGTCGCCACATAGTACTTTAAGGCTTCTTCACCAGATCCAAAATGGTTGGAAAATACTATGTGTATAAAGAATGCATGTTCTACAACTATTAATCGAATAACAGGCCAGAAATAATAGACTCTAATAATAAGCCAGAAATAATAGACTCTAATAATAAGCCAGAAATCATAGACTCGAATAATGGACTAATAATATGCCAGAAATGATAGGCTCGAATAATATACTGGAATAATAGGCCATAAATAATAGACTCAAATAATAGACTCGAATAGGCCAGAAATAATAGACTCAAATAATATGCCAGAAATAATAAGCTCGAATAATATACTTGAATAATATGCCAGAAATGATAGACTCGAATAATATGCCAGAAATAATAGACTTGAATAATAGGCCAGAAATAATAGACTTGAATAATAGACTCGAATAATATGCCAGAAATAATAGATTCGAATAATAGACTAATAATATGCCAGAAATGATAGGCTCGAATAATATACATAAATAATAGACGATAAATAATAAACTTGAATAATAGGCCAGAAATGATAGACTCGAATAATAAACTTGAATAATAGGCCAGAAATGATAGACTCGAATAATAAACTTGAATAATAGGCCAGAAATGATAGACTCGAATAGTAGGCCAGAAAATTATAATTAAAATTTAATTTATATACTTTGTTAGTTTAATATGGTTTAAATAGTTTAACATACTTTGCATATTTTACAACTTTTGATGTTTTACTACTAAAATAAAATATCATGTGAAGTATAAAAAATCCTTTCTGGTATTATATTATGTCAATTAATACACAAAATTATGAAAATTTATCATTTACTGATCTCAAGTATAACATTTCAATTTAGTGTTACATAATATTTCTGTTTGATGCTGACACACTGAATTTAAAGCGTGACTTTTGTACGCAAGCATTCTGTCCGAAATTGAGATTTCTCTAGTGACAATTGTTTTTTATATAAAAATTAAGGTAATGTTAGCTATTTACCTATTGTAATAGTCATTTTAGCATTTCGGAGTTGCTAAAATAAATTATGATTGTAATTATCTGAAACAAAATGGTATATGCCAGTGCTAGGCAAACTCATTTGTCTACAAAAACAAAACCATTGCCTTTATGTATAGTCGATTGCATGTAATAAACGTTTTTTATAGAAATCTCATAGATTTTGAGTTCTGCAGATGATCTGGAAATATGGAATAAATTGAAACATATTTTAAAATTTAATTTAGAGAGTCTCTTGAAAACCACGATTCTTTGTTATTTGTTTAATTGCTAAATATTCAATATAATTGATGATAATTCAGTATGTACAAATATTGTTTATTTTTACTAAACTATTTTTTAACCTTGTAATTCTGTGTACATATCCATACACCCGTTCAGTGTCAGCATTTACTTTACAAAATCAATTGTTAACTAATTGACCTAGCCAACCTTACTCTCTATTAGCAAATTCTAAAGAATTTAGAATTTCAGTATTAGGGAATACTAAAATTTTTGCCTACTCTTAATCCTAGTTTACTTCACTAACTGAATATTCTTATTATTCAGAAACGAGACCCTTATTATTTTATCGTTTTCGATAGCCAAACTGTTAAATAGCCTGCATGGATATATTAAATTGATATATATTATAATGAATTAAAATTATAATATAAATAAATATTATTAATTATATGAATACATAATATTATATATTATATTAATATATATTATAATAAATTATAATACTAATTATATACTATTGATGATATATAATATATTATACATATACATTTATTTCTAAAAAATAAGTGCATAACAAATTGTTATATAAATGAGAAACCCGGGGTTGTCATAATTTATCTCGCTTTACTGAGTTACTCTTATATCGATTCGGCAATTCGTAAATCTTATATTCATTTATTTGTCTTATTCGTGATAATGGATGTCTTTTTTTATTGCTATTTAGAATAATTATTCCTTGGAATGAATTCTGCCAAGAATTTTCAAAGGTTCATCCTCTAAAGTCGCAACTTGAGATTGCTGCCTTTAAAACGACGGTTGATCTTACTCGAGACAATTACGTGTCAATTTTTGAATTTGACATATTCGTGAGGTTTGTGCTGCTACTTGTAATTTCCTAATGTGTAATTTAAATATAAATTAAAATGCATAAATAGGTTTTTCTTTTTAGACTCTTTCATCCATGGAAATCTATTTTAAAAAATTGGAATCTTTTGGCAATTTCACATCCCGGATATGTTGCATTTTTGACATACGATGAAGTCAAGGAGCGTTTAAGCAAGTTCATAGATAAACCAGGAAGGTATCTTATAGATTTTATTTTACTGTAATTTAAATTGTTCTAATTTACGGGTAGTCCAGCTATGTATTTCGACAGAGTTGCACAAGACCAGGACAATGGGCAATCGGCTATGTAACAAAGGAAAAGAAAATTTTGCAAACAATACCACAAAGTAGGTCTCTTATTCAAGCACTTTATGAAGGCCAACGAGATAATTAGTAAGTCTATTTATATATTCCTTAATAATTATTATTATTATTTAGATAAGGATATAATAAGTTGACGCATTTAAAAATTGTGTAAGTGTTAACAGAATGACACGCTCAAGATAAAAACGAAATAATAAGAGAAATATAAGAGAAACAATAGAAAATGTAACAAGAGGAAGTTATATAAGCAATAATTGAAGCAAATACAAATAATAAGGAAATAATTATAAATAAAATTAATATATAATAATATAATATATAAATATAATGATAAAGTTAATATCATAATATAATATAATTATTTTATTTTTCATTCAAAAAAAATATTATTAGCTACTGATTAGTTTAGCTCTTTATATGTTAAGATTAATATTTATTTTGATATAAATATAATAAATTAATAAACCTTTATTTAAATTCATATGAGTATTATATGAATTTAAAAATTATTTAAATTTCATTATATATTGTTTCTTTACTTGCAAATACACATATATGTAAATGTTTTCATATTATAAAATAATTTTTATTTTATATACTGAATAATATCTAAATATATTATAAAATATGTAATATTTTATAATATCTACTTATATTATAAAATATAAGTAGTGATACAATATCAAGAGTTTTATCAGTTAAACTTTATTTAATTTATTAACTTTATTAGTTTATAACTTTATTATAGCTATGCATTTTTAAATAATTTTATCATTCAAATGTTTACTTTTAGGCTATCAATAAATATCAATATCTAATTTTATTTTATTGAATTAAGATAATTATATTAAATTTTTGATAATATTTATTAACTTCATATGTTGCAGTTCATATTAATTCTAATTTTTAATTCAAGTAATTATACCTATAATTACTTAATTGATATTAAACGGTGAGTACATCTTTATTTATTTTTATGAGCACATCTTTTTTAATCGATTTATTTTTTATTTTTATGTAACGAAAATAGATTTGCGATAAAAATAATGTATTAAAACGATTATATGCAATAACACGATTTTTTTCACGAAATTGCGTTTTGTTAAAATCTTTAATCATGTGATGTTTGACATAAGAAGACAAATTTTGTCAGTTTTTGTTATTAATTTTGTAACTAACGATTTTATTAGTATTGAATTTTATCAGTATTAATTTAAAATTCTGTAACTTTTAAATTTAATTTCATTATAGTTTTTCCAATCTTTATTATTTGATAAATGTTTTGTAAATACAAAACATTTATGCTTTACCGATACTCGCATGCTTTTACCGATAAAAGCATACGGGTATCAGTCACGTAATGAACGAAACGTTAAACGTAGGTATTCAATCAGTAGTTGAGGAGGGCCACCAATACTGAAATATAGCGCAGTGGTGTTGGTTTATAGATATGATTAAAGAAAGTGCAGTGTCATCAAACATTTCAATTGTAACAATAGCTGCAGAGGAGGCAAAATAATAATAAGGAGGCAAAATATAGATTACTAGTTTGATAATAATTAATCGGAAATAATGGGTAGGTTTTCAAATTGAAGGTAGAACCTTCACTTATCAACGCAGATTTAATTTAAAACCAGAAATGATTTTAATTATTTGTAAGAATCGGTATCGATGTGACAGCCACGAAAGAATCGACAAAACGATACCAGGTACCATTTCGTCATTATTTTGACTCATCAGTGCCAGGTACCTCCCACTACTGGATGCAGAGGAGGACCGGCAAACGGCGCGAGTATGTCAAAAATTTTCAATTATATTTGCAAATGTAAAACGAAAGTCTTTCATTAAATCTAATTACCGATAAAATCATACGAGTCAAGTGAACATTAGCCCACATTAAAATGACCGAAACATGAAACGTAGGTATTGAATCAGTAGCTTACGAGGTCCACCAATACTAAAATGCAGTGTATTGCTGTTAGCTTGTAGATAGAATTAAAGTAGCGTGCAGAATAAAAATTGTCATCATAATTTCAATGGTAATAATGACTGCACAGATATATCAACTTAAAATATATTGTTAAACTAAATAATGTATTACAAAAATTTAGCTATAAATACCCAGACGGCTTGAACGTAAGAACAGACATCAGTGCGGCATTTGAAGATAGTTCTTGCGAACAAATCGAAATTAGTCAAGAGCAGTATGAGATTTATTGCCAAATTGGAGACATGTTCGAAATATGTAAGATCTGTAGTGAACGTGAAAAGGACACCTGTATAGAACCGTGTAATCATTTGATATGTGCTGAATGCTTGGTGGGATGGCTAAATAAAAATAGCAAAACATGCCCGTTCTGCAGAGAGGAAATCAAAGGTCAACATAAAGTTAAAATCGAAACTTTCAAGGTATTTCAATTTAATTTTACGTTTACTTCATCTGATAAAATATTATTATAGAATGATACTCATAGAAATAGCCAGGAAAGTTTGGATTCAATAAGAACAATGTAAGTACAATGAAGGATTTGTATATATGAATTGCTCAATAGGGATTCATAATTTCCCGGAATACTCGTAAATCTTAAATTATACAACTTAGATAATCTTGTTTTTTTACTCTAGAAACTTAAAAATAACTCATAAGTTATACAATTCCTTAAGGATAAAAGTATAATAAAGAATTATTGGAGATTGATCAAAGAAAAAAGGAGATTTTTTATTCATATTTTGCTTACCTCTATTAGCATCTTCAGTAAATTATTAATTTTCTGAAGATGCTAACAAAAGTTAGCGAACTATCAAATAAAATGTTCTTCTTCCATTGATCCAGCTCCAATAATTCTTTATAAATAATAGATCATTATCAACTATTTAAAATAACGAAATATTTAAAAGGTTCGTTTAAAAGGTATAAACAATTCAATAATAATTCAATAATAATTACAACACGTGAAGATCCAACACAGTGAATCTTCAGGACGTAGGCACTGAGCACTAATGTTTCAACGTGCTATAATACTTGGATGGCCTATAAGAAATACAGCTAATCTAGCTATAAGAAATCCAGTTAATCTAGCTATAAGGAATCCAGCTAATCTAACTATAAGGAATCCAGTTAATCTAGCTATAAGGAATCAAATCAGCTAATTGAGTCTATGTATTTTATATAATTATAAAATAAACAAAACATAATTATAATGCTAAATCAAAATTTAATAATTAAATAATAAAATAAATAATTGTT
The DNA here is from genome assembly GCA_012934845.2 of Pomphorhynchus laevis. Classification (NCBI taxonomy): domain Eukaryota; kingdom Metazoa; phylum Acanthocephala; class Palaeacanthocephala; order Echinorhynchida; family Pomphorhynchidae; genus Pomphorhynchus; species Pomphorhynchus laevis. The sequence goes on along the minus strand of WNNJ02000942.1, from coordinate 141,737 downwards.
ATAAGATTTTTTATAATTTAAATCAAGTTAAAATAAAAAATTGAAATTTAAAATAAGAGTCATTCTTATGAATTGACGAATAAATAACAGACGTTGTATCATAATAAGAATTAGATGTCATTAGGAAGAACTGCTATGCTATCAGGTATCGTCCCCTAACTCCTCTACCTAACATAGCAGCGGGGCCAAATACATGCTAATGATGTATTTCCTCTAAAATAACTATCTAGTATCTTATTCTAATACAAAGTATATTATTTATTATCCATCCATAAAAATTTGCCACTTAAGAGTTTAAATTTATTCTTTATATTATTGTGTTGATTTATATATTTTACTATTTTCTGCTTGATGTTATTTTTATAGTAACCTAATTTAAAATATGCATCTTTTAAATTATTTAAATGATTTTGAAGAAAACCAATGTCGTTACATATTGTTGCAATTCTTAAAATTTCATTATTTAATGTATTATATTTTATATTATATGATATCCATGAATGCTCATGCAAAAATATGTTTCTTGTAAATTTAAATATGTCATCTTTACGATATAAATTAATAGTAGTTTTAGTTAATGTTAATTTAATGTTCATATCTAGATATACACCTTCTTTATCATTAATATTGGTTTTGTTAAGAATAAGGCTTTCTGGATAAATGTGCTCACTAATTGAATAAAAATTATTAGAATTAAATACACATATATCATCAATGTATCGAAACATATATTTCATATATTTATATTGTTTAGATTTAGTTTTTACACAGTTATGAACAAATTCATATTCTATAAAGCTTAAAAACAAGTCAGCTATAATTGGGCTACTATTACCACCCATTGGAACACCTTTTACTTGTCTAAATATAGATGTCCCTACTTTTAAATAATTTTGATTTATCAAAATATTTAAGGATTCTATTAATTCAATTTTATCCATATATTTATATTTATTTGATGGTTTAATTTTAGTTAGATAGGCGTTATAATTATTATAACATATATATGTATATCTTTTTCCGAATATAAGGTTAATTAATTTTACTAACCCTTCTTTAATATCTACTAAATCTAGATTTGTATAAAGCGTACTAAAATCGTATGTATTTATATTTTGAAAATTTATTCCTTTTGTGTATTAAAAATTCTTTTGTAGAATTAATACTAAAATAGTGTTTATACCAGTATTAATTTCGATTACCTTGCAATATTTTTAAAGTGTGCTTTAATTACTTTAAGTATTTTATTCATATAAACAGAAAGTGGTTTTAATGTACATTTAAACGCACTACATATGAACCTAGGTTTTATTGGATTTTTATGTAATTTTAAATTCCAATATAATATAGGTATAGTTTTATTATCTAATTCAACCTTTATACCCTTTTTATCCATTATAGAATAGTGACTTGTAATGATTGTTTTAAAACTCAACTCACTGCGTTTATATGTTGGATTTACATTTAAATCATTAGAATTAACCTCTTTCATTAGTATATCATAATAAAGCTTTTTGCATATGAGACAAAGTTATTACTAGCTTTATCAATAGTTGTTATTATATAGTTATCCTTTAATTTAGTAATTTCTGTATACATTTCTTTATTAATTTTATCTTTCCTTTTATAATTGTTGGTTATTTTCATTTTATTTTTAATTTTATCAAATATATAATTTTTCCAAATGTTTATCTTAGATATATTCGAGCGTTCACTATTAATCAGCTTACTAAAGTAATCATTTAAGTTATTATATAATGAACTGTAAATTTTATTTTTGTCGTTGTTATTATTTAATCTATATTTATACCCTTTAACGAATTGTAAATTTTATTTTTGTCGTTGTTATTATTTAATCTGTATTTATACCCTCGAGAGGGTATATTTATGCCCTCTCGACAGTTGGAGGAATAGGTCCTGTAGCAAACAGTGTGATTAAGCGGTTTGCCTATAGACAGGCATAAAATGACGTAGATAGGTATGATTACTGAATAAGAAGAATAAGAACAAACATTTCGATATCTATTGCAAAATTAGTGTCTATGACGCTAAGGAGAAGAAATTACAAAAGTATCAATCATAAATGAGTAATAAGGATTATAACGAAGATACGGGGACAAAGATATTATATTCTGACATTTATAAGACCCATTTGAGGGTGACTACTAATTGGTAAATAATATTTTGATTTAAAAAAATAAAAAATATTTATACCCTTTTGATAGCAGCTTTCTCAATTCACAATTTTTAATTAATTCTAGATTATGGGTACATATATGTTCATTTATTTTATTAAAATTAAGAGTTTTGCAATCACATTCAGTTTCTATGTTTTTTCTAATATTATCGTTACATATTGATTTCAATTCTTTATTATAATTACAAATTTTTCGTCCTAATGGTTGTAGGAGTTTATACCTTATTTTAGGAATATATTTACTTAAATCTGACCCTATTATTTCTTTACTTTTAGAATTATTTAAAAGTCCGGCTATATTTATGTTATCTATACATTTATTAATGAAGTTTATGGTTAATGTATATTTTCTATTGTTATTATTTACATTTAGTGTACGATTATAGTATTTTGTATTACAATAACTGTCTATTATACAACTTAGCCTATCATAGTCGTTAATTAATTTTTGATTTATTGAACATATGATATCTTTAGAAAAACTTCTTATATTTACATAAAGATCTTTTAGCTTATTATCACTTAAAAGTTGTTTTAATATTTCTAATTGTTCATTTATATACATATCTTTTTTAATATTTTTAACTCTATTTTTCCTATTCCTTTTATCACCATGACTTCTTGGTTTGCGTTTAACCGGATTATTATAATATAGTTGTTTATTATGTATTATACTACTTCTGCCAATTCCTTGTACCACGTCATTCAATCCTAATGGGTACATGGAATTAAGCGTTTTAATCCAAAAATCTTCTTTTTCTAATAGTTTTTGATTTAATATTGAAATGTTTTCTTCGATAATATGTTCTAAAATAAATAATTTACAGTTTTTAATATCATGTCCTATTAATCTCATATGTTTATGAAATATAGTTTGACTATTATGCTGTATATTATATATGTGTTGCCTAAACCTAGTTTTTAACATTTGATATGTTTTTCCTATATATTGCAATCCACATGTACATTGTATAAGATACACTACATCTGCGGTATTGCAGTTACAATTATTATTAATATTTAATGAAAAACATTTGTTTGTCGTATTACTTACGATACAATTATTATTATTTATAACATCACAAACTATACAATTTTTTCTGTTACATTTAAAAGATCTACTTATGTAGATCTTTTATACTACTTAATATACTACTTCTGCCAATTTTTAGTACCACGTCGTTCAATTCAAGAATGACGTTTCAAAAATCTGGTAATGTTTAGAAGACCATTACCAGATCTACGTGACCATTATAAGTTCTATTAAACGTGATCACGTGAATCAGTTTACATTTTAAAGTGATAACATCTTGGGATGCGTACTCTTCATTTTTTAACGTTAATTTATAGGAAACAGAAAAATAAAAATTCACCAAATTTGCTTGAAAATGTCGTATCAAGATAGTTTCAGTATCAACTTAGTTTCAGTATTTCGTCGATCTCGATAAAAATATAAAACGCTTTAAATAGAAAATATATAAACGCTTTTAGGAGTGTACAATGTTAAATATACTTCTATTCACGTAATTCATTGTTTTTTTTTTAATTTAGAGACGATACAAATGAACTACATTCTCAATTTCCATCAATCAAAGTTAAACTTGCCATGCAGCTCGCTAACAACGACAAACATTTAGCGATTCAGATACTTAGGCTGTGTGAGTCCTATAGCAGTGATCATCACTCCGAGGATTAAGATGAAGAATGTGACTTTTAAAATATTTGATAGATTGCTTTTGCTTTGATTTATATTTTTGCTTTATGCGTTTTTTGTTTCATTTTATGTGAGTATACATTTCCAATTTAAAATAATTCTCAGTAAATAAAATTTGAGATTATTTTCAATATTTCTAAAGCAGATAGTCATCAAGACTATTATTTGGCATTATTAACAATGTATTATTTTTACTAAAAAGTTAATGTGATGTTAAACTATCTGATAACGATAATTCTTGATGATACCTATCGAAATGCTGACATAATTACAAAATTTATTTCATGGGAATGCCTTTTAATCTTAATAATATACTATGATTATATATTTCTTTATGTAAATGAAAATTCCTTATTATTATAGTTTCAAAGTTCCCATCGGTTGTATTTTTTAATAAAATCCTTATTATTATAAAGTTCCTAAAAATATTTATACATCACTATTACTCAATAACTTGTAAATGTTTTTAATAAAATAATTAAATCATTATTGGAAACTTAAGATAAGGTCCCTTTGTGTGGACAAAATTACATTTGGAAATTTAAGCCCTTAGATTGTATTTCTGAAACAAGTCCAATCTGAGAATGATGGGAGATAAGCAACACACTCAAAGTGTGTTGCTTATGTCCAATCTACTCTATTGTTTTGGTTTATTGATTGACACCTGAGGATAAACCTGTCTACAAATAAGATGTTGTAAATTGCAATAAGGTTTTCAGTGCTTGATCGTAATCTCGGAGTATTCAGTCATTACTTTAATGCAAAATACCTTAACAGTTGTTATTTCAAATGTACTTTTAAGGCTGCCATTATTTAATATTCAGCAGCTGATCTTCTAGCATACATGCTGAATTATCCTGTTTTGTCGACATTTGGGTCGCGAATCCATTCCTTGCATTTCGTGAATCTTTATAAGCTGGTAAGTTGCGTTCGAACTCTTTTAAAAACGAAGGCTAATGATTGTGCCCAAGTTTGTAAACAAAGGCGCAGGCACTGTCTCATTCAAAATTACAACTAAAGCCTGGAAAGTTTTCTATATGCTTTTGTTCACACTCCTCGCGGAGAAACCCAGTTTGGCTTTGAATATAGCTTAATCTTAATTAATAGAACAGATCTATTAATCTGTTCATAAAAATACTAGATTATAAAAAATATTTTTTAAATTATTCTTTTGTGCGTTTTAACAAATGAAGCACACATGTGATTTTAACCAAAAATTTAGTTTTTAATTAATTGTCATGCAAATTGCCAGTTACCGATGAATTCAGGAATTAAAAACAGACAAAAAAGGTTACATTGACTTTGAAATGTTACAATCTTAAAAATAAATATATTTAAAAATAAATATATTTGACACATTTATTTCTATTTCATATTAGATAAATTATAATTATTCTTTAAATATATATTTTATCTTAGCAGGACTTGTAATCAGTTATATTTATTAAAAAACACAATATTAAAAAATAGATAAATACAGGTGAACGTTTGTCTTCTCCGTAGAGAAATGTCTTTTAGCAAAATATCTTTAGTTGGATTCAATTTATATTTTTTATCAAAAATATAAAAATGATTGGTTTTATAAAAAAATCATTTGCAATTTATCAAAACGTTTACTGTAATAATTATTACAATTTACGTATTTAGTATAAATTTATAATTCATAAACTACATGTATTAGCCTCAACTTTTAAAGTTATTACGGAGGATCCATCCATAATATGATATCTTTTTTATCACATGTGTGACACTTCACAGTTTAATTTGGATTTGTTTAATAAAACATTCCCAATCGTTCTTTTATGTTATTTTACTCTTATATCTTGTACTATTGACTATTTTTTGTACTACTTTTAATTGTTTTTTATTTTCAGATTAAAAATAATCCTTGATAATGGTGTGTCCACGTGCTACTTAAATATTGGATCAAAATTGTATAATAAATAATAACGTATCTTCGCCTTATTTACAATCTAATACTAAAATCTGAAAAATAGAAGTGTGAGTGCTTACAAAATAAAGTTAAAAGAAAACAATGTGTTGAAAACGACAAATGTTCTTATTTAAATTGTTATTATAATTTAAATTTATTTCATTGCATGTTATTTTTACTTCACGCATAAACTAGCAAAACGTATCAACAACTTACTATCAAACATCATTCCGAAGACGGATACATACATCAAGGACCGTCCGGATTTCGCCACTAAAGTTAGGAATAATTTTGTAAGAACACGACATTTTGCTACTGCTGATGTCACATCATTTTATACAAATATTCTATTGAAAACTACATTGAACCGAGCAGCTGAACTACTTTCAAAGGAATGCGCATCACCATACTTAAACAGACCACAATGGATTACACTAATAGAGTGCTGTTAAAATCTTAATTGTTTTAGTTTTAACGGTAAATTTTATGATCAAATTAATGGAGTTTTATTGGGGTCTCTACTTGCCTAACTCTAGCAAATCTATAAATGCAACAATTGGAAAAAAACCATATGTGAGCGCATTCCTGAAAAATCGAAATGGTGGAGATACGTAGACGATTAAATTTTGGAGCTCAACAATTTAGCTCAAAAATCTTCGCAATAAATATGACGCATCTATACAATAAAAATACTTTAGAACAAGATAACACAATCATTTTCTTAGATGTTAAAATATGGAAAGATACACAAGGCCTAACAACGGAATTATACAGGAAAACCGGAATACTTGGCATTCTCCCAACTGGAATGCGTAAGGAATGCAAAAATACAAAATAGCAACTACCAAAACGTTACTAGCAAGACCAGCCTTAATATGATCATCAGTAGAAACATCACATATTGAATGACGGACAATAATACAAATACTTAGGGTCAAATAATATCCAAATTGGTCACTCCAAAAGGGCTCTTATAATCTAAAATAGGGATCTTAAAGGTCCAAAAAACAACATCACCTAAAAATGCAAAACCAAGAACGGTTTATGCGCGAGTACATTATATTAACGAGTCTTGCTCAAAGCGCCTAATCCGTATACTTAAAATTGATCACGTAGATCAAGTACAACTATACCACAAAAAGCCCATAACTCTAGGCTGAATACTAAAAGCAAAACCGGGGAAAACCCTGGTGGGCTAATATTTGCATTACATGTACTGACTGTTTCCTAAAGTACATAGAACAAACCAGTCAAAAATTTAAAAAAACGAGTCAGCTAGCACAAAAACATCGTACGACGAGGTGATGCGTCCTCAGCCATAGCTAATCACATTTACGAAACGGATCACAAAATCAACTTTGATAACGCCATGACAATTTGCTATGATGATAATTATGCGAGCAGACTTATCAAGGAGTCAATTTACATTGAAAACCAGAAGACAAAAATGACGGGAAATAAAAAAACTGGAGCTTAAAACTTTCCGTCAATTATATAACCACATGATCATTCTTTTAGTTATGACTACTGTAAAGTAGTTGACTTATTTTGATAGTTGTTGTGATCAGTACTGTACTAATTCAAAAACTCAGCAAGAATAAGTTCTCTTTCTCATGCCGGTAATTAGACCAAAAATCAACAATGAAAGTAACACACGAAAGCAAACTTTAACTATATTATTTAAAAGAAGGCCTATGAAGTAAAATATTAAAAATGCACATACATTTAGACGACGAAGTATTTTTAGTAACCTTAAAATTTAATGAGTAAATTTTGATCAATGCAATTGTTTTAGCGTTATGTAGGATAATAAATATCAGACTACTTTACTAAACCAATATGCTACCATTAAAACACGTTTGACTGTATCCGCCACTTGCCAAACTTGTTCAAGGTTTTTATATACATCTGCTGTTTTGTATTGCCACAAATCTAAATCATTAATACCGTTAAACAATTTACAGATATCAGGTGATAAATTTTAGATCATACAATTATTATTAACTAATAATTCATATCTTAATTATACTTTCTGGTTACATTATATAAACATTATATCTGGAAGGAAAATCTTAAGGTAAAATTTGATGTAGTGCTAATACTATATTGACTCTGTGTAAAACAATTATAATGTTAAAGATATGTTCTTTGTGCTGATTAAGAGAAACATACAAATATGGATTTCAACCAAAACAGATTGAACACGCCCGAAATTAAGACCAGGACAGTTTGGAATAGACACTATACTTTGAGATTTAACTGACAACGTTTAATATCCAAGGTATGTCGTACACTATACTTCGAGATTTAACTGACAACTTTCAATATCCAAGGTATGTCGTATACTGCACAAAGTACCAAAAGCATTTAAGAGTAATGGATTTCCCACTAACGCGTAACAAACGCTGAAGATTAGGTTGTAACGAATATACGTGTCATGTGATGATTATTTATTGAATTTTACAAATTTTATTTCATATTTATAAATTAATTATTAAAAAATTTGAAACTTCTAAACTATTATTTAATTCCCTTTTTTATATAAAAATATATTTTCTACCTACAAAACTTAAAACATGTGATCCTTCCTTTGGCAGATATAAATATCATAAATTAGTTCTATTTATTACATTTAATCAATAAATTCACATAATTTATTTGATTAATTATATTTAATCTCCTAAATGAGATTAAATGTGATCTCATGTATGTAAATAGATGTAAATATATATAAATTTATAAAATATGAATATATTTTAATATATATAAGTTAATAAAAATATATATTAATAGATGTATATTTATAAATAAGCATATGCTTGTCTGTGTTTTCAAATTTAAAAATTTTGCAAATGAATGAGTTTTTAATGTAATTTTTATTTAATTATTTAAAATAAATATTAAAGCAATATAATAATTTATTATTTTTAATATAAGTTTATAAAATATATATATTAATATATGTATATTTATATTAATGTAAATAAGAATATGCTTGTCTGTATTTTCAAATTTAGAAATTTTGCAATTTAGTAGATTTTTAGTTTAATTTTTATTTAATTAATTAAAATAAATATTAAAGCAATATAATAATTTATTATTTTTAATATATATAAGTTTATAAAATATATATTAATATATGTATATTTATATTAATGTTTATTTATAAATAAGTATATGCTTGTCTGTATTTTCAAATTTGAAAATTTTGCAAATTAATAGATTTTTAATTTAATTTTTAATCAAACACCTCCTTCGTTCACACCTTCTCGACACCTGATTCACAGTCTTGTTTGTTTGTGGTCATGTAAGCGTGCGCTGGCACGCATTTGCCACGTTAAAATAAATCCTTTTTTTAAATAAATATTAAAGCAATATAATAATTTATTATTTAATTCGTATACAATTCATATGTTTAATGCGTGTTTATTTATTTTATTAAATGTTTTTACATTAATGTTAAATTTTTTATTTTAGAAAAGCTAGTAATGATAAAGGTGTTTATCGAAAATTTTAATTTTAGAAATAAATATATCATTTTATAAATTGATAGGAATAAATAATACAGTGAACATTTAAATTCTTATACAATTATTTATTAAATTTAATAATTTTTTAATATTAATATTATTAAAAGTTAAATTTATGAATTAACAGTAGAAAATATTATTCGCAAAATTACAAAAATTCACAATACTTTAATTTTGTTCCAAAATAAAATATAATTTATTCAACTTTTTATAAAAATTGAATTTTTATTAAATAATTCACATTATTTCCACAGCTCTTGATATCATCTTTAGTGAATTACAAATAACCGCAAAAGTTTTTTCCGGTGATGAAAGCAGGAGCTACCGAAGAATTGTGAGTTTTTGGAATATAACGATTTCACTCCTTGCTTGGTTCCTATAAATTTACAAAACGATTAATACTAAAGAAATCTTTTTATAAAAATATCTATTTACGAATAAATTCTGGGTAATTTAGCTAATTCATTAATGAAAATCTATCAAAGTTATATCTGAACATTGATTTAATTTTTACGAGCTTTGATTTTGATATTATAGAATAAAATATCTATTCATTTTTTATTTCAGTTTTAAAGATAACGCAAATGAAATAACTCATAGTCTATAAATTCTCACAAAATAATCGGGTTTAAACGAATTAAATTATCTTTCTTGTTTAAATAAAGATTTAATACTTGAAATCAGAAAACAATTTCCATGCATACAAATATTTTAAAATCAGTATTTTAATTATCTTTTCTGGGATAAAACCAAATTTGATTTTTTTAATATTAATTAATTATTAATTTATTTTTTATTACTTATACTAGGCATTTTTATAACATGAAATTATGTAAGTTGGGCTTTTTAAAATAACCGCAACTGATATTTGAAAGTTTTAACATTTTAAAAATATTTAATATTATTATTTATATATAAACAAATGTTTAAAATTTAATTTAATTTTATCAGATAACACGTTGTATCATGTATTTCAAGTTTATAAAACGTAAAGTAATGTAAGTCCGGCTTTTGAAAATAATATCAGCGGACACATCTCTAATAAGAATTAATCACAATCTGTAACTATAAGGTTTGATTTACAATCTTAAAGATGTTTAGTGTTTCACATTTTGATTCATTTTATTTTTAGATATAAATATTATATAATATATTTATATTGCAGAATTTCGATTTAATATAAAATTTATAAATAAAGTATTTGAAAAGGATTATACAACGCAGCCAATATATATATTCAGAAAGAATTTTCTGCAATTCTAAATTAATTTATTCGCTTAAACTAAATTTAATTCAGTTTTATAGCAATTATTTTAGAAGACAATATTTATTAGCGACAATTCAAATGATGGACAAAATTTAAACTAAATTTTATTAACTTTAACATTAATATTTATTTATGTGAATTCAAAGTTAACGTTTATAATGTACTAATTTTCTAAAAAATTAATTGTAAATATAATAATTAATTGAAATTAAATTTAACATTTTATATTTTTTAACTATAAAAATTATTTTATAGCATAACCTTTGATTAAATTGTCTAAATTAGAATATCTGAACAAATTTAGTCAATAAATATATATCGATTTAGAGTTAAATATAAAAGTTAGTTTAACTTGCTGTTATTTTCAAAACATAATTTAATTTCAAAATGTTTCATAATTAAAATTCAGCGTTTTAAAATAAAATTCAAGCAATTAAAAGTCATAATACAAATCCCGATATTTTATTATTTTTATCACTGCATCCGTTTAATAATAGATTTTATTAATAATAAATAACATGCAGGATAAATAAATAAAATAAATACAATGATACAGTTACAGTCTAAATCTTCTTCATAGATAATTGACACTTCAAATGCAAGCCCGTTTTCTTCAGAATTATAGCCTCAAATCCATGGGGATCTGAGCCCCCAACCAATCCAACACGCCGCCTTGCGACTGAACCACCCGGGGTCTTTCACCCCCCGAAGAGTCCAGTCGGTGCGGACTATGCTGGGTAAACGCGAGACGAGGAGCTTGAGAAACCTTAGTCTTTGTTCTGGGGGACGTCCTCTTGAAAAGAAAACTAATCCCGAGATAGCCCAAGTACCCAAGAGGCGCACTTGGGATTTCTCTTTCAATGACAGATGTTGGGCCCGTTTCAGGGCCCATCTAGCTCTCTTCAGGATACGTTTTAGTCTATCCAGGTCAGCTTTCGCTGACCAGCTCACCGTAATGGTGAATCCCAGGTATTTTACTCGATTTGTGAAGGTAGGGAGTGATTGATTAGTCAGGATGGAAGATAGAGCTGAGCGCTAATCTCTTGAGTTTTTTCTTTGTCACAGGGGCGCCATTAAAGACAACCACCTGCGATTTAGAGGAGTTTAAAACAAGATTGGAAATGGGCAGCTGATCTTTTAATCTTGTAAAGAAATGGCTGATGTCAGAAACTACATCTTTGCACCTGCGTCCAGAGAACAGGGATGTGGTATCATCAGCATATACCACAATATGTTGATCGCGTTTGAATTTTTTGTATAGTTCAATGGAGGCAGCAAGATACAAGATTAAAGAATGTGGGGAGCCTTGAGGCACACCCGTAATAGGATAGAACTGACGTGCATCAGGGTCGTCTTCATAGAAGAATCGCTTGGAGTACAGCAATATTTCCACCCTGTTAACAATTCTCGCAGGCAACCCGAGGGACCTGAGAGAAGTGATAACAAAAAGAATGGAAATGCGGTCAAATGCAGCCGAAAAATCAAGAAAGACAGCAACAGCAAGCTGATGACTGTTATCCTGACAAAACTGTTGCACTTCACCTATTGCTGAATGGACCGAGCGATATTTTACGTACCCATGAAAACCTGGTGGGATTAAATTTCGCCTATTTAAATGGTCGCGGATTTTACGCGCAAGCGCTTTTTTGTAAATGGAGATGAGGGAGTTTTGAATTGAAATAGGCCGCAGGTCTTTGGGACATGTAATCGATTTCTTTTTAGGTAAAAATACTCAACAGCTAATATTTATGTTAGCAATGTCGGAAGGGGAGGCTAATAGCATTGTTATGGCGACTTCCTTTCTTTGACTGTCTGTCAAAAGCTGACAGACACGAGTGGAGAGTGGCGCATGGGTTCTGGAGGTGCCCGGGAGTGGCCCCCATGAGTTAAGGATATCTGTAACAGATAAGTCCCTACTCCTAAAGTCACACGAAGGCGGGATTGGTTGGTGTGATTGAGTGGCTCCATAATTGTGTAGGGATAGTGACTCCTCCGAAACTATATTAAGGCCTATTCTACCAATAAAACCTAATGATCTATCCTTCCAACAGACAAACTTCTCCTTCTTGAATATCTTCCAGAAGAAATACTGAGAAGGGCTAAGGCGAAAAATGCTTGCCTTATCCCTACTCAGCTGAAGCCTATATCTAGTGCTCCAGTATTCATTCGAGAGGGCTTGTCTGGCTGAAACAGAGAGATTAGGAAGTGTAGCATTTTAGCTAGGACCTTGAGTTTTGTTGGAGTGGGATTGTATATGCGACCTTTATAGGTAGTCGATAGTATCGCGGTAGCTTGCGAAGAGAGGTAAGTATTAAATTTGGTCAAACTCTCATTCCCAATTCGGGGGAATAGTTGGATAGCTGCCTGAAAGAAGGCCACCCTGACGGGATCAAAGTGGAACCTTCTCCTCAGCAACGTATCTTCCTCTAACCGCCAACGAATTAGGTCATGAGAGGTGGTCTGTTGTTGGCGCGACTGCTCAGTACAGAAGGGTTTTAACAACCACTTCTTATGAAGCAGTAATATGTCGAGGAGTGAATTAGTTGTTGAGCAATGAAAGGTGGGGGATGGTGGTTTGTGAATAAGATATTCGTTCCTGGCTCTGCGGTTTGCTGCATTAAACCAACGACCAATTCTGTCGTTGAAATCGCCAAGTAACATGTCATAGCCGCTCCCCAATAAACGATCCAGGAGGTCACGGTTCTTGTGAATTTCTCCTGGCCGTATATAAATATTGGCTATGCTGATACATTTACCGTTCTTACGAAGTGATATAGCTAGACAAGATAGGGCAGGACAAGAATAGTTAAGAAGGAGGGAAGATCTTGAGGAGCATTTAACTAAGGTTAAAAGACCTTGAGATGAAGAGGAGTGAGGAGGCGTTATATACGGAGTGAAGTGGGTGTATATATGCTGAGGGATAAATCGAGTAATGTCCTGGGGGATACGGATAGACCGCGTCTCCTGAAGGACTTAACATCTACATCTCTACCAGATAAAAGTCTAAGGGCAGAAGCACCTCCCGAATTCCACTGAAGAATATTCAGTGATAAAGTCTCAGGCTTACTCACCATTGTTTTAGACAAGTTGGACGGGGGAAGTCAACCTAGACAGAGCTAGGTATGGGAAGGTCGCCCCTCCCGCCACTAGCCCCATCCAGAATCGTAACCCCCAGGGCAGTATCTTCATTTCCCTTTGAGGCGCCTTTCTCGTTTATCAGCTTGCCAACCTTGAGGGGTGGAACCGATCTTGCTGATCCACCCCTTTTCTTTGATTTCGGACAATCTTTCTCCGATTGCAACGGAACTGAGGAAGAACTTAGGAACGCCTCAAGGAGGGGTGCTAGCCACTGCTGTATTTGAGAGAATGTATTCTTCCTGTTGTTGTCCAGCAAGTGCAAAATATCCATGTTGGACATCCTTTCCGATGGCTGCGCGGCAACAGCAGCAAAACTTCTTCCAGTTGGGGGAGCCGGGACTGCATATTTCATTCTATATTCTCTGAAAATACGACAACGACGTGACCACGCGGGGTTGTCCCCTCCACAATTAGTACAGACTGGGGAGCTACGCACCTCTCCCCCTTTGACAAAGCGATACAGGAAGATTTGCCGCATACTCCGCACGATTTCGCTCGCGTACAGGAGGAGGCCCAGTGCCCCCAGCAGTGGCAGGAGTTACAATGAGGAAATGTGAAGCAATTTTGATCAACCAAATTGAATCTGAGATCATACCCCATAAAGGGGTTGACTGCATTCCGTGACAAAATATCAGCGTTGTTTAAGTCCGTACCGCAGAACGCAACAGGTAAGGATTCCCCTGTTTTAGATTTCAATCCGCGGACAGAACTCAACTTGAACGTGTCCGTAAGAGAACCAGATCTTCCTCCTCCAAATAAGGAGGTTAATTAGAAATCTTAACAGTTGCCTGTAGGGGCTTTAGCGTTAGAGATCCCAGATGGGACAGATTATTATTGAAAAATGACTCATAAGCATCCATTAGTTCATGTGACGAAAATGAGACTTTTAGTTGATTAACGAATGATCGGACCGAATTGAATACTACTCTTCCAGAGTAGTTCTGGACGAAGCTACGTAAAAAACATTGAAAAGCTTATGCTTTTCAATTGGCATAACTGAATTAATGATTGCTAAATTTTTTAGTTTCGGTATCGGGGGGAGCTCCCCCGAGTCAGTAACATAGTTCTTATTAAATTGACTAACCTGCAAGTCCGAAGGGAAAGATGCAGGAGAAGGTACTTTACCTTTACCATGTGTAATTCCAGCGGAATCGTTGATTACAGGCACATTTTCATAGGAGCTTTGATGCTCCTAAACGATGCAGGTTGCCTTAAATGCAACACTGCCATTGTGACATGCTTACGCGATCAAGGGTCGCATTTGAATTTCGTCCGGTTTGGGCTTTTTGACAGTGAAGATTTAAGCGGACGTTCTTCGACGTCATTAGTTTATGCATTACTTGTATGCAAAGCAGCTGTCAAGCCTCCGCATCTGTTAACGTCAAAAAAGAAACTTGACGAAATACCGCAAACGTAGTTTTTCTGGGCGAAGTAGATTCATTCCTAGAGTGTTTTATGAGTATCGCGGTCGAAATGAGTATTTTTCAATTAATTTAGTCATTAAAGAATTAATTAAAGCATTATTATTTTTCGATACAAATTAAGTGAACTTGTTATTTTAATAATTTATAGTTCATTTTTATAGGGTTTTAAAATTTAGTTATACAATTAGTATCGCAAATATTCGCGGAAATTGTAATAATTCATGCTGATAATTCCAAAAATATCGATAATTTTAAAAATTATGAAACAATATAAATTAACAGAATTAGCAAAATATCACAATTGACATATTAAGTATCCAACTTTATAAAGAAAGCCCTTAATTATATTTTTGGCGCAACAGTAGATAATACTCTTTACTGGTTGATATAGAAAGATTGTGCTCGACAGAAAAATATGCGCATTCCATTACCAGTTTTATATTTATGTTTTGTTTGCTAAAAATTGAACAGTTAAATTTACAAAATAGCGGAATCTTACAATTTAATTTGGAATCAAGTATTTATAAATTATTTGCCTATAATATCACTTGAACTGTTTTTCAATTGCAATGATTTCGTCTATATTACTGTTAACCTTTTCTGCTAGTTCTTTTACCGAAATGTTCATTGATTCTGATAGAGTATCAAGCATATGTTTGCAGATTGCTCTTCTAGCTTTCCAATTCTTCACAGCAACATCTAAAGCCTTGTTTATCCTATTCATATCTTCTTTGCTAACCTGTGGCACGCTGTCTCGACTTTTTAATTCCATTGACATCTTATTCAATTCATGACTAAGTATATCACACTGTCGTTGAAGGTCAGCAATGCTCGGTATACTTTCGAGTTCCTTTAAACTCACATTCATCTTATTGTATTCAGATTCGAGCTTTATTCTTTTGTCCTTTGTAAGCTGCAGTTCATAATTTAGTTGTTCTGTTGAATCGGTAGAATTATCATCTTCTAGCTTACATCGAGCACAGTAAATTTTCTGCTTGTTATAGACTTTCTCGAATATAACATTGTTCTTAGTTAATCTTTCCAAACAGTTTTGAATTTCTGTTTTCGACAAATTCGGTTGACCCGCTATCGAGAGCAACAAAGCAACGTCATTACATGAAAAAGGTCGATATTTTTCAATCATTAACGCTTCTATCTCATTCTGCAATGTAGACATCTACAATTGTGAGAAATTGTTTCAATTAATATTAAAATATTAATTTTATAAAAATAAATATATATGTATTAATATATTATATAATATATTATTATAATATATAATAATCATAATATAATTAATATTATATTATAAAATATATTATTATAATATATTATTATATTGAGTTATTCAAGTCATTGATATATCGATTGCGAAATTAGCTGATTTTAATGATTGTTGCTCGCTAGGAGACGTTTGTAACATTGTATTTTGATTTTTGCTTTGACTACAAACTATCCTCTCTCATATATTATTGTATTAATAATTTATTATATGATATATTACTAATATATTATTTAATATATTATGTTTTGATATTAGCATTAAGTTTACCGAAACAGGAATGAACTAAGGTAATATTTTTAAAACGATTCGCTAAAATATGGTGTTCTTTTGCAAAAGGAACATCGCAATGTCGTGATAGAGACAATTAAGTATGGTCAAAAGCCTCTTGAAATATTCATTTTGATTGTTTTATTTCAATGTATGTAATGACAAGGTCAATAAAACAACTTATGTTGCACGTGTATGTAATGATTGCCAAAATATAACGTTTTGGTTATTATAACAGTTTTTATAACTACGATTTAAATTAATTCTTTAAATTAAACGTTTTTTTAAACACTTACTTTCGGAATTATGGTAATTAACAGACATTATTAAAAACCTAATTGAACAGATTGCCTAAAATATGAACATTTGCAATATAATGGAAGCGTGCCATTAATAAAAAGATTATTATCTTAAGAGAAACAATTATCTTCAACTTTGTATAAAAATAGTTATAAAGTCAACCCTCACTGATGGGTTGACTTTATGAAACGGTCAACTCATCATTGGTTATTGCTTAAAATTAATGTCCTTTTTAATTAATGTCCTTGGGATATTACAGAAAATAATTTTTTAAAAATCAAGATTCACAATTTAAAATAATTGGTTCGAATTTTCGCTAGCTGCTACTGATATCGTCAGGAAAAATTATATACATTGAACAGACAAGAAACTGATTGCTTTTTTTCCGGTTCAGTATTAACAACTTTTTTCCTGACGATGTCAGTAGTTACTGACGAAAATTCGAAATATATATTTAAAAATGATTGTGATCTACATTTGGTTCTATAAGAACTATCGATTTTGTAAGTTCCCAGAGAGTCTGTAAGTAATGCTTTGATTTTCTGCTAAACTATCAAATTTAAACTGTTTATGAAAAGGGATTTACAGTATCGACAAAATAAAAGTTATCATTGTTATAGCGATGCTGTGATAAAAGTTATTTTTCTTGATATTATTTGAAACACAAAATAATCTATGCATTACCAACTTACTGATTTTTTATAAATTATAGAACCGACGATCATGTGGGGTGATCGATATTTAGTATGTTTGTCTGATCCTGAACGAAATAAAAACAATTTTGTACAGCTAAATCAATATAAGGTAATTATAATTCTAAAAGTAGGAGTGCCACAATTGGATTTATGGAATAAGTCGTAATTCGGATAGCGAACAGTAAAATTAAAATACAATCAAAGAAATTGATTTTTTTGCAATATAGGTAATAATATATGGTTATTATATAATAGCATAGACAAATATTTATATTTGGATTAACATAACACAAACATTATAATCTAAATTTTACTCAAATTAATTCACACCATATTTTATTTTAAAAATAAAATATTTTTTTTGTATTCCAAACAAGTAAATTCATGATTCGTTCTTTGGGTTCAATGAGTATTGAATCAAATGTAAATGTGTATGTCGTAATAAACAGACCGAAATTTGAACACTAATGTATTCAAATGAATTTAAATTATCCATTAGAATAAGCAACATACTTTCATAATGATATTTCACGTGGTAGTTTTTCGTGTGACATACCCAGGGAAATTCCGAACAAGTGAGTGCTTGAAAATATCTAAAAGTTATTGATCTAAAAATGTCGTTTAATTTATTTAGTCAATGTGTGTTCCATTAAAAATATATGCTTAAATTATGCCAAAATTCAATAATTAGTAGTTAAATAATTACATTTTGGGCATACTCGTTAATTTTAAAAATTAGCTTAAATTACTTAATAACGTATTTAAATTAAATTAACCTCAAGTTAATCAAATGCCTTAATAGATTCATTAAATAGCCGGATTATTTAATATTGTTAACAGATATTTTTTTAAATATATATTTGATAAAGTAAATTTAATTAGTTGTCGAGAAACGACTTTTATGAGTTGCAGGAGGCTTGTATGACCATTGATGGTATTCTCGTCAATTTAAAGCTAAACAACACATTTAATTTATTAATGCAGTCATTGAATTGTTTCCTTTAATGACACTTTCGCTGCAATACGGCTTAGAATAACACTCGCTAGCTCCATCGAGTAAAGATACTACGACCGGATAAAATTTTGCTCTTTCGATATAAGTGACCCGTTCACCATACTTGAGTGTTTTTCGTTTCTAATGATAATAGAATGGGCTGGATATATTAAGTGAGTAGGACGGCACCAAGTGGCCAAAAGCACAACTTGTATAAATACGATATTAAATATTGTACATTATTTATTGTAAATGATTTATTTTTAAAGAGTCATAAAATATTAAAGTATAAATTTGGTCAATTCTCGAATGTTTTGAACATCGTGTGTGCTTGATGTATTCCATTGAACAAAAGGATATTACTGATTGGATGTAAACGCAAATCGTTTCAAGAAGGTTATATATATAAATTCATGTGATAGTTCTAAGGCCAATTTTACATTTTCTAGATAATCTAGTTTGTTATGTTAATATTAAAGCTTTAAGGTTTTCTTCTTAAATATTTGCAAAATATTTAATGTATTTAAATACATTCATATAAATTTGTTCGTTTATGGATTAGTTAGATTAGTTCGATTATACTCAGTGATTATTTTCATATTAGATATAAAAATGCACAGATATTTTACGAATTTTGCATTTCAAACACGTGCACATAGAAAGAATATGTGGTCTGTTGTGAATTATTCATTGTCAGTTCTACTCCTATCGGGTAGCTTATCATATGCAGCAGTTCCTCTTTACCGAATATTCTGTGAGCGACTTGGATTTGAAGGAGCGGTCGGTGGGAGAGATAAATTAAAGCACTCGCATGAAAATCTGATGAACAAGCTAAAAACCAAGATACCCCGTAAAATTACAGTTCGATTTACTGCCAAGCATTCATCGGCACTTGATTGGGAATTTGTACCTGAACAGCCGTACATGGATGTGGATATAGGCGAAGCTGCTCTTTGTTTTTATAAAGCAAAGAATTTGTCGGATACACCGTTGATAGGCATTGCCAGTTACAATATTGTTCCATTTGACGCCGCTCCATTTTTTAATAAAGTGCAATGTTTTTGTTTTGAAGATCAAATGCTCGGACCAAAAGAAGAAGTTGAGATGCCGCTGTTCTTCTATATTGATCATGAATACGACTTAAATCCTCGTCTAAAGGACGTCAATACTATAAATCTAAACTACACCTTCTTTAAATCAGGTGAGAATATTCCGGTTGAAGAAAAGTTGGCTAAACGAGCATTTGATGATTATCAGCAAAATAAATAAAAATCACAGCTATTTATCATGTAATTTATTTTTGTATATTATCGCTTTTCTTAGATTAAGTAATTTTGTTTAAATTTATTTTTGAATAATATTCGTGTAATTGTCGATTTTGTAATTATATTTGCAATTTATATAATCACATTTAAATTAATATGATGATTATTCGTCAATTTCAATTAATCAGTACTTATCAGCTAATCTCAACATAAATGAATTAAAATTATTAATGATTATGATTTTAATAATTATTAATTACTTTGATTAATAATTATTAATTATTAATCATATATAAATCAAAATTATCATTCACAAATTATGTGATCGTTACGTGATCGAAAAACTTACGTTGAATGTAAAATTAAGATAATGTTTCTTCGCCAATTTACCAATTTGTGATTAATCCCGTCACATATGAATTAATATATAGATAACATATCAATTAATTGATAGAAAATATAAAATAATTAGTTTTAAAATAGTTTTAGTAGAACTATTATGATAGAAGAATATTATTATAACTATTATTATAATTATATAATTTACAATAAACCTGATTATACATCAGATTCTTATTCGAATTCATCGTTTATTATTTATTAATCAATTCATAAAATTTGATTTTTATTTTAAATTTTAATGATAAATTCTATCGTTATACAAATATAAATTGTATAAAATCTTATATAATCATTTATTATTATTTATCTTTATTTTTGATTTAGTGTAAAAACGTAGATTCAGTTATCTGATCTGATAAAATATTCTATTATAACTTTATTATAACAATAAAGTTATAATAACATTTTATATTATATTTATATTATTTAATATATTTATGTTTTATATATTTAATTTTTCAATATTAATATTTTAAAAATATTAAATGAATTTAATTTAAAACTAGTGACGATATTAAAATGAAAGTAATGAATTTAAAATGAAAGTGAGAGTATTAAAACATAAGTAATGGGACCTAAACGAAAAGGACGAAAGTGAAAGGAAAGTAATGAGATTACTTTTCTCTTCAAAAAAAAATCTCAATCAAACAAAATAAAAAAGCCACAAAATATTGAGGTGACGTCTTGAATTGTCAGATTACAAATCATGCTGCTGATATCCTATCTAGCGATACTAGTTGCAATGGTTAATCTATAAAAGAAAATCGCGACTACAAAAAAAAACTCCACGAACAACTTTGTCACCCCGGAAGAGCTTGACTTCGATACCTCGTTCGTATACGGAACTCTCCGTCGGACATGTAAAGAATACAATTGATAGCTGCACTACGTGTGCTTTACTGAAACCGAGGTACATTCGCCCTCTAACGCTCACTTGATAAAATCCAGGCAACCATTCGAACGACTTTTTCTAAACTTTAAGGGCTTTCTGCTAACTACGATTATGAACAAGTACCTGTTATTGATGGTCGACGATCTTAGCCGTTTTCGATTTGGCATTGTTTGTCCTAATACTTCCATTGGAACTGAATGTGCTCGGGGTCACTGTTAAATTTTCAAAATCGAAATGGCAAGACGCACCGCATGAAGTAGAAAATTTATTAAATTTGTGATTCCAGTTTGGAATCATCATAAGAAATCTGAAACATGTAAAATGTTAAGGATAAAAATAGAAAAAAGAAAAACAAAGATGCACGTTAGGTAGGTCCTCACGTTATGCTGCTATGTCTACGACTGTATTAGCAAACTTTACAATGAACGATATTCAATCACGATTTAGAATTAAACGGTAGTCATTATTCTCATTTAAGCCCGGCTTTAATTCTTCAATCCAGAGTGACTCGCATATTCGCCTTTCAAATTTTCTTTGGACAGAATAGATGACTCTAGCATTATCAAAATCAATCTTATGTCTTGTACTTAAGGCATGCTGATCCACAGCTGAGTGGGCAGTAGTGCGTAGGGCTTAGCGATGCTCTTTTACTCTGGTTTTTAAAAACCTACAAGTTTGTCTTTTATAAAAGAGAACGCAATCAAGGCAGTTTATCCGATAAATTACTACTTTTATCTCATTGGTCCTTTTCACACTAGTCATCATTTTAATTGATTTATAAGTGCGTTCATTGTAGACAAGACTAATGGGCAAATTAGACTCCATTATAAACTTTATCGCCCTATTTTTAACGAGCTTTGACACCCATCCACACTCAGGTAGTGTCAAAAAATGGGATAACTTATCAGGACCAACGACCGGAATTGAAGCATAACTATCAACAACCTTCGTTAATATATCAAAAAGCATACTTTCAGAATATTTCAAATCCTTAAAAATACAAATTAGTATATGATGCTACAATTACATTTATCCAGGATGCTGCACACTCTAATGGCTCTGAAGTAGAATCCCTTAAAGATTCCTAATTTTGTACGCACACTGTGGCTACTAGACCAATGTAGATATAAGTCCGTTTCTGTAGGTTTTTGGAACACGTCAGTGGACAAATCCGATACATTGATCAACAAGTCTAAAAAGCTAAGACAGTTATCTTGTGACCAGGTCACATTTAATTTTATACGAGGATGGCGGGCATTTAGAAACTCAATAAACCGGGAAGCACTGTCTTTACCTTCTGGCCAAATGACAAAAATATCATCTATGTATCTACGCCAGAAGATTGGTTTATAATATACTCGGTCATTGCAGTTAACTCAAAGTCTTCCATAAATATATCCGCCAATGTCGGACCTAACGGGGAACTCATTGCAACACCCCATATCTAATTGTACAGAACCCCATAGAACGAGAAGTTTGTGACCGTGGCCAGGTTAAAGAAGGACATGATAAGACTCGTATTAACATGATCAGACCATGGGGATTTCAACTTCTTTATTGCAGAATCGATACTTCCAGTCAAACAATAATCGAATGTTTAATGAAACTTTTCGCGATCTTCAGTTGTCAAAGTTCCGTAGACACTGGCGATGCATTTTTATTTAGCTCTGACGAATTTCGACGATATCTCATTTCGAATTCAATAATTCTTACACAACACACTGACAATGCATCTTAATTTATCTCTGGCGAATTCCGACAATCTCTCCTCTCGAATTGAATAGACACACTCACCCCCGTATAATCCTGCCGGTAACGGACAAATTGAACGGCACAATTAGATAGACTGAAAGGCTATAGAACTGCGTCTATATAGCCAATGGTGGGATTTGCAAAATTGCCAAAATATTTTACCCTTCGTCATTTAATCTACTCATTCATTCTTAAACACTGCTACATATGCAACACTTCACGACATGTTGTTCTTTTTTAATCGTCGATCTCAAAGCGGAATTCACCTACCTGACTGCCTGTTACAACCTAAGCACATTCTAGCTCAACGCATAAATCAAGTAAATTCTAATGATCTGTTGAATCAGCCGAACTTGTCCATGCAAACCCTAACTACACTCGAGTTCGCTTATCTAATGCCCGCTAAACATATATCTACAAAGCATATCGCGCCATATCCACAAATTTCGAACGCAACGTTTCAGTATAGGACGTTGGATTTATCTAATCAATCATTAATCAAGAATAGTAATTACATGTCAACAGCACGCGATAAAATACCTTGTCGTAGACAGTGATTGAAAATATTGGCGTAATCAACGAGGGTGAAGGAAAAACCGTCAATGAGGCTAATGAATGGCAAACAGTCAACGAGGATATTGGACGCGATCAGCATACAAAACCAAAGAAAGACCGCTCAACGAAACTATTCGGCAAACGATCAACGGTGGCAATGAAGGAACAGTCAACGAGGCCCCTCATTAAAAGATAAGAGAAAAGAAACCATCACTTAAAAGAAGAACACCGCTCTATCTGCAAGACTATTGTAGTAAACAAACTAAGATCCGCCAAAGAGGCTTTATTGAACAATCTATAAAAAGGTCAAATAATGATAAGTCATGCAACATTTATTTCAATCTTCCTCCCTCAGATAATATTCAAGGTACGCTGAAGCTCGTCGTCTTCTATCAGAGGTTCGTAATTTATCAGCACCTTGTTTTGAACACCTTGCTTCGTCGATTTCTTTTGTTTGATGTGCATCCACATACTTTGTTGTATTCTGATTATTTACACTCGAAGAGCTGGGTACAAAAGTAGTGTTTGTATAGGAGTGCGAAGAACGATCTACTTCTACGTATGGTATCTCAACAACCTGATCACAAGATTTTGTATCGTTATTTGTAATTTGGGTACGAGTCGTATTAGTATTAGTAGCCTTAATTAAACGCTGGTCGAATTCTGATTCAATAGTCCTGCTTACGATGGGGTCATCATTATATAAGCTAGTATCGTTTGTCGGCATGGGAGCTAAGTGCTTTGTTGATATTTCTGTAATTCGTCCGTCTTTTAATCTCACAGTCGCATATTTATGATTTGATTCTATAAGAAACGCTTCTTGCACAAGTGGTTCGTATTTACTTTTGGTAGCGAACCTTTTGACTAGTACAGGTCCTGAAGATGTTAACCAATCAGGCATTGTGACTCCAAAACATGATCGTCGTGCATGATGAAACATACGTTCATGCGGTGTTGAATTGGTGCTTGTACAAAGTAATGAGCGTATTGAATTCAGGGATCGTCCTAAAGCTTCGTGCCATTTGTTTATTGGCAAATTATTTTCTTTCAAAACCAACTCTACGGTTTTCCATATAATGTGATTATACCGCTCGCACTGCCCATTGCCGCTAGGGTTATAAGGAGTTGTGTGACTCGATGTGATATTGTTGCTATTTAGAAACAATTGGTACTACTTAGAAACAATTGGTACACCTCGGTCGGAATGTATAGATGAGGGTGTACCGAAACTGTAAAATATCTGCTTGAGATACTTAATAGCCGTTAGTGACGACGTATCTGGGCATGGGAAGGCCCAAGGATAACGCGAATACTCGTCGATCACAGTAAACATGAATTTGTTCTGGCAACACTTTGGAAAGGGTCCTTTAAAGTCAATCGATAAGCGGTCAAATGAATGTAAAGATTTACTAAGGGATGTTTATGGATGCTTGTAAAATCTAGGTTTCACTACTGCGCAAGTTCGACAGGAATCAATAACTAAACGCACCTCGGATATTGAGAATGGTAGATTATGAAAGCGTATGTAATGCCACATTCTCGTCTCGCCAGGATGACATAACAGTTTATGTAACTTGAATATTTCCGAAGATCTTCGATTACTCAGAGCACAAACGATGCGGGAGAATGTGTCCACAACAACGTTCATCGGACCTGGTCTGTATTCGATATCGAAATGAAATTCAGATAAATCCAATCGCCATCGTGATATTTTGTCATTTTTGATTTGACTTTTACCTTTCGACGAAAATATGTAAGCAATAAATCGTTGGTCTGTAATGATTTTGAAGTGTCTGCTAGCGAGGTAATGGCGCCAGTATCTAACAGCTTCAACGATAGCTAGGGCTTTTAGATCAACTGCGGCTTGGCGCTTTTCAGATTTCGAAAAAACTCGCGAAAAGAAAGCGACTGGTCGTCCGTCTTGACTGAGAGTTGCCGAGATTGCTAGTTTCGATGCATCGGTTTCGACGACAAGTAGTTTATCATCTTCAATCTGTTTCTTGCATGCAACAGACAATGCTTCTTTTATGTCTTTAAATGATTTGGAAGATTCATGGGATAGCGGAAATGTTGTAGCGTCGGCAAATGAACGTATTCTATCCGAAAATCGACTAATCCATTGGGAATAATAGATAAACATACCTAAAATACTAGCTTTTTCGCGGAAGGAAGTAGGTGGTGACATAGGCAATAAAGGACTCACTCGCTTTGGATCAGGTTTGAGAATACCGTCGGTAATGAGATAGCCGATCACACAACTAGAAATACTGCACTGAACAGTTTTCTCGAGATTTATACTTAACCCGTATTTATACAATGTCTTCAAAAACACGTTAAAGTTCTCATTATGTTGATCCCTTGCTTCCCGCTACCACAACGTCGTCTAAGTAAGAGAATACACCGACTAGCTTCTCCTTGTCGATTATTGAATTCATAGTTCGTTGGAAGGCTGCAACACCGTTTGTCAAACCAAAAGGCATGTACTTGTATTGAAATAATTGGCCGGCAGCCTCAAATAATGTGAACTCTTTTTCAGAATCGAGTAGTGGAATTTGATTATAAGTATCTTTCAAATCAAAGCTGCTGAAGAATCTATACCTGGCAATTTTTTCTACGAAATCATCTGTCCTTGGCAACGGGTAAGCGTCCAGTATAGTATATTTGTTTATAGTCTAGGAGTAATCGATGACTAATCTACGCTTACCTGATTAATGAGTAACAATCAACACCTGGGCTCTCCAAGGAGAATGACTAGGTTCTATGATTCCTTTATCAAGCAAATGTTTGATTTGACAATTTATAAAATGTTCTTGGTAGGTGTGCTTCTACGATATTTGGTTTGGATAGGTTTGCAATCATCAGTAAGTAGTGCAAATAAGCGAGGTAATGGAATCGCTGATGTAGATGACTGTAAGTTTGCTAGCGATAATGTTTTAATTGATCCTCCGAATTCGATGTTGAGATTTTGGAATCGTTGTAAATAGGGATGACCGAGAATCACGTCGGAGCATAGGTTCCTAATGACGTAAAGTTTAACGTTTTGAGTGAGTTGACTATCGTATTGAATATCTGTCCTACATATTTTTAACAATTTGCTACTGTAATCTTCTTACGTCATATGAACGGCTTCGTTACATGGAAAAGTAAGTAGTTTGCATTGAGTAAGTGCTTTGTCAGAAATGAAATTGGCCACCACTACCTGTATCAACGAGAGCTCTTAGTGTTATATTTCCAATTTTGATGTTGATTGTTGTTTTCTGCAAAGGATTATAAACAGTGTTGCAAGATATGGCGGATATTTGAAGGTCGCTAAGCTGTTTTGGTTGTTTGCGTGACTGACATACTTTTGAAAAGTGGCCTTGCTTCCCGCGATTATGACAGTTTAGCAATCTGGCTGGACAATCGGATCGTGGATGCCGATATCCACCGCAGAAGAAACATTTTCTTGGGTTATTAACGACGATGGATCTAGCTACATCAACTTTTTAACTCTCTTATTCATGATTGCAATTTAACACAGATAAAAACGATTCGTAAATGTTATGGTCTTCGTAGTTTTTTTACATGTATTTCAGCTTGTTCTAAACTTCGTGCGACGTCGTAAGTTTCTTTTAACGTCAATTATATGCGTTCTAAAACATGCTGTCTGATTTGCTGTGATCGTAGTCCACGAATACATGAATCGCGCACATATTGGTTATGATGCTCGTCGGCGGAGACGGCTTTAAATTCGCAATTTTTTCCGATTTGCAGGAGAGTTTAAAAAACTGGTCGATACTTTGTTCCATTTTTTGCTTTGTTGAGGATAAAATATGTCGATTGTAAATAACGTTCTTCGGTTTCACAAATAATGTTTCCAGTTTGTCGATAGCTTCTTCGAACATTTTGCATTCGCCGAAGTGAGCATATAACGTTCCACCCATTGAATTGACCAAGATAAGGAGTTTATGAGCGTCAGTGATGTCCAGAAATACTGATACAAATAAAGATATTCTTTGTTTCCAATGTTTCCAATCGACGGTAGCATTTTGATTGTCATGCGCGATTATGAGCATTTCGGGTTTGAGAAACTTCTCCATTCTTATACAATTGTTCAATAAATTGTAGTAAACAAACTAAGATTTGCCAACGAGGCTTTATTGAACAATCTATAAAAAGGTCAAATAATGATAAGTCATACAACATTTATGTCAGCTATCTTATTTGATATTCTTATCTTGCATGACGGCGGGAATGTCATGACATATGATTATGTATTCTAGATGTTTAAATAAATCCCTATTTTCTCGGTACAGCGAGATATATAGCTGTAAGAACCGTATTGTTCATCACACCAAGATAGCATGTGAGGCAGTCACATAAGTGCATTGTACTTATGTTTAGAATTTTTAAATGTCAGATAACTCTACAGTCTATATTATTTAAGCCATATTATTAAAAATCGCTGTAGAATGAACGTTTTGATCCTAAATTGGATTATAAAAAATGAGGACGTGGTGCAATAAAACTAGGCTTTGACAAACAAATTGTGGAAATATATGCCTGTTTATAAACTATGATGAAAGAGAAGTCAAAAAAGTATTTGTTTTATTTTTCAACAAAGTTGTTTATATACGAATGAAATTATTGTTTAATAATTTAGTTCAGCCATTCAAGTAAAGGCAGAATAATAATCCCGCGAGTAGCTAAGATTGTCCATCCTACTTTACGCAATCTTTGTTATTTGCTAGATGTGTGCTTGACATAGATATTTCACATAATTCATATTGTTTTTGCGTGGTTGTTGAATATTCCACCCACTTGAACTCTGAAGAATCATTTTCTTATATCAACCGTCAATGAGTTGTACCGTTTGAGCGAACACGGAATCGTTTGAGCCAACGAATTGTCAGCTCGAATTCATCTATGCTATCCAAGCAACTATTTATTTTGAATTTTGATTGATTTATATGTAATGTGAAACTGTAAGCGTTGCTCGTCATTTTATCAAACTAGTGACATATAATCATGCTGCATTTATATTACTAATATTATATGTTCAAATCCATATAGAGTATGAAACGTACCAGAATATATTAATCAAGACCGTATTACCGAGGTAACACAGTTCATATATCATCAATAGCGTAGACACAAACCAAATTTTTGTCTGTTTAAATTATTATTTATAAATAATAATTTATTTACGCTTTCGGTTATATATAAGAATTTTTATAATTAGAATCCATTTGAAATCCAAACAGTTTTGCGCCCTTTCTATTAAATTACTCATGTGAAAACCAAATTATATCATAGCTATTGTTAATAAAGCTCACACACTTATTTTTGGGCTATTAGTATTCTAATAATAGCTAAAGCTTATCATGTGTGATGTAGGTAGTATTTTTGAAACTAAAAAATTTAGTTCGAATTTCCAAAAACGTTCAAATTATTTATTGAAAATCATTTGTAATGATTAAATTATTAATCATTTAATCATTCTTTACTTTAAAAAATTATCATCAATTAGATAAGCTTAAGCTCTGATTTTTGTATCTTAAGTGACAAGCAAATTGAACTATTTGAGTGACAAGCAAATCGGACTTCATTCATCGGTATTGCAGAGAGAAAAGGTTAAGGTTGCTCACTCGATCGGCATAGGGTGTGTGTTCCTGATACCGTTTTCATTACTGATACCGTTTTCATAGCTATCCGCTGTGCTCGCTCAAGGATGTCAGCTTCTCCTTTGTTCGTGGGGGAATGCCTCCGGTAACCTGTATTTTAGCAGTGGACGCAGCTGTGCGAAATAAAGCACTCCGAACATATCTAAGTGATCACTGAAAACGAACGTCGGGTGAACCAAAGCATTCGAGTTGTTACCCCAGCTTTCCTAATGGTCTCATCTTTCGATTTGAGCAATCCAGACACCAATACACCTAAATTTTTAAGCAGTTACAACTGGAATTCGTTGAACTTTAGACATATTCCTGGTGATATTCTTTGGGTCACAGTCTCAGAATTGCACCCTTCTCATTTATCGGAAGCAGCCAACGTTCGGTTTAGTCAATTTAATTATTCAAATGCTACTGAAGTTTTGATTTCTTAGAGAGAGAGTCAGATGCTGATCAGAGCATGTTAAAGCCCGTGCTTGTTGTTCATCTGCAAGCTTCAAAACTCGCGGGAAGGTCACCGCCATTTTCTTGAAAAGAAACGGGCCGAGTAGAGAGTCTTGAGGAACACCTGAAATGGAATTCTTTGAATTTGATGTAATTCCGTTCATAGCAACTCAGTTTGTCCTTCTGATTAGGAAGTGTGATATCCATTACAGTAACTCATTGGAAATTTCCAATGATTTCAGCTTTGCAAGCAATCTTTTATGAGGGACGCAATCGAAGGCTTTGCTGAAATCAATGTAACACATTCATGTGCAGCCGTTGTCAATAAGGGCAAACCAATGCACTCTGGCCACCGGTAGGTTAGACAGGCAGGATCGTTGGCGCGTGAATCCATGCTGCTGGGCACACTGTTTATTATTGTTAACGAGGGATCTCTCCAGTTCGTGAAATCACCACTCGTTCTAACAATTTGCAGGCTACCGAAGTTAAAGTAACCAGACTGTAATTGCTAGGAACAGCTGGGATACCTCCTTTGTGCATTAATTTGATAATTGCATGTTTCCACTCTCCCAGTAAGGCAAAGTGTCCAAAATCCTCTGAAAAACAGTGGTTTTAGTAGCACAAAATATCGAAGAAAGTGAACGCAGGAATGAAGGATGGAGTTCATCTGGCCCGGGAACTTATTGCGCGTCTATATTATCTAACAATACTTCGACCAATTCACGATTCACTACAACATTATCAATCGTGTCTAAGGATATAGATAACCAAGGCGCTGCAGTAGTCTCGTATACGTAAACATATATTGGGAGGCAAGTTGTCCGGCCTTGAGCTTGTCACATTATACTGTTGAACAAGTCTAATCTTCTAATGTAGGAATTGCTGAATTCACGTTTGTACGACGGGGTAGGTAGTCAAAGGCGTAGGTTCTCATCTTTTAGCGTTTCAAGAATATGTACCTGTTTCGAACATGTTGGTAGCTTTTAAAATCGGCTGTGGACCAGACAACCGAAAAATATACCAGATTTCCTTCGCTGCCGCAGGTGTCCACGCAGTTCTACGTCAAACTAAGCAGGCCCTTTGGCCAAAGACTGCGGTTTCGACTACGGTACTGCTATATTCATTAGTTATATCAGTTTATCATACATGACTCTCCGTGTTTCGTTCACTGATTCCCCGAAGGTAATGTCCTATTCATTTGTAATGCAGCTTTCATTAGTTATTATTTATCCATTTTCCAGAAATTTCGGCGTGGCTTTTTCTCCAGGGTGGTTACGGTGGCTCTACGCTATTGGAACCAGATACTATAATGATCGTTAGACCCTATGTGAGAAGTAACCACGAGATTCAAAAGTCTGCATGATTTGGGGGGGGAGGGGAGAATCACCGTGTGGGTGACTAAACATGCTAGAGCATGTATCATTCAACAACAGCTTCCAAAAACTGTTCCTCCAATGAACCTCTCACAACCGTCAAATCAGACCAGTTTACTCCAGGTGTATTGATATCCTTATAACTAAACAGTCATCACATCTTCCGTAACTACTCAACTGAGAGATTACCGTCTCACTGTCTTATCATGGAGATCGATATATCTATCTCCACAATTGCTCATTCAGTCGTGATATTGATTCGACACCAAAGTGTTACTGCTATGCCACTTTCATGCTGGTATTTCTCAATCACAGTAACAGAAAAATAGCTTCTGAAATAGAGAGCAACACCTCCGCCTCTAGAGCAGACACGATCGCTCCGAATAAGTTGATAATTCAATAGATTCAATTCTGTCACAAAATTCTTATGAAAACAATGTTTCGGTTACGGCCACCAAATTATGATCTATTTGGGCTGTAATTTCAATGCGCTCATCCATCTTGTGTCTCAAACTCCGCGCATTAAAGCACATCACTCGAATGTTCTTCAGATGCTTATCAATGCATGGGATATTGTTGATGGCTTCCATCGAATCCTTCGACTCCTCTTTGCAACTCGCAAATCCACTATATATAGGTCCAACTATCCAGCATATTTACATCTCTCCAATTTCGCAGTTGCTTCTCTCATTTTCAAGCGATATTCCGTGGCAAGATCACAAAGCACCTTGAAGTATTCTCCTCTTAGTCGATGAACCCGGCGTAATATCAACATTGCTTGGTCTTCAGACGATAATACAACCTTGATATGGCCTGGTTGCGCCACCCTTCTATCGGTCTATGACCGAGTTTGAATGCCGACACATCAGTGATGCTTGGATCCCTGTCATCGTAGAACCTCGTGAAAACATTCTGTAGAAACTCTCTTTATATCAATCTCAGATTTCTCGATTGTGGATACTCTTTTTGGTAATCCTTATTTTTCCCTCAATGAATCCATTTTAGAAAGGCAATGGAGACACCATAAATTTAAATTCTGACATCGATAATTGATCAGCAATTCATACGTCGCTTCATTAACATCGTTACTTTTCAAATGTGTTCAACTCTCGCAAAAACTGCATTCGAATGCTTTTCTTAGCACACTATGAGCATGGAGATGGGCTCATATGTATCATTCAGTTGTGAATTGTAATTAATCAAGGTTAAAAATGTAATAAGTTAATTGTAAGTTCAGATAGTTATGTTGTAGTGTAATAAGTTAATTGTAAGTCCAGATAGTTAAGCTCTCAAATCAGATTAAATCAAATCAAATCAGATTATCTTTATATTACACATATAATGCCAAAATAATTAAAGTGACTATTTAGTGACTATAGGTCACTATTAAGTGATCTATATTTTTACGGATAGTGCAGGATTTAATTTTCGTGTACACCATTAATACACTGAAACATTCTCGCAGTAAATTAATATTCAATTTTATCTTAAAGTGTTGCTCATAAATATCATAATTTCGGTTACATTATTTTGTCTCATTTTCGTATAAAATCCTCGTGTTTTATATTTATACGGATCAAGAGAATAAAATATCCACAATAAATATATAAATATTCAATTTTATCTGCGAAATGTAAGGATGTTATACCGATCTATGCTTCAATACTATAACACGTGTCTGCAAACTAGTGTACGAATATCGTCACTAACCAGTTGCAACACGATCTAAACACCAACATCATCCTGCGTCGACATTAGTACTCAGGAGATTATCATGACGCAGGCACTGAGCACTAAATAATATTTAAATAATATTTAAATTATTAATTTTAAAATAGCATTTTAAAAGCATGTTTTTAGAATAATTTAACGAGCACGCAATTAACGCTTTCTGTCTTTTTATGTCACTGCATAAATTATAACCCTAATCTTTTAACTATTTTAATATATTAATTTATATGTTTTTGGCGAAGCATCCCGAGAGTGCATTCGCCAAAAACATATTGATTTTACCCCGAATGTAATCTTGCTTGATATTAATTTATATAATTCATAATATTATTATACTGCACCCCGTATACAAAGTCAAAACAACCCACGTTGTTTTGGAGTTTATGGGTTGTTATAAAAACAGCCCACTATGTTTTAAATATTACTATTTTATTTGTGACTATTGAGCCTCGTTGTTTTGACAAACCCTATTAAAACAAGTATTTTTTGAACGTTATTATTGAGTTGTGATATGACTTCTGACCTATTAATCCTTATAATGCATCATATAATATTTATTAGTCAATACATAAAAATTTATTTTTATTTTAAATTTTAACTTTATATAAATATAAATTGTATAAAATCTTATATAATTACTTATTATTTATAATTATTTATTTTATGTATCTTTATTTTTTATTTAAAAGTATAAAATACGTAGACTTAGGTGATCTGATTCGTTATTTTCATATACTTCGCCCTTTGTCAGAAGTAATTGTCTTATAGTGCATTATATATAATGTATTATATATTTATTATGATATATTTATTATGATATTTATTTTTTTATATTACATTTTTTTTATTTTTTTATATTATATTCAACCAAATAAAGGATAAATACACCATATGTGAGTGTATCTACCGTTGTTAAATATATAAGTATTCAATATTGTATTTATATGATTTTTTTATAAAAATATCACCTAAATGGGAATGTATAGGCTTCTTTGCTTCACTTGTCTTGGTATATGTCAGCTGTGAAAGCCAGTAGAGCGATCATGAAAATTATAATGATGTTTTAATAAAAATGAAAAGAAAGATTGTATTGGAAATTGTCAGTGTTTTAATTTCGTACACCTCGTTCGAAGTGCTTCTTCTCTTGTTATATTAAACAGCATGATTGACAATGAATTAGTTTTATTTTGGTTCGAATAGTGCCCATTTGCGAATTACCTCTCAATTATTATTTGCACAATACAGTTTTAGTATTTCTGGCAGAGATTATATTACCGAGAAAACAAAGTTCATAGGTCGATAATAACTTGTCAGTAGAACAAATCAGATAACTGAGTCAAAAATAAAGATAAATAATAAATAATTATCTAAGATTTTATACGATTAATATAATGATAAAACGATAAGATATATTTATATTTTAAAATAAAGATAAATATTTTTAAATTATTATTATTAAATATTTATTAATTATTGTTATTTATTGAATAATAAATAATTGTTATAAGATTTTATAAAAATTTATATCAAGTTGAAATTTACAAGAATTACAAAAAATTATCAATTTACAAAAATTATCAAGATAAAATTACCATTAGATTATTAAATCAAAAGATTTACCGTAGATTAACATGTTTTATAATTGTACCACCATTTCTTGGAATATATTAATTGCTTATAATATAAATTGAATAAATCAGATCAGATAACTGAGTTTACGTATTTTATACGATATATAAATAAAGATAAATAATAAATAATTATATAAGATTTTATAGAATTTATATTTTTGTATCAAATTAAAATTTAAAATAAAAATCAATTGTTATGAATTGACTAATAAATAATAGATGATGTATTTGAATAAGGAATTGAGGTCATCAAGAACTGCTATGTTATCAGATTTGGGCCCCTATTCTTCTACCCAACATAGTTGCATGGCCAAATACATGTTAATGTCGTATTTTCTCTGATGAAATTTGATTATTTAGTGTACCTTATTCTGATTCAGAGTAAATTTTTTATTAGCCACCAATAAAAACGTTTTCTCTTAATAGTTAAAATTTATTTTTAATTCTATTTTGAATATATTTTAAATTTAATATTTATATAATATTTAGTTGATTTATATTTCTCCAATATAATAAGTAAAATAAAATCATCAAACTTTCTTGAAAATTAGCGGAAAATAATAATGTCAATATGTCAAACTACGTTAATACGTAGTTTCAGTACTTCTAAATTACCGGGAAAACAAAGTGTACAGGTCAATAATAACTTGTCAGGAGAACAAATCAATTCAGATAACTGAGTTTTCTTATTTTATACTATATATAAATGAAAAATAATTATAAATTATTATATAAAATTTTATATAATTTATATATCAAGTTAAAATTTAAAATTGAAATTTAAAATTAAAGTTAATTTTTATAAATTGATTAATAAATAACATACGATGTATCGGAATAAGGATTAGAGGTCATCAGGAAGAACTGCTATGTTAATAATATTGTAAATAAACATCAATTTTTATGAATTGACAAATAAATAATATACGATGTATCAGAATAAGGATTATATGTCATCAGGATCAACAGGTTTCATTCCATATTCCTCGACCCAACTTACCAGCGTGTACAAATACTTACTAATGACGTATTTCCTGTGATGAACTTTGATTATTTAGTTTACTTATTATAATACAAATCACATTGTTTATTATCTTCCATAAAGATTTTTCGCCTTATAGTTTTAATAAATTTTTAATAATATTTTATTGTTTTGTATATTGTAAAATTATAAGAGAAAGAAAAAATCCATAAAACTTGCTTGAAAATTAGCAGAAAAATAATGTCGTATCAATAATACATAGTTTCAGTATTTCTGACAGGGGTACCGGGAAAACAAAGTCAACGGGTCGATAACAACTTGTCAGTAGAACAAATCAGATCAGATAACTGAGTCCACTTATTTTATACAAATAGTATAAAATTTAGATTTAGATAAAATTTGTCTTTTAAGTGTTCCTTTGAAATGATAAATCATATCAGATAACGGAGTCTACGTATTTTATACTATATAAAAATTAAAAATAAAGATAAATAATAAGTAATTATATAAGATTTTACACAAAGGATAATAAAAAGTTATCTATGAAAGTACGATTAATAGGATATAAATAGAGAGAACTAAAAAACGTTTTTTAAATACAATTAATATTTATATAAAGATAAAATTTAAAATTAAAATTTAAAATAAAAGTCAATTGTTATGAATTGACTAATAAATAACAGATGATGTATCAGAATAAGGATTAGAGGTCATCAGGAGGAATTGCTATGTTATCATGTTTCGGCCCTATTCCTCTACCCACATAGTAGCGGGGCCAAATTTCTCGCTACTATGGGATATAAATAGAGAGAACTAAAAAACGTTTTTTTAATTGCATTCGTTTAGAGAATATCTTTTGTCGTCCAACCCTGATTACAGCATTGCACACTGCTAATCATGGTGGATGGACCTCTTCAGCGTTGACGTGATGGATGCCCTCTCAGTCAATACAACTACTTATGCCAGAAGTAGTTGATTTATATTCTAAATATTATATATTTGCGATTAAGTTAAAACATTAACAGTGAAAGTAGAATCTATGAATGATACAACTGTCGCTGTTGCTTAATTTTAAGTTTCGAAATTGCAAGCGACAAAGACTATAGCTAAATAAAATATAGTTAAATATTCGTTAAATAAATTAATTATTAACGATTAATATTGAAATAATAATCAAATTTTAAACTAATAGTGAATTCTTTAAGCTAATGTATAGTTCGACTATTAATTTTTTACTTGTTAAAATCCGTCTAAAGATAAGGGAGATAGGATGGGTTATGCGAAGGAATAATTAGTAAAGGATGCAATATTAGTGTATTTTGATCCATGTATTTTGTGAAAATCTGATTTTGATACATCGTTGATTGTTTTTGATTTGATCAGTTTGCAAGATAAAAAATAAGGGACTATTAATTTCGTTAGTCTTTGTTGCCATTTTTGAAACAAATACTATTTCGCTGTGATGACTCACTAAGTATAAATAAGGTGACTGGCCAAATAGAAAGTATTCTTTCGTTAACTAAAATTAAGTTTCGAGGTTAAATATAAATATTAATATTTCAGTTAGGCTTTTAAATTAAATTTAACTCTAAAAAATTAAACTTAATATATTTATACTATTAAGAAATACTTGATTAAGTATTTTATATTATTGTTTACAAGTAAAGTATATAATAGAGGCATTTGCCTTGGAATCAGGGAAAATAGTCACTCCATCGGGCCGACGTCCATCAAGCATTCATAAATTATGTGGCTTCAGGATGTTAGAGGCATTGACAGTATTACAAGTAAATTATATAATAACAACAAATTCACATGTGTTTTACAAATTGCTCCCGATATGTGAGACCTTAAATAATTGAAGATGCTATAGCTCATCCACGACCTCAGGTATTGTCTCTTTTGCGCCGTGACCATAAGTTTAAATTTAAACTCTAATTCTATTTACAATTTAGATTTCGGTATAGATTTCTTACAATTGTTTTTTGGAAAAATAATTATATTTTTATTCTATTTCTCTTACCTTCGTAGATAATTATTCATTATCCTTTGTAATATTTTAGAATAATCGATTTTCATCTTCAAAGTCAATTTTTGTAAATGTCAAACTACGAAAACACAAATGGGCATTTGTTACCGCATCCGAACAACAATCAAGATAATATTCTATTCATTGAAAATCTAAACGATTTGGATCCGTCTAGTAGTGAAGGCTGTCACTTGACCAGAAATATGCCCACTTTTGACAGAATGACAGGCAGCATACATCATTGTGTCAGGGATGTTGTTGAAATATCAAATCGACTACAAATAGCATACGAGCAGGTTAACTCAGGAATGCTAGGTAGAAGCTTTATAACGACTCTATTGCCAGCACAAAATGAGCACGAATCCATGTCATCGTTGCTGAATCAGAATTTTACGAACGATTTTCACGAAACATCCAGATTTAATAATACAAATCGAAATAGATACTAAGAATTAATGTGGATTTTCTTTTATATAGCTCGATTTATTTATCTGTTGATATATTTTGTAAATAAAGGACTTGTCATATTGTTGTGAATATTAATATATTTATGTGTCATTATTATATAAAAGTAAATACTAATATTTAGTATTTAGTAAATAGTAAATATTTACTTTATATATTAGTAATAAATATATAATATTTATTAATAATATATATTATATATATTATATATTATTAATACTTACTAATATCGAATGCAGCAAAAAAACAATTTTAGTGTAAAACAAATACAATAAAACTGATTTTACCGTCTTTAAACCATCGCGATTTATTTATTACTATTAGTTCATTTTGTATTCAATTTGTTTTGTAAAAAATATAATTGAAAGTTCAATAAATTTAAAGGAACGAAAAATATAGTTTATTCCTAAAATTGCAATATTTCGATAGTTCCTGTTTCTTCTCCAATAAAATTACAAACAGTTTATTCATACCATCGTTGCTTCTGCTATCATGCTAAAGATGATCGCAAGAGCTATCGAAACATTGTAATTTTTGGAATATATTTTTATTTCGTTTTTGTAAATTTATAAATATATAAGAAGAAATAAATGGATATTTTCAATACTTCGATTTATATTGAGTTAAATCACAACCTTAAATCCATATTGTAGTTAATATATTTTGATTTAATTATATTTAGTTAAGTTAATTTGATTATAAATTTATAAATCTATAAATAATTTAATTAATTCAAAGTTGAGATATAATTGTTACCATCTTTAGAGGAGTATTTTGTTTAATATTTAGCAACAAAATTAATTTACAAAAGCGTGTTGCCTGTAATATTAATTTTCTCTGATAACGAAGAAATATATCATTCTGTCATTTACCTAAATTGTGTTTCAAAAAAGGAATATGCTAACTCGTATTTGTTCAAAACGAAATACAATCTTCAACTGATTTTGCCACTTTTAAACAATTACGTTTAATCGATCTGATATAAGTTGAAGCTTAAAATATCTCGAAGTGACTTAAGATCTAATCAATTTCGTTAAATGAAATATATCTTCCATAAAACAAAGTCTCACTAATAATTTAAGTACATTAAAGATGAATAACTTATATTTAATGATAAATTGGATTTTTTATTTTCTTAAAGATTTTATTAGTGTCTATAAAAATGCTAGGACTAGCCTAATTAAGTTTTTGAATTTATTTTAGAGCTTGGTATGGTTTAACTACTAATCAGCTATGGATATATAAACTCCGAGTTCTCCAGTCTCTTAATTCCGGTCGTAAAAAATAGTGACCGAAATTTTTGAGAGAAAATACGGGCATTTTGAAACAATTGAATGTAAAATTTATTTAATTTAAATCTTACATTAACACTGAATTGCGTGCAATTAATGAATTACGTATTAGTTATTAACTTTATTTATTTCAGATTGTAGTTCTTTATTTATTTCAGATTGTAGTTTTTAAATTAAATATAAAAAATATGACACGGAAGAACTATACAATAGATAATATTTCAAAAATATTATCAGAGAAAGAATTTGCTACTAAAATGAACGTTCAGGAAGGCAGTTTCGCCATACCTATGAACTATCGGTAGAAACTGATATCTGTTGATCAATGTTATATGGTGTATATAACTCCATCGGGCAGGTTTTATTCAGCTAAAAAAGGATTAAGATCAGTGGCTGCTATAGATCATTCCCTAAACAATGATCATAAAATAAGGTTCGATAGGTGTAAAGTAATTTCGGTGCTGAATAATGTTTTTGAAAGTAAAGTACAATAATCACTTTTTATGCAAATGGTCATAGTAAATTAACGCATAAAATATAATTTGATTGCGTACATACAAGTAAGCGTGTAGCACACGAAAGTTTGTTTGAATCGTTTATCGTTGCTTATGGATAATTATCGTTGCTTGTGGATAGTAATCCTTGCTAGTCAAGTATTAATAAAAATAATAATATTTAAATAATATTATTAAAAGATAATGTTATGTAATATCAAGCCATTGAAACACAGGAGGCTAAACGTCTCCTGCGTTTATTTTTTATTAATTAATAAAAAATTAATTATTTAACTTACAAGGTCTATCATATAAATTCTATCTTTTGGGTTCTATTTTATCAGCTAATTACATGTAATAAACAATATTTAAATAGCCCTTTTTATTTGAAGTGTTTTTTGCCATTGGTATTGCTTTTGTGTTTTTATCTCGTTGTTGTTTTTATTAATTTTGTTGTTCATTGTGAATTTCAGTTTGATGTTTTGATGAAAAAAAGTGTATAATCGTTTGAACTTTTGCGATGTGGTAATCATCATTTAACTACAAAATTTTTAAACTTGTTTCAATTCATTTTGCAATTTTGTGTGCGTTCACAACCACAGCAAAGTTCAAAGCGTATTACAATCATCATTGACAAAGTAACCAAGAGAAATAAAAGATTCAAAAGAAAGATCTCTGAAGTCGATATTAATCTAAATCCTACTAAACACAGCAAGAAGAGTATGGATACATCACATCCGAATGCGACAATAGAAGAAGACTGGATAATGAATGAACCCGTAAAAGAACAAAATCACCAAAATATAAATGATGAAATTCTAAGGACAAGAAACGAGAAAACTCTCAACGACAACACCAAGGTAAGAGACTTTGTTAACCAAAATTACTTATATCCCAGAAAAAAAGATCCATATTTATTAAACATAAAATTCAAAAACAGTGAGATATTGAATAATTGGCAACTAATGCACAGAGATTGGAGAAATAAACAAAATAAAGAAATTTTGTTCAAATATATCAGAACGAGAGGTTACGATGCTAAAATAGCTTTCACCGAAAAGAGGCATTTAGACACATACCTAGAAACGTTCAAAAGGGTAGATGGTTTAAACATAACTGACGCCTCGGTTAAAAATAAAGGGCTAATCAAAAACGTTCCTGCATATGTTGATGCTAAAGAAGTTAAAGATTTCTGCCAAAAGAATGGATTCAACATCTTGAGAAGATGTAAAGATAGGGGTTTTGGTGACATATCGTACGTGATAGAGGCCACAACGGACGACTTTAAAAAAAATAAAAAAATACCGACACGGTTTAGGGGGTCAGGAAATCACAATACTTGAATTTGAGGACGAATGGAAAGGATGGCTTTTTCCACAGTGTTTTCACTGTCAGGGCTGGGGTCATTACTCCTCAATGTGCGTATGCACTACCCCGAAGTGCGTTCACTGCGCAGGCGAACACAAATCAATAGAATGCGATAACAAATTCAAAAGACTATGCGCCAATTGTGGACAACAACATAAAGCTTTCGACCATAAATGTACATTCTTTACAAATTATGTCAAATTATGTAACATGTCGTCTACGAGTACAAAAAGTTATAGCGCAGCGGCGCAATTCAATTTGAATTCCCCATTATCACAGACTTCGTATAATAATCATAACAGTCCAATTAAGCACTATTACTCTGGTATACCCTTAAATCCGTTGGATCACTCGCAAGAAAAGTTAGTAATAGATCTCCAGAAAATCATCCATGATCAAAATGAAATGATAAAAAACCTAAACTTAACTATCAAGAACTTAACACTAAGGATAGACGAATTAGATAAAAAAATTAAGTCACGATGATATAAATACTTGTGCAACTGAGAAAAAAAATTTGATCAAAATTTGACAAGTTTACCAACACAGAAAAAATCAAACATATCCGAACGGCAACGAGAATACGCGAAAATCGATAGCGAACAGCTCTAGGAAAGATAAAGGAAATATTGATCCCCATATAGCAACGATAAACAAGGTAGCCAATTCCTATATTAAATGAATAATACACCAAAATATAATATAATGAGTTGGAATTGTGTATCAATGAAAAACCTAACGTATTTTCCTGCTTTCTCTAACTATGAAATCATACTACTTCAAGAAGCACGTTCAAATGTGACATTGGAAAGCACTCTCACATATTACAAAGAGTTATACGTTCTTATCTAACAAATTAAACAACGAAAAGGCCTTGGTAATTCTATGTAAAATAGGGCTTCACCCACGTCTTGAATTAGATATCGTTGAAGAGTGGGGCAGTATGTTGGGATTTTCTTTTCTTCTTAATAATGTTAGAACTCTACTTGTAAATATATATATTAAATCTGGAAAATTAAATACCAAGAAAGATAAAAAACAAGTCTATTATGGTCTCATGAAAGTCTTAGAGTCGTATCCCTACTGGATCATTGGAGACTTTAACGATAATCTTGGGTCAAAAATCCGAGGCATGATATACAATCGTATGGATATCTCCATCCCTGAAGCCCCGACCTTCTTCAACACCAAGAACCAGACATCCACGATTGACCTAGCGTTCTCCAGTAAAACATTCCCAGCCTTGAGATTAAAATGGATTGAAAATCTTGATCCACAGATCCATGACTGCGGACATAAACCAGTCATTTGGAGTTGGACACATCAAATTATTTACAAAAACCGCTTCCTTCCGAATATAAAAGAAATCACTTTATTTAACGCAAATTTGAAGAAGAAATTAGTGGAGATATCAGATTGTGTACCTAATCAACACCTTATGAGAGAA
Organism: Pomphorhynchus laevis; assembly: GCA_012934845.2. NCBI lineage: Eukaryota > Metazoa > Acanthocephala > Palaeacanthocephala > Echinorhynchida > Pomphorhynchidae > Pomphorhynchus > Pomphorhynchus laevis. The sequence goes on along the minus strand of WNNJ02000942.1, from coordinate 99,220 downwards.
TGCTCAGATATCATTCTTAGACTGAGTGCTCCATTTTTTAAATCCATGCCTAACATCAATAAACTACCTAATAAACTCCAAACTCTTAAAAGAAAAATATGGGCAGCTAAAGCAGAAGGGAATGCAAAAAGTGTAGAAAGAGCATCATACTTATATTACATCAAAACTTTGGAACACAAAGCAAAAGAATTAAAAAAATTATGTAAATATTCGAAACCTTGGTGGAAGTGTATTAAAAATGAACGCTGGCAAGATTGGCGTAACAAAGCTAAGGAATGGATATCTAGGGAAGGACTAGAAACAGTATGGGATAAGATTCGTGCTAAGCAAACAGCCAACCTAGAGCCACACATACAAACGCTCCCTCTCCCAGAAACAGAAGGTAATTTAACTAGGAAATTTGAAGATGATAACTTGACAGTGTTAGACATACTGATTGCATGGCCGAAGGATCCTAAAACATCTTCAAATGGACTAGCTGCTCCAGCGGCCGTTATAAAACTGATCAATCGAGAGAACAAAATCCTTCTGGCTAAAATAATGTTGAAAACAAACCCTGAAAACTGGAATGAAATCGGACAAGGCAAAATTATTCTAATTCCAAAGACCTCAAAAATAAGAAATGAAAAGGATTTGAGGCCAATCACAATATCAAATTCACTACTTATGATATACGAAAAAGCAGTAACTAACAAACTCACAAAATTTCTCGAAGATAATAAGATTTTACCCAGTAACAATTTCGGGTTTCGATAGAAGAAAAGCGCCACCATGGCAATAAATTACATGCAAAGGTTCCTTACTAGTAGCTCTTTCGCAAAAATTATATACTCATTAGACTTCTCAGCCGCTTTCGACTCGATAACCCACGAGAGTATCTTCAATGCATTATACCGTTACAACATACATAACAGTCTCGTTCATCGGATTAGTTGGATATTAAAATCTAGATCCGCCTCACTAGAGAGTACAGACGACGAATTTAGATTCCTTTCCAAAGGAGTGCCGCAGGGCTCACCAATTTCTCCTATTTTATTCAACCTAGCTACTGTGCATCTCACCAAAAACTTAAGAAACGAACACATGGATTGTTACATCTTTGCCGACGACATAACTCTCCTCTTCAAGAAATGGACTAAAGATATCAATAAAGTGAAGGCTTACATTTATACCACAGTCAAATTAATAAAACAAAGAGGCATTGATATTGGACTTGAGTTAAACGAAAAGAAAACGAAATATATCACTTATAAATGGAAGAGAGCTGATTCTCTGAATAACGGGCTACTGGGCACACAGGCAGTCAGGAGTTTGAGGATTTTGGGTAGTCATTTTAATAATAAGTTATCACATCATAAAGATCTGGCATCAGCGAGAAAATTAATGATTAAAGGTATACGTATAACAAGTAATGCATATAGATGGAATGTAACATTAAATGAATGCATAAATATCGCTAAAGTTTTTCTGGCTCCCACCTTCAGCTTTTATGCTCGAAACCGCCCTCCAGAACAAAGAAAATACTTCCTATTAACATGCTTAAAAGAACTAACAAAACAATTAAAAATGGAATGGGTTTTGTTATTGGCCATTGAAAGCACGTATATGTATTTTAGCATAACTCAAGGCGAACAAATCATTGCCCAATATAAAACATTCCTTAAAAATAAACTAAAATTGCGGAATTTTATAGCCAAATATTTTACACAACTAGATACTGCCAAAATTTTTGAAACCTTGTTCAGAGCAGCTAAGAACGATGAACCTGAGAGCATTTTTAAACTCGGCTCCACCAACGAAGACTCAAAAAATGGTGATGACCTGATTAGATTGTATAGCATAGCGAACAATTTATAATGGGTTCAACAACAAAGTGAAACATTACTGAACATCAAAAAGAAAACTACAAAAGAAGGGAAAATTCGCTGGTAATTACAAAATACCTAAGTTTATTCCACGGCGCAGATTCAGTATATCTTCTCAATCATATTGTGGATCGCAACATTGTTTCTTTGTTGATGTCTGGTTCGCTTGTCATGACCTACTGTTTTGTACTATGACTTTTTAAATTGTTATACTTTGCTAAATAAAGCATTATTATTAACTGTTTCATATTAAAAAAATAAAGGTTTTGTTAAAAAATGTTTCATATAATTTTATCCCAATAGCAATTACAACCAATGGAAAAAATTACATGGTAAGTAAAAACGTTGTCGGAGCATCTAAGAGAGCTACTGCAAGCAATTTTCAAGCAAAAATGGATGATTTTTCAAGTAAACTGGACAATGTGGAAGGTATATCAATCGTTTCTTCATCTGTTCCTGTCTATAAGGTCAGTACAGTTTCTGCTGTTGTTTTCCAGGGTGCGGGAGTACTCCCCCATTCTCTAAACTAAAAAATCTTGCTATTATAAAATTACTACAAGTTCAAGAACGTCACGATCTATTCAAGATTTTTTAAGGAAAGTTCACTAATAAATACTCTAATAGAATTCTCTACAACTCTGTAAGGATGTACAATTCAGAAATCAAAATCTATTTTTCAACTCCGGACTTACTAATCAATATGTTACCTATTTAATGAGAACTTAAGTGAACTTGGTACAATAAAAATTAAGCCAATCATGGCGTCGGTCAAAATATCGAACCTCCCGACTTATCTTGAGATGAATGACATTTCTGACCTTAAATCTCGATTCAAGATTTCTGCCTTCCGTCCTCTCATCGGTAAGAGTGGTTTTCCATTCCCCATTGAATTCGGCTCAGTTCCTGTTGAGCAGGTTGAGCTACTTTCCTGCTCTAACTGCAACCCGTTTTTGGGATACAATTTGAAATTCGAAATCCTGTCCTCTGAGAAGTACACTTATCCGCACTGCAACCATTGCCACGGTTAGGGGTACTGGTCCTCCTACTGCTCCAGGGAAAATACATGCGAAGTGTGTGGCACATTGTGTCAATGCCTATAATCGGGGGGGAGATGTTCCTCTCCTCCCCAGTGCTCAAATTGCGGGGAACCCACCATGCGTGATCCCGCAAGTGCTTACACTTTAAAGCATATAGAGATTCCTTTACGAACCAGTTGGTAACAAAAAATGATAATTCCTTTTCTAACATAAGTATATCAAGAATGTCTGACAGTGAAATAATGCGACTAGCTGACAACAAGATTAACTCAACAATGAAGAGAGTGGAAGACATGTTCTCGGCCCTCACTACGGCCCTGTTTTCCATCCATGAATGCCAAGGCTCTCTTCAGGAGAGCCTTGGCATTCCCTCTTATTAGCGCGATCGATATTCGCTGAAATAATTCCTCAGCTACCCGTGAATAAGAAATGTTTTGACGAGCTGCAAGGTAGCACGCTATTCTACTGATTAGACATAGTCCGCCAACGTTTCATCTCTCATAGGTCTCATCAACTGCAGGGGTAAAAATGTAACCATTTTCCTCCATGGTATGTCGGTATTTTCGTTCTTTAACGCGGATTGCGTACTCTTCCGCGGCGTAAGTAGCATTCGTGCTTGATTTATTCAAGTATGATTAGTATTAAGGATTTGTAACAGCGAAGTCAATTGCTTCGGGTAAGTCGCCGTATAGGAGGATATCAGCTGGCCGTTCTCCTAAACCCATGACAAGATTCAAAACTTCACGCTCAACATGTAAACCCGCTGACTCGGCTGCATTGAATACTGTCTCTTACTCCGTTATGACGTATCCATGGGTATCCTCCGAATTGACAAGTAAGGCCGTGAAATCCGTCATCGTCAGCATCTTTAAAGCATCGTCTGCATTTATATGGTTTTTTTGATATTGGAATACCCAGCCACATCTTTATCAAGATACGAAATTCCACAGGAGACATGTTCAGCGAGATAATTTTTGAGGGTGTAGCCTTCAACAATGCTTTCGCGTGAGGACAACCTACAGCTATTAGTCGTGATTTGTCAAAAGAGGATGACGTTTAAATTAGATGAGAATGCAACACTTGGTTAATTCTCATTCCTAATCCAAATTGAGATAAGATTGCTGAGCGAGCACTGTTATCCAAGACGAGTTCTTCCGGATATTGGCGAATTAACATCTCAAAAGTTTGTGAATATCCCGGGAAAGAAGACGAATCCATACCCAAGGTGCTCGCAACACTGGCAATGCTGGCTACATACGAAACAGGAGCATGGACTAGATAACTTCGCATTCCAAGTCCGCCCATCTGCAATGGAAGGTTTGCTTGAACTTGTGAGCGTGAATCTAGTCAAATCCCTATCACTTCGTTAAGGACGTTGGTTACGGCTTTATCAAACTGTTTTAACGCAGAGTGTTTAGAAGACGGATCGATTGTTCGCATTAAATGGTCAATACGGGGATGATGCGCGGTATCGCAAAAGTAGGTAAACAATCTGCGGATCAGAAATTTCTGAAAGCAAGTCTAGATCCCTCATTAATCCTGGCAGAATCATGTATTCAAGATGAGAAGCAGTGAATTATGGACTTCCGATTGGTGATCCAAGTAGAACAAAATTCATGATTTCGTTCAAGGCCATAGATTCAGAGAAATGCGATTGTACAAGTTGAATAGCTGCCCGTTGTCCTGTTATCTCAGTTTTCCGCTGATTGAGTAGCAAATAACACTACCAAAAGCACTAGATAAGTGGGACAATACTTTGATAATGGACCGTGAGACCTACCGATTAATCCATCGTCCAAGTACCATTTATTGAACTCAATACCAGCAATTGAATTTATACTCTCTATGTTCGGTTGAATTGAAAGCGAGAACAAGGTGGGTCCAAGAAGGTCACCTTGTTGGACTCCGTATGCTGAATTTAAGGATTCCTGACCTATAATACGTAAATGCGAAGGTCCTTCATAACACCAACGTACCCACGCTGAGCACTCTGGAAATTGACAATCGATGGCTTGAATAATTACACCACGACTGAGTGAATTAAAGGCATTGATTACGTCAACCTTTAGCCACACCTAATCTAAATTATTAATTTGCTCGTGGTTTTTGAGTTTGGCCTCATGAATGATGAGTTCCATGCCGTTCGAAGTCGACACCCCGACCTGATGAGGTTAAGAGTGGTGGAAAATTCTTTTCGCAACCTCTGACATATACATTTTGAACACAGAAGAAGGAGCGTTTTACCAACTGCAATTGGTCGGATCCCTCCACATTGCTTGTTTAGCGCGATCAGGTCGGCACCAGTAAGAATATCGGATAACTCTCGAGGCGCAGGTCCACCTCTCAATTGGTTTACAAGGTTCGTGAAACGCGATAGAAGGTTTTTATGATCAGCCGATATCATGTCCTGTAGATGTTCAAGGCGCTCACCCAAATATCGAAGAGATGTAGATTTGGGAAAAGAGAATATAGAAGCCATGACTGCCTCAGAATCTACTGATATTAGTAGGGACCTTGATGGCATCTTATTAATCATAGTACCAGTTACCGGATGCATAATATCTTGCTTATTTCTTACCAGCGGTGTAGATGCGCAAATTCCGTCAGATGTTAGTCTCAGAATTGCCTTACTGAAGTTACCGATCCGTGCGAGATCAATAACCTCTTTTTGCTAGTTAGATTTGCTTGAAATCTTTCCAGATGATTTTGACTTGGGGATTCCGGACCTAGCATATGAACAGGTCAATGAAAGCAAACTCCGAAGGTCACGCTTTTCTATTAATAAAAACGTCCGCGATGCGTTTTTTGATGTTTCTTTCGCGTCTTATTTTGTATTCGACCCAAGAAATAAAACAGTTTTGGAAAGCATAGTAGGGCAGTCCAGCTTCCCATTGATTGTTGACACAATGCATCATTGATAAGCGAGGACATTAGATGAGCAGCGCGCACGCAGTGACCATGATATTCGTTTTATTGTTGATGCATTAAAAGACCACACTTTGTTCAAAATATCAATGCTTTGATCAGAATACGTTGAAGCGTCGATATTTGGAGTAGTTATAAGGGATAAATGATTACTCATGATATCCTGCAACTGTCAAACTGAACGTAGTTCGCATACAGAGCCCAAACATCGAATACCATTGACTTTGTGCACTCGTGATCTTCCTTTCTTTGTCAAAGCGTACGGTCGTGAACAGGTCGCGCGCATTCCAGAAATCATTGATTTATTCGTTGATTGTGTGTTTAAGCTTAGTCTTAAATTTCCGTTTGATTTCGTAAGTAGTTAGTAATCAAGAAAGCTACATGATTGTAAGTTATTTATCTCAAACTTCTTTCAGGTCTACATATTGAATAATATGTAAATATTATTAGATTCCTTATAAAGAAATTCCTTCTGAGAACCTAAGTATGACTAGAATGAGGAATGTGTGTTTAAGCTGTTAAAATTTTGTTTTTAGTTGATGATCGTTCTGCCATCGATATTTGTAGAAGGTTGAAAGCTTTGTTACGAATCTGCTTTAGCAAATCGTCTTTAAATTTATTTTCCCTAGACGGCAATTTGTACTTATCCTCTTGCTTGCTGGTAGTTTCGTTTTAACTATCAAAATTGATCATAATATTGTGAGGTGAAAAGAAATTCGTCGATATGTACTGAATTGTGTAAAATATTTTTGACTGATCGGTATTATTTAAGCTGATCTGGGTTGATACCATTATGTAAATAATATTAAATTATTAACTTCTGAGCTTCAAAGTCTTTCTTTTGTCGATTATAATTTGTTATTTATTAATCAAAAGTTTATAATGTTTGAGTATCATGTGTTAATTGTTAATTATTATGCTTGCTTAATTTTAACAGTAATTGAGCACTTTGTTCATGTTAAAAGAAATTTATTAAACATTTGTGAACAAATTAAAACAGAATAATTTTGTGCTTCGATATCCCTTCAATTTATATTTGTCAGTGAACTTATTTCGCTCAATAATGATTACGATTGATTTAATTCGGTAAAAAATTATTTTATCGCAATAATTATTCTTAAATAATCTTAAAAATTATCACTAATGTTGTTTTGATGTCGCGTTGGTGGTGTAACGGTAAGCATGTTTGCCTTCCAAGCAGACGATCCGGTTCGACTCCCGGCCAACGCATATTTTAATGACCAGGCTATGCCGAATTTATACCTTAAAGAGACTGATGTCGTTTGAATCTTTATACAAACTAGATTTATTAAATAAGCTTCTATTATTAATACTTGAAGTTTTACACTTGAAAACAGATAAAATATATGCATAGATGTGAACATGTAATTACTATCAGTTAAACTAAAAATGTAAAGAATATTCTAAATGGCCTTGTTGATGTCTGATTCACTACTTGGTGGTTGATCGTCTATGTAAAGGTAAATCCTGTCTTATAGCATTTTAAGTGCATGAGTTGAGGTTGTATGCCAATATACTGGCTTCGGCACACTCTCTAAGTGATCATTTGTTGATGATCGTTCTACCATCGATATTTATAGAAGGTTGAAAGCTTTGGTACCAATCTGCTCAAGCAAATCGTTATTAAATTTATTTTCCCTGGACGGCAATTTGTACTTATCCTCTTGCTTGCAAGTAACTTCGTTTTAACTATCAAAATTGATCATACTATTGTGATGTGAAGAAGAAATTCGTCGATATGTACTGAGTCGTGTAAAATATTTTTGACTGATCGGTATTATTTAAGCTGATCTAGGTTGTTACCATTAACTTATCATTGGTCGATAATTTACTTCGTTTAAGAGATAGAACTGAATATGGCGTTTCTCTTTCATTCAAAGATTTAAATTAAAATTTGTCGTAACCTGACAACAGGCCTTAAACACCATTATATAGTTATTTGAACATCTCGAATACCACGCAATAAGTGAATCATATCATCAGTATGTAGATTCTGTTGACAGCTTCTTGTTGAGATAAGCGATCAATTCGAAGAGGCGTTTCTCGGGTACATACGTATCCTGTTGATCAAAATCAAATGCCAATATTGGAAGCTGGTGGAGTGAAGCTTGAATGGATTTGACTTTATCTCTCATTAGTGCGATGGAGTGACTCATAAGTTCCATATAAGTGACTTATAGGTGTGTGACCGTCACAGCGTATACGATTCTGCTTGTCCGGCTCATATTATAACCAACCCGCTTGATGACCCAGTTTATTTCGTCGTTCTAATTCTCGAAGGTCTCCACTACGGCGGCTGCAAACATGTACACGATGCTTCAACCCTGTCCTTATATTTTCTTTCCTTGATATTGACAGCGTACGACGTGACAGATGCCAGTTGTACGTTGGCGAAGGAGTGACGATATTTAGCTTGTTGGTGGTGGGTGACTGTAAATCAGACCTCAACGGTAGGGTCCCCATATAAAGGATTTTGGTCGGGCGTTCATGTAGGTCATGGATAATTCCTTGCATTTACATTGCTACATCGATTTGGGCTTATTGTGCGGTTGCTAATACCACGTTGCGAATGGCTTTGCCTTAGTCCTTGAAAGCCCCTTATCAAGGACTGCGAGAAATATATCTCTTATCGAACATACTCATGCAAATACCGCATCGATAGTCTTTTTCGTGCAATGGAATCCTAAGACACATTCGGGATAATATACAGACTATTGGCACGGCGCACATCCAAGCCTGAGCTTTTGGACACGACATTGCATGTAGTTGGAGAAGCGTCCAGACTTTATGCCTCTCCGATCTGCTTCGCGCTAAGGGCGACTTCACGCTATGGGCGTGTATAGCATTGCATCTTAGACCGAAGCCACCCAGACGAATTAAGTGTCATATGTGATTTGGTCGATTCATGAAATTGTCATCCACATATTTTCTGAAAAGCGCTGGTGATTTGTCTGTAAAATGACATACAAAACGTGTTTGTCATCCTTGGATCGACTGAGCGAAGGAGGTGGTTTATACTTGATAAAGAAGCACACTATCTGAATATAAGGTATCCGACGTGAGGGCTTGGCAGCTTTGCTACTGCATCAATTGCCTGGACCAGTGGTAGAACCCACAGTCATGCCGGGTATCTATGAAGGACTTGTCACCGATGGGAACCTAGCAAGTGCACACTTCCGGGAGTCTTTTAGGAAACTGCCTCGGATAGTATGGCAAACAAGTGTTTACGGCTTAGACCTCAGTATATCGATGTGGCAGCCACGAAAGAATCGTCAAAACGATAAATAGTGCAGTTTCGTCATTGTTTTAACTCATCAGTACCAGGTACCTCCCACTACTGGATTCAGAAGAGGACCGGCAGACGGCACGAGTATGTCAAAACATACATAGAGCTAGAAAATTTCTAGCAATCTAGGTATTTATTACATGATTCACCGAAAGGATCATTAGCTAAGAGAACTGGTTAATGCCAGCGCATTCTTTCTATATCTTCCAACTTCTTATTATTTTACGAGAAATGAGAGATTTCTGTGGGTAATTGTTTGTATATCGATGTGGCAGCCACGAAAGAATCCACAAAACGATAACTAGTACCGTTTCGACATTAATTTAACTCATCAGTGCCAGGTACCTCATACTACTGGATGCACAGGAGGACCGACAGATGGCACGAGTATGTCAAACATACATAAAGCTAGAAAATTTCTAGCAAACTAGGTATTTATTACATGCTTCACCGAAAGAATCATTAGCTAAGAGCGTTGGCTAATGTCAGCGCATCCTCTCTATATATCTGCCAACTTATTATTTTTCGAGAAAATTAGAGATTTCCGTGGGCAATTGTTTGTATTTCGATGTGGCAGACACGAAAGAATCGGCAAAACGATTCTTTCGTGGCTGCCACATCGATATACAAACAATTGCCCACGGAAATCTCTCATTTTCTCGTAAAATAATTAGGCCTGTTTTTCTCCAATTTAGCTGGAGCTTCATCACCTTGAAGCTTGCATCTAGCCAGCCGAGTGCACATGCGATGGCTGATGGCGTCCCAGGTACCTCATGTTGAAGTTTATTCCGGGGATATGTGATACTTGTTCAATAGTAATCTTAATTGCTAACGAGTAGAAAAGAGGGTTCAATTGATCCACATACTGGACTTCTTTACATGAGTTGAAATGACGGTTGCGATTCTTTGCGCCACCGTGATTGAAGACACGACAGACGGTTTTAATCGTCGACTCCAACAGGTGGAATTGCTAATGGGGATTTAATGATCTCTGTGGTGACTTTGTTGGATTGAGCCTCTGGAAAATGGTCGAAACAGCTCTGAACGAATTCCTCACCCCAACATGGACATCTTGAACCTCTGAACTTGTAGAAGCGGAACCGTCCACAATAGTGTGTCGGATCGCAAATCGATACGGCATTATAGTTGTAACAAATAAGTAAACGGGTAACGGATATTACTGGGCTTTGAAACCCATAACATCCTTTCAACAATTAAATCCTTATACTGTTTTCTGATTATTGAACTTCGTCAGTAGGGTCCAGAGTTTCATTGCATACAGACATATCCATGACCGTGTGAGATTCAACATATTCGTTCAATTCTTGTAAGTTCAGCACATGCCTGAATTTATTCTTATGATCTTGTATCAAAGCCATTAGCGGAATAATTCCGCGAGTAGCAGATTCTTGGCACCGTATTAAAATTCTCTAATCCATCAGTGTATATCATAATTGAATTGTCATTAAACACCTTATACTAAGACGTTGTAAACAGAACTACTATTAATTAATTCCGCAGGTTTGATTTCCACTTCAGTGCTACTTCATATCAATTTCCATCAAATCTGCAATAAAACTCTGGATCGACAATGGTCAGTAATGATTCTGGCTTTGCTGTGTTTGGAATTTCACTTACGTTAGTCTATACCATGTTTGCCATTGTGCTAGAAAAACAAACTTAATCACTACGACTCATGAAATTCCCAAGTTGAGCTATATAGTCGATTCTAAAAATAATAACCATCCATGTATATCTGAGAACCAGTTATAGAATTAACCACGATATTTAGTCATTTGCTTCGACTAGAAAAATTGTCGACGCTGTGCAATGAATTAATTTTTGTTAAAGCATGAAATATAAGCATTCTGTTTATAACAGGAATCTACGAAGGCTCTATCGACGATCGATGTTTTACAGCAAATGTCGATAAGTGCAGTTCTCCATTATATATAATATATATTATATATTACTCATGTCCTGAGTAAACAACGGTCCAGAATTTCATACGAAATGTAGAATAGACTTTGTTTCAAGACTTTCAGTCACCATGTTACTTCTAGACAATTAAGTCAATTAAGCAAAGTGTTGGAAATGCCTTTATTCACAATGCCACACAGGCAACCGAAATGATCAGTGGGAACTTCATTCTATTGATGAGTGTTGCGGGTACTCATAATTTCGATGCTGTAGTGATCGTCTAGAAGTGGCGTAGTGACTGAAAGTTGTGAATCAAAGACCAGTTTATCAAGCAACACCATTTTGTATAAATGCCGTATTTCGAAAGAAATCCTGGACCATTGTCTACTCAGCACATCCGTGCACCACCATTATACATGCCGTATCCATTAAGGAGCCAACGAGTGCAGCGACAACTCAGCAACAACCTCTGATTTGTGTTTAAGGATGGTCCGCATAGCAATTCGATCTGGTAAATAGCGTAAGCCTCAGTCAATTAAGCAAAATGTCGGAAACGCCTTTATTCACAATGTCGCACAGGCAACCGAAACGATCAGTGAGTACTTCATTCTATTGATGAGTGTTGCCGGGTACTCATTGGTCGTCTAGGAGTGACATGGTGACTGAAAGTCGTGAATCGAAGTCCAGTTTATCAAGTAACACTATTTTATATAAATGCCGAATTTCGTAAGAAATCCTGGACCGTTGTTTACTCAGCATCCGCGCACCATATTATATATGTAAAGAGCATTATAGAACATTATTATATAAAGAGCATATAGAAATGCTCTTTTTCAATAGTCACACAGGCAGCCGAAACGTAATCGAGATGACTCATACTATGATAAGCGCTGCCGGTCATCTCTAACGTCTAGTAGTGACGAATATTATGCTGATTGTGGAATGTAGTCCGGTAAAGTACCGACAACAGTTTTTAACACTGTCGCATTCCAATGGAATCCTGAACCATTGCTTTTCAAGCATCTTTGATGCAAACTGTTATATATACATGCCTAATCCTTTCAAGGATTCAGCGAACGACGCAATGGAGCAACACATTAATCGCCTGATATAGATGGAGATGGTCTGATAAGCCAATTTCCAGTTTACGAGCTTTTTGCCACTGGAACTTAAGCAATTTATCGAAAATGCTCTTTTTCAAAAATCAAGAAGGCAGCCGAATCGTCATCGAGATGGCTTATACTACTGATGAGTGCTGCCGGTCATCTCTGACGTCTAGTAGTGACGAATAGTATGCTTATTGTGGAGTGTAGTCCAGTAAAGTACTGACATCAGTTTTTAGCATACAGTAGCATTTCAATGGAATCCTGGACCGTTGTTTTTCACGCATATTTGATGCAAGCTGTTATATATATTAACTTTAAACAGTTAAAGTTTCTTGATTATAACATAACAACTTACACTAAACGACTGAAGAAGACGCTTTGGAGTTGAAGCGTTTCAAATAAAGATTGTTCTCTCCTGCTATTTTTCTCAAACAAATTGTATTATTGGTCTTCGATGATTGCATGCGGCAGTAACATATATTAGCTGGTTCTCCTGTTTAAATGTGGTGAAGGTACATCGATTACGTATTTTGTATGTTCTCTGCATACTCTTAAGCGTTGGACTTGGAACTAATTTTCAATGATATCGATTCAGCATTACAGTAAATCGTCACCAATGATTACGATAATGGGAACGTTCCTTTCTTTGACTTGCTACTGTAAGGGAAGCTGTTATATTGGAAACTACTTTGACGCGAAAGCTCAGTGTCTCGTTGAATATTGGCAGTCAGACACCTTGTTAGTCGGACACGTTTCCAAATACAAACTGGATGCAATACTGGCATTATTTAGCAGATTTTCGTTCCTCTAGAGAAGTGGTCCTAGACACTGTTAACGCTTGCAAAGTCACTAGATAATGGGTATCCGCTGCCTTTTATCGATAAGGCTCTGATACAAACAAATATATTTACAAAGCTGTCTCTAGCTTGAACCCGAAAAAAAAACAATAAATCTGATGCTCGGATTAAACCAATGTGATGTTACGATTAATCATCGCTGTATTGTAGATGGTACAGTCCAGCAGACAGGGAATAAAATAATTTTATACATTAAAAATGTACTTCGCTATCAATGATTTTTAAAATATGACCAAACTACAAAATTTTAAACGTCGTTTACGAATTTCTTAATCAAGATTGTGAATTTACATATATCAGCAAATCTAAACAGGTCTTTTAAAAATACTATCAACACAAAAGTGTCTTAAAACGATTTGACCTATCATCATTGTTCACCCACGCAATCTTCTGACCATAAATTCAATTTCGTTGAATCTATGGTTTCGGAAACTAAAAATATCTTGTGCTTATGATACGAAAAGGAATTAATCCACCTAGATGAATTCTAAAGGAAATTTAATAATCTAAACTCAAAAAGATTAAAAGGATTAATTGATTATATTAATTGATTTAAAAAATAAAATCAATATTTTAAAATTCTCTCAACATAAAAGGTATAATCATTACAATTCTTCTGGTGAAGAAAGATCTAATATATTAGTGACGCTTATGTATCACACACCAGTATCGTTCTTGAAGAGAAAAGATGTTTCCTCGTCAGGTACTTCAGTATTTTCCTGACGAGAAATTCGAATTTTCGAATTAAATAATTCGAATTTCTCGTCAGGAAAGATAATTGCGTACGTAAGGAGGAAATATATTCTCTCGTCAGAAAAATATATTACATATTGGAGTAGCGATTGATCATCAATTATTTCCATTCTGGCTTATATATACATGTTCCAACGGGAAAGTAACTTATACTAGCTGGTTATCTTGTTAAAATGTGGTGAAAGTACATCTATTGTGTCTTTTGTATGATTTTTTATGGGCTAAAAGGGTGAACTTGGAACTAATTCTCAATGCCATTGATTCAACATCACAATAAATCGTCACTAATGATTTCAATAAATGGTGCATTCTTTTAGAATTTTCGAATTAATTCATTTCTTGAATTTTCGAATTAAATAATTCAAAAATTCAAAATATTTTTATTTGTTTATTTATTTTTATTTAGTTATTTTTTATTTTATAATTATATTAAATACCTACACTTAGATAGCTTAATTGATTCTTTTCCATAAATGTATCGAATGTCGGTGGCGATTCTCTTAAAACATCCGTTCATTCAAACAACTTTAATACTTACTATGAATTTAAATTTTCACATGCGATGATATTTAGGGTTTTAAATATTTCAAATAATGACTTTTGTAGTGTGGATATTAAGGAGCAACGGTTGAGACAAATGTACTGTTCTTGCAAACTTTAGAAATGTACATGCATACTTAGGATATCACAATTCATGATTTCCATAAATACTCGATAAGGCTAGATATTACTACATACGCAGTGTATGTAGTAATATCTAGCCTTATCGTTGGCCGAGAGTTGAACCGGATCGTCTGCTTGGAAGGCAAACATGCTTACCGTTACACCACCAACGCGACATCAAAACAACATTAGTGATAATTTTTAAGATTATTTAAGAATAATTATTGCGATAAAATAATTTTTTACCGAATTAAATCAATCGTAATCATTATTGAGCGAAATAAGTTCACTGACAAATATAAATTGAAGGGATATCGAAGCACAAAATTATTCTGTTTTAATTTGTTCACAAATGTTTAATAAATTTCTTTTAACATGAACAAAGTGCTCAATTACTGTTAAAATTAAGCAAGCATAATAATTAACAATTAACACATGATACTCAAACATTATAAACTTTTGATTAATAAATAACAAATTATAATCGACAAAAGAAAGACTTTGAAGCTCAGAAGTTAATAATTTAATATTATTTACATAATGGTATCAACCCAGATCAGCTTAAATAATACCGATCAGTCAAAAATATTTTACACAATTCAGTACATATCGACGAATTTCTTTTCACCTCACAATATTATGATCAATTTTGATAGTTAAAACGAAACTACCAGCAAGCAAGAGGATAAGTACAAATTGCCGTCTAGGGAAAATAAATTTAAAGACGATTTGCTAAAGCAGATTCGTAACAAAGCTTTCAACCTTCTACAAATATCGATGGCAGAACGATCATCAACTAAAAACAAAATTTTAACAGCTTAAACACACATTCCTCATTCTAGTCATACTTAGGTTCTCAGAAGGAATTTCTTTATAAGGAATCTAATAATATTTACATATTATTCAATATGTAGACCTGAAAGAAGTTTGAGATAAATAACTTACAATCATGTAGCTTTCTTGATTACTAACTACTTACGAAATCAAACGGAAATTTAAGACTAAGCTTAAACACACAATCAACGAATAAATCAATGATTTCTGGAATGCGCGCGACCTGTTCACGACCGTACGCTTTGACAAAGAAAGGAAGATCACGAGTGCACAAAGTCAATGGTATTCGATGTTTGGGCTCTGTATGCGAACTACGTTCAGTTTGACAGTTGCAGGATATCATGAGTAATCATTTATCCCTTATAACTACTCCAAATATCGACGCTTCAACGTATTCTGATCAAAGCATTGATATTTTGAACAAAGTGTGGTCTTTTAATGCATCAACAATAAAACGAATATCATGGTCACTGCGTGCGCGCTGCTCATCTAATGTCCTCGCTTATCAATGATGCATTGTGTCAACAATCAATGGGAAGCTGGACTGCCCTACTATGCTTTCCAAAACTGTTTTATTTCTTGGGTCGAATACAAAATAAGACGCGAAAGAAACATCAAAAAACGCATCGCGGACGTTTTTATTAATAGAAAAGCGTGACCTTCGGAGTTTGCTTTCATTGACCTGTTCATATGCTAGGTCCGGAATCCCCAAGTCAAAATCATCTGGAAAGATTTCAAGCAAATCTAACTAGCAAAAAGAGGTTATTGATCTCGCACGGATCGGTAACTTCAGTAAGGCAATTCTGAGACTAACATCTGACGGAATTTGCGCATCTACACCGCTGGTAAGAAATAAGCAAGATATTATGCATCCGGTAACTGGTACTATGATTAATAAGATGCCATCAAGGTCCCTACTAATATCAGTAGATTCTGAGGCAGTCATGGCTTCTATATTCTCTTTTCCCAAATCTACATCTCTTCGATATTTGGGTGAGCGCCTTGAACATCTACAGGACATGATATCGGCTGATCATGAAAACCTTCTATCGCGTTTCACGAACCTTGTAAACCAATTGAGAGGTGGACCTGCGCCTCGAGAGTAATTAATTAAAAATAATTTTTTACCGAATTAAATCAATCGTAATCATTATTGAGCGAAATAAGTTCACTGACAAATATAAATTGAAGGGATATCGAAGCACAAAATTATTCTGTTTTAATTTGTTCACAAATGTTTAATAAATTTCTTTTAACATGAACAAAGTGCTCAATTACTGTTAAAATTAAGCAAGCATAATAATTAACAATTAACACATGATACTCAAACATTATAAACTTTTGATTAATAAATAACAAATTATAATCGACAAAAGAAAGACTTTGAAGCTCAGAAGTTAATAATTTAATATTATTTACATAATGGTATCAACCCAGATCAGCTTAAATAATACCGATCAGTCAAAAATATTTTACACAATTCAGTGCATATCGACGAATTTCTTTTTCACCTCACAATAGTATGATAATTATAATAATTATTATTTAATTATTATAATAATTAAATAATTATTAAATAATGTTTTTTAAAAATTCCGTGAAATGTATTTAAACTATCTTAAAATATTAATACTAAGAAACATTTATGTATATTCATTCTTTAAATATGTATAAAAATGACAAAATTTAGTATTTTTAATAGAGGTCATATTACAAGGAAAACTGTCCATAGATAAATATTGACATGCCAGTAGAAAAATGAAATCACTAATGCAAAGTCAATCAGATCGCACTAGTGAGGCTACATATTTTTCACTGTAAATAAATACATTTTGTATTTATTTTTAAGATTTAAAATATTTTTTAAGCAATTTAAAATAATTGTAAACAATTGTAAATAATTTTACAACAATTTCTTGACGAAAATATACAAGTTTTTTTTTCAACAACTGGTTCGCGTGTTGGATCGTGGAGGCAGTGCACGAACCCAACTTCTCAAGACATCGCGATACTGAGCCACAAATTAGAGCTCTTTCAGATAGCCCAAGACAGAGCCGTACAAAGTACGCATTGCTGCATTAGCCGCACTAATTCGCTTTTCAATCTCCTTGATATTCTTGATGTCCCTCGAGAGCAATACCCCAAGATACTTATAGTCTCAACGTCAGGAGAAACTTTTCACCAATTCGGATTGGCGTTGACACATGAATCCGAGACGAACACATATAGACAGTCTTAGAGGTACTAACCAACATACCTGCCACTAAGCATTCCATTGTAAATCGATCTAGTAAGCATTGTAAGTCCTCAGAACAAGAATTCAACAGGACAACATCATCTGCAAATAGCAGAGATAGTATCCCGATGAAAGCCGAACTAAAGACCGGCATCCGTCAGTGCAGCTCGTCTCGAAATATTTTCGATGTAAACAAGGAACAAAAGTCGAGACAAAGGACAACCCTGACGAAGCCCATCACCCACCAGAAATGATTCAGATTTCCTACCTAGAACAAGAACACAACGCATATTTTGTTCATAAATAGAAGCCACAGCTACCCGAAGATAGTGTTGTACACTATACTTCATTAGTACCTCCCACAACCCCTCACGCGAAACTCGATCGAACGCCTTCTCCAAATCTACAAAGCACATGTAGACCGGTTGAGCGAACTCCCAAGACCGTTCAAGGACAGTTGAAATAGTAAAGAGCTGATCCGTAGTTCCACGACCTAGACTAAAGCTGCATTGTTCATCTTGCAACTGTCCATCAACTATGGGTCGTATTCTTAACTCAAGAATCCTAGCAAATAACTTACTAGTTTGGCTAAGAAGAGTGATGCCCCGATAATTGGAACATACTCTTCGGTCACCTTTCTTAAAGACCGGTACCACAACTCCAGTTCACCACTCACTAGGAACCTTTCCCGACTTCAATGCAATGTAAAAGATCCGTGTTAGCCATTTCATGCCAACAACGTTGAGAGCCTTTAAAGCTTCAGGTTGAATCTTGCCTACTTCAGAAGACTTGCCATTACGAAGTTTTTTAGCAACAGCAATGACCCCTTCCAAAGAGATGAGCTCTTCCGCATACAGGAGACTTATAAAATGCTATTTCCAACAACAAAGAGTTCTTTCAATGTCAGTCAGCATATATACTCTTTTGTCATAGACAGTTTGAAGAGTTTTCCGCTTTCCAACACGAAGGTTCCCGATCGTCCTCCAGAGTATCTTTGAAGCTGACCTATAATCAAGTTCTAAGTGCTCGTCAAACTTCTCCCAAGACGCCCTCTTCGCTTCGGTAACTGCTCGAGCTGAAGCTATCTTTGCCCTTCGGAACTTCTCTACAGCTTCCACTGATTTATATGACAAAGTTGCCTTATAAGCAAACTTATTCTGTTGGACAAAATCTCTAACTGTTGGTATCCACCAATTAGTTAGAGTATTTACTCAGCGACAAGCACCTAAGGCTTTCTAGTCACAACTTTTCACAGTTACTTTGGCAATCGAGGATCTGAACATCTCTCATTCCTGATCAACGTTCTTCACCTCTTCTGGCAACCGAGAGAAGTCCTACCGGATGTACCCAGAATAACGTTATTTGATAGAAACATCTGTTAGAAGCTCCCAGCACGCCCTCACACAACGTTTGGGCTTACCAGGCTTGTCTAGCATCCGATTCTGCCATTGAAGTTTACTAACAAGAAGGAAGTGATCGGTTGACAGCTTAGCCCCACTCTTCACACGAGTGTCCAGAACTTAATGTCGTAAATCAGATGAAGCGATTACAAAATCGATCATTGATCTTTGACTGATATAATCCTGTTTCCATGTGCATCTATGGATCTCCTTATGTTCAAACATGATGTTGGTTATACACAAATTGTTACGAGAACAAAAGTGTAATAATTCAACACTACTCGCATTCAGATCAGAGAGCCCGTTCCTCCTCACTGCTGTCGCTACCAACATGAGCATTAAAGTCACCTAATAGAACGAGGGAATCTCCAACAGGAGTACTATCAAGCAGAGCCTGACGATCTTCCACGAAGACTGAGTATTCCGAGATAATGTTGGGATCCTACGCACACACAACAGTTATCCCCGATCCCTCTTTGACTAAAAGTCTAGGAGACATCAGTCTTTCATTCACTGTGTTAAACCTCCCTACTACGAATGACAACAAGTATCCATACACCCGCCTACCGTTGCTTTCCGTTGGTAACTCCTGAATAGTTTAAGGTCAACCTTGATCCAAAAGTTTAGTTCCAGTTCCAGAATAGTAAGCAGAAGTCACTCCGACTATTTCTAGACCAAAGCGAACCATATCTTCAACTAATTCTGGTTTCTTTCCCGCCAGCGAGATGACATTCCACGTTCCTGCATGAAGGCTAGTCCGCTTCGGATGTTGATGCCTATTTCGCTGTCTCCGTACAACTGACTGGTCACACGGCACCCGACAATGAAAACTTCTCCGGTCAGTGGTTAATTAACCATTGTTCTTCACACTTAATTTATATTTCGAATATTTGTTGCAAATAAACAAATCAAGACAATATTCATTGTCTTGATTTGTTTGCTCAGATATCTCTGTTCCCAATATCATTTGATGATCCAACATCGCCACTGTAAGGAGTCAGGTCTCCGAGACTCTCTTCCGATTTTCGTCCATTGTCCAATCTGCCGTTGTAGTCATCGGAGTGATTTTGTTTGGTTGACTATCTCCCGTTCCCGATATCTTTTGATGATCCAACATCGCTACTGTAAGGAAACCATGACTCTCTTCCGCCTTTTCGTTCATTGTCCAATCCGCCGTTGGTGTTATCGGAAGGATCTGAGATAGTCTATGAAAGGACTATCCCTACGAATGATGCAATCCGTCCAATAATATTATAGGTAATATAATTTAATATAGGTAATATATAATGTAGGTAATATTATACTATATTATAGGTATATTATATCACAATATATTATAGTAGAATGATAATATAATATAGGTATATTGTGATATAATATACCTATAATATAGTATAATCTGCCTATAATTAACAGTATATCGTGAGTAAAAAGAGATTAAAGGTCATCAGGAGTGACCGCTTTCTTATTAGGATTATGAACATGCTCTGCTACCAAAACAGCATCGTGATAAGTTTTTGCAAATCTGATCTAATTAGATTATTATCAATATAATTTTCCAGATCACAAGATTCTTTCATTTTTGGAATTGATGACAAGATAGCTGATTACCAATCACTCGAATTTACTTGAGTTAATAGAAATGCACTTTATAAGTGTGAAAGCATATAGAACGGGATTCATTATTTCAATATATTAACTGGAATTACTTGTTTTGTACTAAAAATGATTTAAAAAATGAAATATCTTAATCTGAAAAAGAAGTTTTATAAGCCAAAATTTAAAAATATTTCATTTTATAAAAATTTTAAGCTAAAAAATTCTACGGCAAACAACGTCTTTTTAAATTGTATTATTTTGATATTGTTCACACATCTTTATCTTAGTAAGATGACATCTTACAGGATTCCATATCTAGGGCTCATTGAATACACAGTTAAATAGAGCACTCGACGGGAAAGGTTATTTAAGTAAATATTAGTAATATAAATTATTATTTAACTAAAGTTGTACATATTTAAATAATAAAATAAATTCTAGTTTATCAATGATAAAATATTACGTAATATAAGAGAGTATTTGATTTTTTATATAAAATCACATTTATAACGACTTATCCATTTAGCAATGATAAAACTACCTCAAAATAAAAGATACGCGCTCTTAAATACAGGCTGTGGTTGTTGGTATATTTTCATCAATACATTTCAAAGCGTTAGTTATACTTAACGATCCTTCCCGATTCCCATTTTGCACTTTAAAGTTAGTCAGCCGACGATGTTGTTTGGCTATCAGTCTTTGTTTAGCCTTTTCTAAATGTTGCTTTCGTTGTGTTCTCGTCCAGTATTTTCCAAGCTTAAGTTCACTGAGTCGTTCGTCATCTGTCGTAAATAGCGATCTTTCTTCATTAATCTGTTTCCTCCGCTCTTTTAAATGCGTTTTAAATGAATTTTTATTTGTTTCGGTGAGTTGCTTTATCGTCGCAGCTGCCGCAATTAACCCGGAATCATGTGACTTATTGAGATTTGTTCCTTTGAGCTCATTTACTGAAGAGTTAAGTTTACTGTCTTTCATAGTCATAAGAAGACTGATTGTTGAATTACTCAGATTACCGAGTACTGTAAAGTTTTTGCTACATCTCCTGTATGCAATCGCATTGTCATTATTAATACCGTCAGTTAATTGGTAATCATCTTCAAATATTAGTGGTACTGATTTAATCTCGTCATTAACAGAAAATTTTTCATCTTCTCTTGAATTATCATCTGTAAGATAAAAACGGTATCAAACGACAGTTCGATATTTGCAGTAGAATTTTTAAAACGAATTTGATTCAAATGCATATGCATAGCATATAAATAAGTATAATATATTATGTAAAAAATATATTAATTTATATAATAAATATATTGTATTACCAAGATAAGCTAGACTTACTATAAAACGAGTATATACCTTATATTTAGTAATTTATGAGTAGATTAATAATATTATTATGATAGTAACTAGATGCATATTTATTTAAAAAATAGGAATTTCTTTATTCGACAGTATTCTTCGTTTAAGAATGCGGATTCTTAAATAATCGTCATGATTTATTGCTAGATACAGACGAGGTTATTACTGAAAATTAGGCAAACGATTGAGAGATATCATTTAATAAATAATTTAAATTTATTAATAAATTTATTAGTATATGTAATTAATAAATTTATTTAATAAATTAATATTGAATATAGCAAACGTTAGAATGAAGATAATAAGTCATTATTAGCAACAAATCAGTAATTAGATTTCAAAGTTTATGTAACTTTACCCAACACTTTTAGAAAATATACAAGAATGATATGTTTTCTATTTAAAGTAACAACTAAATCTATCTCAAAGTGTACTCTATTTGAAGTCAATCTATTGACAATTATATAATCATATTTTCTTTGCTCTACTTTGAGTAATCTAAATTTGATATGTGACTTTATTACTCACTGTCAATACGATTCATTAGGAGAGCTTAATTAGCCTTTGTATCATAGTTAAACTGTTCATATTATTCGTTGTATTTATTAGTAATAAATACGACGAATATAAATCATGTGTCGAGAAGGTGGGAAGAAGGATGTATTTGAATGTGATAAAGAAGAGAGCGCGGCGGACTTCGAGAGGGAGTTGATTTCAGGCCAGTTGGGAGGCAACGAGGAAGGATCGGAGACCGTAGTTGTCGGAGTAATTGGTAATGTGGAGTAAGATGGAATTACGGGAACGCAGCGATAAAGAGGTAAGGCGAATGTCGCGAAAGAAATGGAGGTTGATGAACGATGGAGAGCCTACGGTAATGAGACGAAAAGTTACGAGAAGAAGGCTGAGTTGTATACGGATGTGGATGTTAGGTCAGGAAAGTATTAATATAGTTAAACTGTTCATTTATATTTTAATATGTTATATTCGTCGTATTTATTATTTAAATTATTTTCAGTTACTTATAGTTAATAATATTGCCGGCATTATATAATACCCATAAATTAGGAAGAAATTATTTATAAATAATTATTTATTTAAATTAATTAAATTATTTATAAATAATTTCTTCCTAATTATTTATTCCTTATTTATTTTAATAATTTCTTCCTTATTTATTTAAATTAATTAAATATTTATAAATAATTATTTATTTAAATTTATTTAATTATTTATAAATAATGTCTTCAATATTTATTTTAATAATTTCTTCCTCGTTTATTAAAATTAATTAAATTATTTATAAATAATTTCTTCTCATTTATTTCTTCCTTATTCATTTTAATAATTTCTTCCTCGTTTATTAAAATTAATTAAATTATTTATAAATAATTTCTTCTCATTTATTTCATCCTTATTCATTTTAATAATTTCTTCCTCGTTTATTTAAATTAATTAAATTATTTATAAATAATTTCTTCCTTGATTGCATCTAGAATTTACTCTTTGATTTGATTGATATTAAATATATTTACTGATCAATATACATATCTTGTATATTGTAGTTACATATCTTGTACTCTAAATATATCTAAAAATAAAAATATTATTATTTAAAAAAGAGTTTTTAACTCAGAATTTTTATTAATTAAATAGTAAATTAATTAAATGCTTGCTTAAAAGTCACAGAAATTTTCTTTGCTTTAAGCTGAACAAAGGTTCATAATTTAGTTTACTTTCTAATATTATTGGTATTGTTTGTTAAAGTATATTTAAAAACGAAGGATTTAGAATCTAAAAACTAGTACCGTATTAAAATTACAATCAAGTGTTCAACATAGACTGCAAAATACTAACCATTTAAGTCGTTACTATCTTCATGAGAGAATGTATAACTGGAATCGTAAAATATTCCATGGTGTGATGTTGTTACCGATATATTACTGGTTTGGTTAGAATTTAGAAATAGTCCCGTTTGTTTGAGTTCCAATGTCGATGCGCTTATGCTGTTTCTAAGCCCAGGCTGGTTTGCAGATTTTGATACTTCATTAATTAACTAAATAAAAATGCTGAATAATTAATAACTTATTTGTATTTAATGAATTGTATTATTTGGCGTCAGACTATAACTGATTCTTAAGTTAAATGTTGACACTATATTTTTAGAGCTTTGATAGAATACTATAAGCATAGCAATAGCATAGCATCAACATTATATTTATAAATGATTAGTTTATGCTGTTTGAGTCTTCCCGATACCTTCAATCCGATTAGAAATAGGCAAAAAAATAATCAATTTGTTTATATCATTACCGAAGGAGCTTGGTTTATGAACGCTCTATAAGAGTATCTTTTAATCCTACTAGTTAATACTAGATGAGTAAATTATTCGTGATGAATACTCCCACCAGTGTTACTTCCTAGTCTACGGATTTGTACTAACAGGACTCATTAAGCTGTCTAAGGGTGCTGCACTTTAATCTGGTCGTACAACATCCTCCTACTGATAAAAGTCGAAACATCATAGAATTAGTTTATGCTGCTTAAGTCTTTCCTGTTCCTTCAATGAGAATAGAAATAGGCAGGAAAAGTAATCCATTTGTTTATATCATGACCACCAACAATGAAAGAGCTTGGTTTATGAACGCTCTATAAGAGTGTCTTTTAATCCTACTAGTTAGGACCAGATGAGTAAATTATTCGTGATGAATACTCCCACCAGTGTTACTTCCTAGTCTACGGATTTGTACTAACAGGACTCATTAAGCTGTTTAAGGGTGCTGCACTTTAATCTGGTCGTACAACAGCCACCTACTGATAAAACTCAAAAGTCGAAGCAGTATAGAATTAGTTTATGCTGCTTGAGTCTTACCGATTCCTTCAATCAGATTAGAAATAGGCAAAAAAGTAATCCATTTGTTTATATCATGACCACCAACAATGAAAGAGCTTGGTTTATGAACGCTCTATAAGAGTATCTTTTAATCTTACTAGTTAAGATCAGATGAGTAAATTATTCGTGATGAATACTCTCACCAGTGTTACTTCCTAGTCTACGGATTTGTACTAAAAGGACTCATTAAGCTGTCTAAGGGTGCTGCACTTTAATCTGGTCGTACAACATCCTCCTACTGATAAAAGTCGAAACATCATAGAATTAGTTTATGCTGCTTGAGTCTTCCCTGTTCCTTTAATGAGAATAGAAATAGACAGGAAAAGTAATCCATTTGTTTATATCATGACCACTAACAATGAAAGAGCTTGGTTTATGAACGCTCTATAAGAGTGTCTTTTAATCCTACTAGTTAGGACCAGATGAGTAAATTATTCGTGATGAATACTCCCACCAGTGTTACTTCCTAGTCTACGGATTTGTACTAACAGGACTCATTAAGCTGTCTAAGGGTGCTGCACTTTAATCTGGTCGTACAACAGCCACCTACTGATAAAACTCAAAAGTCGAAGCAGTATAGAATTAGTTTATGCTGCTTGAGTCTTACCGATTCCTTCAATCAGATTAGAAATAGGCAAAAAAGTAATCCATTTGTTTATATCATGACCACCAACAATGAAAGAGCTTGGTTTATGAACGCTCTATAAGAGTATCTTTTAATCCTACTAGTTAAGATCAGATGAGTAAATTATTCGTGATGAATACTCTCACCAGTGTTACTTCCTAGTCTACGGATTTGTACTAAAAGGACTCATTAAGCTGTCTAAGGGTGCTGCACTTTAATCTGGTCGTACAACATCCTCCTACTGATAAAAGTCGAAACATCATAGAATTAGTTTATGCTGCTTGAGTCTTCCCTGTTCCTTTAATGAGAATAGAAATAGACAGGAAAAGTAATCCATTTGTTTATATCATGACCACTAACAATGAAAGAGCTTGGTTTATGAACGCTCTATAAGAGTGTCTTTTAATCCTACTAGTTAGGACTAGATGAGTAAATTATTCGTGATGAATACTCCCACCAGTGTTACTTCCTAGTCTACGGATTTGTACTAACAGGACTCATTAAGCTGTCTAAGGGTGCTGCACTTTAATCTGGTCGTACAACAGCCACCTACAGATAAAACTCAAAAGTCGAAGCAGTATAGAATTAGTTTATGCTGCTTGAGTCTTACCGATTCCTTCAATCAGATTAGAAATAGGCAAAAAAGTAATCCATTTGTTTATATCATGACCACCAACAATGAAAGAGCTTGGTTTATGAACGCTCTATAAGAGTATCTTTTAATCCTACTAGTTAAGATCAGATGAGTAAATTATTCGTGATGAATACTCTCACCAGTGTTACTTCCTAGTCTACGGATTTGTACTAAAAGGACTCATTGAGCTGTCTAAGGGTGCTGTACTTTAATCTGGTCGTACAACATCCTCCTACTGATAAAAGTCGAAACATCATAGAATTAGTTTATGCTGCTTGAGTCTTCCCTGTTCCTTTAATGAGAATAGAAATAGACAGGAAAAGTAATTCATTTGTTTATATCATGACCACCAACAATGAAAGAGCTTGGCTTATAGGCACTCTTTTAGATTGCTTTTAAATCCTACTAGTTAGGACCAGATGAGTAAATTATTCGTGATGAATACTCCCACCAGTGTTACTTCCTAGTCTACGGATTTGTACTAAAAGGACTCATTAAGCTGTCTAAGGGTGCTGCACTTTAATCTGGTCGTACAACATCCTCCTACTGATAAAAGTCGAAACATCATAGAATTAGTTTATGCTGCTTGAGTCTTCCCTGTTCCTTCAATGAGAATAGAAATAGGCAGGAAAAGTAATCCATTTGTTTATATCATGACCACCAACAATGAAAGAGCTTGGCTTATGGGCGCTCTTTTAGATTGCTTTTAAATCCTACTAGTTAGGACCAGATGAGTAAATTATTCGTGATGAATATCCCACCAGTGTTACTTCATAGTCTACGGATTTGTACTAAAAGGACTTATTAAGCTGTCTAAGGGTGCTGCACTTTAATCTGGTCGTACAACAGCCCCCTACTGATAAAACTCAAAAGTCGAAACAGCATAGAATTAGTTTATGCTGCTTGAGTCTTCCCGATTCCTTCAATCAGAAGATCTCCAGATGCTATACATATTATGATAATTATGTGCTAGGTATAATAAGGCTAAATAATCAATTTATATAGATTAATTTAGACAGCCTCGTAACTGCGAACGATCCATAAGCGTATTCCAAATTACTCTTTTTGAACGCTTGATTATGAAACGCTGAAATGCTTACTGCTCGTAATCTTAATTCAGTTGTCATACAAAGGATTATAATATCGTATTCAAAAAGGTATAAATAATATACTTTGTATTAGAATAAGATACTAGATAGTTTTATCAGAGGAAATACATCATTAGCATGTATTTGGCCCCGCTGCTATGTTGGGTAGAGGAGTTAGGGGCCGAAACCTGATAGCATAGCAGTTCCTCCTGATGACCTCTAATCTTATTCTGATACAACGTCTGTTATTTATTAGTCAATTCATAAAAATGACGTTTATTTTAAATTTCAATTTTTTATTTTAACTTGATTTAAATTATAAAAATCTTAAAACAATTATTTATTTTATTATTTAATTATTAAATTTTGATTTAGCATTATTATGTTTATTTTATTTTAAATACGTAGACTCAGTTAGCTGATTTGATTTACATTGATTCATATAATTAGTTATATTGTTAGCGCAACATTTAAGCACTGAGACCACAAATAAACAACTGGATACTTGACGAGTATATTAGTAATAAATTTGTTTGGATAGTATATGCTACAGTCATTCTTTGAGATATATTCTTGTATAGAAAAGATTCAATATCCATCGCAAGCATTTTGTTGTCATTGCATTTATCAGGAAGGGAAAACGTTTTTGAAGTAAAAACCTATATTTAATTTATTTTCTAGCGGAAGGCCACAACCTTTTATGTATGAAAATTATAAATAAGTGCTTGTCCTTTACAAATAAATAATAATAATTTTTTAATAAAACAAAGTAAATCCATAAATTTAATGAGATCTTTACTGTTTCTCATTAGAAAAAGTTCAATATCGGGATATCGTCTCGTGATTCGTAAGCTAAATTTGTTTTTAAATGAGCATTAGTTATTTGACTCTGTGTTTTAATTTGTGTGTACGATGCGAAAAATCATATTCACATCTGAGTATTCGCAAAACAAGGTATAATCCAGCGAGTATTACAACGCAAGCAAGGATATTCGATGACATACCTCAAGATATCAATAAGTTAATTTTCGCCATAAAAGAAACTTTTGTCTATTCAAATGAAATACCTCTGGCGCATCTAAAATATTTACGATGAGTTTCAAATACTAATTTCATATTAAGTTTATGAAATTTGAAGTCTGCAAATTATTCATTATATTCTTCTATTAATAAATCTATTACAGCTATTAATTCCTTTAATTTTGGTTCACGAGCACATTTTTGTTCATTCAACAAAAATGTTACATTAAAGAAAAATGTTCATTAGAAATACTGTAATTAAAGGAAAAGCTTTGAAAAGGAAAATGTTTTGCAAAAGAACTGGATTTTCTGCCACACCCTATATATATTCTTTGTTTTACACTGCAATATATATTTAGATAGTTCTGCTTTGACGTGATATAGCAAAAAGGCAATAACGAGACAAAATGCATCATTCTTTCATTCACATCTTTGTTAATTTTCGGTCTAAAATTCTGCGAAATGCATTCTTAAGTCAAAGATCATAGTCACAACTTGGCCACTTTAAAGCCATCAAACTTTATTATGATATGGTAAATCAACACTGAATGCTTCATCTTCCGACAAGAGTGTTGCATTAACCCTGATGAAGCTAACTATTTTAATCACTCTGCCCAAAACATTCCTTAGATTTGTAGACTTTGGACACAAATATCGCAGGTGTAATATACAGTAAAAAATGATTAGATTTTCTAAGATTTAAACTTATATTTTAACAATGGAATGAAACCCTCTCGTTCACCTCTCATAGAAGAAGTCCCATCATTACAAATACTTACAAGATTCTTTCGATTTAACTAAGCTTTAACGAATATTTTCGTAAAATCGTTAAATATATCAATCTCGCGTGTTTTACCGACAATTAGAGCTAATAATTCTTCATAACAGTAAAACTGCAGACAAGGTTCTATCCGTGGATTCGTCAAGAGCTATCGAATAAACAGGCCCACTACTTTGAATTATTTTATAAAGCCTTTTTGTCTATTTTCTAGATGTATACATTCCACTGCAGATACAATGCACTCCTTTATAATTTCTAATCACTGAATGGATTTTCTCTTTTGACAAGAATAAATGCTATTTTATATATAGCTTCGGTTATGGCCGAACTTTGATCGAAACATTCACCATATATTGTTTGCGTAATTTTTCATTTTTTATCTTAGCGATTGCTGATTTATGCACTTTTCATTTAATTTGACAAGTATGGACTCCTTGTGTCCTATATAATGTTGGTTTGTATCTTATGTTTTATTGTACTTAACACAATATCACATAGGAGGCAAGCCATTAGATCTTTATAAAGACCATAATATAGAGTATCCCATTCCTTATTATACGGCCTGTTTTCTTCTGTTAATTTCCTTTTTTATAGTTCATAAGAGGTAAAAATTTGTCTTAAAAATAAGAATTTATTTAAAATTAAAGTTTAATTAGGAAACAAAAGTGTTTAATCCACAAAACACATTATGAAACATCCAAATCATCTCAACATATGACAAATCGTATGGATTAATAAACAAAATATTTTTATGCGTTGAATTCTCTATTTATTCTTTTCAAGGCTGCTTACAATGTCTCGAAGGCCGCTTACAATGTATCAAATGCCGCTTATAATGTATCAAAGGCCGCTTACAATGTATCAAAGGCCGCTTATAATGTCTCGAAGGCCTCTTACAATGTCTCAAAGGCCGCTTACAATGTCTCAAAGGCCGCTTACAATGTCTCAAAGGCCGCTTACAATTTCTCAAAGGCCGCTTACAATGTCTCAAAGGCTGCATAAAATATTTCGAAGAACCGCACTAAATGTTTCGAAGACCGCACAAAATGTTTCGAAGGCCGCATGTTCCCCATCCTTGCCATATATAATGAAACTGATAAGAAAAGCTGCTGTAACTGTAGAAAGTAACAGCTTTAAAGTATAATTAACATAGCGAAATAATGCATCAGATATTGTGTCATTATACATATAACTGCCATACATGGGCACTGACTTATATGCTTGTCAGTTTTTAAATGCATTTAAGAACCCATATAAAATTTGTTCGTTCACAAATTTATTGAATTTGTCCATTATAATTCATTTTTATACGCATGTATATCATATCATTTTTATAATCATTTTTATATCATTTTTATATTCATAAATGTCTTCCATAATCACCTTCTTATTCATAAATTAAATCAAATAATTGATTTAAGTAATCACTCAATGCTGATTACTATTAGGTTGATGCGAGCAACAAAATAGCATTGTTGCTGTTAAACCTCGTTATTGAGTTTTTTAAATGCCTGATCTGCTACTTCATTAAGGTTTTTGCTCTTTTAGAACTTATTTCCGATTAATTGTCAGAGCAAATCCAGAAATTTGAACAAAGAAGATTTTTACAAATTGTTTAGTATATTAGACACACCAAATGTATTGTGTTAACATTCAATTTTTATATTTTTTATTTTTATATATATTATTTTATATTTTTACAATAAATTTATTGCTTAACAAGCTTACCGATATACGTCTTTTTAAAGTAATATTTAAGAATTGGCACGATTGAAATGCTTTTATCGCAATACCACGATTTCTCAACTTTCTGCCATTTACCGCTAGTATGTGATCACCTGCCATTATTTGACCTGTCTTCCATGCAATAGATCCTTTATCCACCTTGAACATTAATTAAAGAGTAACAAAAATCAACGGGTAAAGTATATACTTTTCTGACAAATATTCCACATTTCCGGCCATCCATCATATAACATAATGTTAAACCTATTTGCTCTTGTGCATGTTTGCGCTTCAGCCTTACTTCGATCTAAGATTAATTTTAAATAATCTGAGATTATAAACCTAAATTATTAATTAATAATTTAGGTTTAATTAATAATTTAGGATTTACTTTTTGCTATAATTTTCTGGTTTAATTCAGCAGCGTGTTTAATAAAATACAAATTTTCAAATAATGTCCATGATTTTTAATATTAGGGTGAAATTAACAAATTTCAAACTGACGATTAAACTAAATTTATAAAAACTGTATCATTTCGGTGAAGGTATTTTATAAAAATTGTATTCATCAAATCAATGGATGAAGATAAGTCATTTTACAGTATCTTAGGTGAAACGATATGTAATGGACTTTTGAATTTAATTATTTTTAATTTATATAAAATCTTAATTTATATAAAATCTTAATTTATACGAAATATTTATATTAACATATGAAATCTTTTATTAATATTTAAAATCTTAATTTATAAAAAATCTTAATTTATATTTAATTTAAATATCATCTTTTGAATACTAAAAAAATCATATTGCAGCATAAATAATATCGTTTATCATTAGTTGGCGCTGTCTCCAATCAAAATAAGAAAAAATTGTTTTATTTTTGAATTTTCGCGAATGCAATTAGCCTCTCCAGAAAACTGTTTTCTGAATAGGTGTTTTCCGAAGAGGTGTTTCTGAAGAGGAGTTTCTGAAGAGTCGATTTCTGAAGAGGTGTTTTCTGAAGAGGTGTTTCTGAAGAGATGTTTCTGAAGAGGAGTTTCTGAAGAGTCGATTTCTGAAGAGGTGATTTCTGAAGAGGTGTTTTCTGAATAGGTGTTTCTGAGAAGGTGCTTTCTGAAGAGGTGTTTTATGAAGAGGTGTTTTCTGAAGAGGTGTTTTCTGAAGAGTCGATTTCTGAAGAGGTGTTTTCTGAATAGGTGTTTCTGAAGAGGTGTTTTCTGAAGAGTCGATTTCTGAAGAGTCGATTTCTGAAGAGGTGTTTTCTGAAGAGGTGTTTTCTGAATAGGTGTTTTCTGAAGAGTCGATTTCTGAAGAGGTGTTTTCTGAATAGGTGTTTCTGAAGAGGTGTTTCTGAAGAGTCGATTTCTGAAGAGGTGTTTTCTGAAGAGGTGTTTTCTGAAGAGGTGTTTTCTGAATAGGTGTTTCTGAGAAGGTGCTTTCTGAAGAGGTGTTTTATGAAGAGGTGTTTTCTGAAGAGGTGTTTTCTGAAGAGGTGTTTCTGAAGAGGTGTTTCTGAAGAGTCGTTTTGTGAAGAGGCCAACCGCATTGGCGAAAATTTAAAAATATTTTTGCTTTTTTCGGAGAAAGTGTAAAATTTTAACTTGAGCATCTAGGAGTAGAAGAGTCCAAATAAAAATGTCCATGAATATTTTATAAAATTTCATTTAGCTTAAATTTGTCAGTTTAAAATTACTCAAAAACCGTATATTATATCCGGTATTTTAAAAGCCAGGTATGTTAACAATTAAAAAATGATTTAAATAGACGTTTGGCCACTTTACGATAGTTGGAAGTTCTTTCCATTAACAATAATTACATTATTCACGTTTTCGATAAATTTTCGATATAATAGGGATAACGGTTCGAGAAAGTATACCTGAAGATTCTAGATATTCAGATATCACAGTTTTCCATGTAAAGGGTGCTGAGTTGAAATCTATGGTCATCGTACTCATTAGGTAACATTATCGATTTATCCTATTATCCTATTGTTGAAACACTAGTGATTATGGACTGATCAAAAATAAGAATATTAAAAATATGTTCAAAGACATCAATGGGTAACGACGTTCAATTTCGATGTTTTTATTGTATAAGTGTATATTATTGTTACTTTGAGTGAAGCGGATATCACTAATTCTCAATACTATGCAATTTCTAGAATTGCGTATTTTTCGACTGGGCCTATAGTGTTTTTTAATTATAAAAAATTTTTAAACATTAAAATTATGTCTATTTAATATGAGTATTATAATTAAATATGTCCTTAAATGATTTATGGTATATCGTTAAATATCGCCACAGAAAAATTTTTGGTAAACTTTACTGACAATTATTTACTCAAAATTATTTGTTATTTGTCATTATTTGTTCAAAATCAAATTTTCTTAAAAAAATTCAATTTAGGAAAACCTCCTTTAGCTAAATTTTAATTTTAAAATTTTATTTCTGGTTTATTACTTTTCACTAAATGTTTATGTTAATGTTTTTACTTACTTACAGCCCTGTATTTTTATTTATTAAGAGCTGATTTTATTAATTAAAAATTAAGTTCAAATTTTTTTTAAAATTTAAATCGCTTATGGTTTCTAACAAATATCCTAAATTTTATTTTCATGCATTCAAAATTATTAATATAAGTTAAAAAACACAATAATTTTAACAAAATGTGCTTGCATTATTTCAATTTATCTTACCTCTATACTGTAAGTGATATCATCGCTAACACTGTCCTTGACAGAAAAACAGCTTCGGTAGTGATTTATTGTTCGAAATGAATCTCGTTTCACACTGTAAAGAAATGCAGATTATAATTTTGTTTGCTGTCAATTATCAAAATGAAATTAAATTACATCTAATTATATATGGTTGGAAAATCCTATTTTCATATATATATATATATATATATATATATATATATATATATATATATGAGTGAAGCGGATATCACTAATTCTCAATATGCAATTTCTAGAATTGCGTATTTTTCGACTGGGCCTATAGTGTTTTTTAATTATAAAAAATTATAATTAATATATATATATATATATATATATATATATATATATATATAGATTTTATCGTATGAGATCATGAAGATCGATTGAAATCGGGTCTGGTGATCCTTTGATGGATTCTTATTTATGTAATGAATAGTTGCTAGGTCACACGAGGTTTTTTTCGCATTAAAAACCAGCTACAGAATCCTTTCTTCATGATATCCAATTCCATACACCCTGACTACTAACGGCGCCATTGCCACAACCGTTTTCGTTTCGCCCGCTTTTTGCCACATGTTGGTAGCCCCGGGCTCGTCAGAAGGCTGACTACCAATTCTTCGCCTTTTGAAATTTGACTTATCCGAGATTCGAGCTGTCGCTCTCCGTACTTGGCTTGCGCTCTTGACAGGGTATATGGAATTGGATATCATGAAGGAAGGATTCTGTAGCTGGTTTTCAATGCGAAAGTCACCTCGTGTGACCTAGCAACTATTCATTATATATATATATATATATATATATATATATATATATATATATATATATATATATATATATATATATATATATATATATACTAAATGGTGTTGCTTGATAGACTGGACTTCGATTCACGACTTTCAATCACCATGTCACTTCTAGACGACCACTTCAGCATCGAAATGATGAGTACCCGGCAACACTCATCAGTAGAATGAGGTACACACTGGTCGTTTCGGTTGCCTGTACGACCAGTGTGTACCTCATTCTACTGATGAGTGTTGCCGGGTACTCATCATTTCGATTCTGAAGTGGTCGTCTAGAAGTTACATGGTGATTGAAAGTCGTGAATCGAAGTTTAGTCTATCAAGCAACACCATTTAGTATAAATGCCGTATTTCGTAAGAAATCCTGGACCGTTGTTTACTCAGTACATATGTGCACTACTATTATTATACTTTTTCGAGTCACGTCGCGTGTAATACGAACTTGGTCGGACGCATCTGCGAATTCGGGAATATTGACCCACACTGTGCTTACGTTTGTCTCACGCAATCCATGCAGTGGAAATGGTCACAACTGCTCAGAACGACCAGTTGTAGTGAAGAGCAATTACAACCGCTTAAAGATGCCGTGACGGTCGAATTTCTGTCTGTTCTAACAAAGCAAAGAATCACCGAGGTTATGCGAATTATTCTCACTTCCCCAAACAAACTAGGAGGTATTGGCATCATGGATTGTACTTTTGTAGCTAAATTACAGCTCGATGCTTCTCGAAAATTATGTGCGTCCTACAACTCAGATATGGTTGGAGAAGATTTACAGGAGCATCAACAACAAATCAGCAAAATCATTGCAGACACTAGGCTTAACGCATTCGAAGAACGCATCTCACTGGCTAAGAATAAATTAAGTGAAGAAACCCAAAAAAATTTTGCTTGTATAAATGGAGCGTCCTCTTGGTTAAGCGCACGTCCTATCGAACACCACAAGTTTGGTCTTACGCCACACGAATTCCGGGACGGTTTAGCAACTAGATATGGATGGGATCCAGACGGCCTTCCTTTTCGCTGTGCATGCGATGATGGTGCGAACCTATCACATCTTTTGCAATGTAAGCGCGGTGGTTTTCAGATCATACGCTATAACGAGGTCAGAAATATATTTGCCCGAGAGTTGACCACGGTTTGTAATGGAGTAGGGCTCGAGCCTGTTTTGGAGCGAGTCAATGATGACGTAAGGTTTGAGAAATCCACAACATGTCGTGAGGAGAGAGCACGTCTCGACGTTGTTTGCAGCGGATTATATGAGAGTCGATTCGAGCAGACGTTTTTTGACGTCACCATCTTTAACAACCACGCCGTTTCGTACTCATCATCAACAGTTAGTGCTTTCAAGTACCACGAGACTCGAAAAAGATCGAAATATGAAGAGAGAATAAGTCTGGTCGATCGAGGTAGTTTCACACCACTTGTGTTCGCAGCATCGGGTGGCATAGGAGAAAACGCGTTACAACTTATTAGACGCATCGCTCGGTTACAATCAATGAATTCGACCACAAACTCGTATGTGAACTGTATTTGCCGACTAAAACGCATCGTTGGTATTGCTCTATGTCGATCTGCTTCCATGTGCCTTCGGGGCTTTCGTTCTTCCCGAAATCGACCGGCCAATAATCCTGACCACACCTAACCACACGGTATATTTCCAACGACGATCTAGTTTTCAATTTTATGACTATTGAAGATGTATGTAATTTCCTTTACTGTAAAAAAATTTATTTATTATTATATAAATAGAAGTATTTTGCAAAGAATACCTCACTGTATTTTGCCTGTACGACCAGTGTGTACCTCATTCTACTGATGAGTGTTGCCGGGTACTCATCATTTCGATTCTGAAGTGGTCGTCTAGAAGTTACATGGTTATTGAAAGTCGTGAATCGAAGTCCAGTCTATCATGCAACACCATTTAGTATAAATGCCGTATTTCGTAAGAAATCCTGGACCGTTGTTTACTCAGCACATCTGTGCACTACTATTATTATATAAATAGAAGTATTTTGCAAAGAATATCTCACTGTATTTTGCAAAGAATACCATCCAGAAAAATATCGCTGATTCGCAAGACTCTCGAGCGAAGAATAGTCAGTTGGCAAAATAAAGATTACGAAACTCTTTATAACGAAGCTTTGTATCTGCAAAGTAATTTCGGATCCCACAAGCCTTTTCCACCGAGAAGTTGGGTTAAACGTTATCAAGGCCTAGTAACAAAGAGCCAAATAAGAGCCAGCTCGACTGTGCTAGAAGACACGATTGAAACAAAAGCCCTGCATCCACAACATATCATTGATGGCACTTCAATAATATCAATGCTTCAAGACTTACACCCCGAGGCACATCAAGCTGATCCAGATACCCTCTTGACTACCCCGTTCCCTGGATCCAAAGTACATCATCTCAGCCGGTTCTATGAACTGGACGAAACACACATTATCAGATCGAGTAACAAAACCAAAGGAAGCTCGGGTCCGTCCGGAATTGATGCTCACTCATGGCTTCACATGCTGACAGATTTTGATTCGAATTCACTCAGCCTAGCCAAAGCAATTGCCAAATTTGCTATCTTCGTCGCAACAGAACCACTCACTCCAGGAACTTTAGATGCTTTCACCGCTTGCCGTCTGGTTGCTTTAGAGAAAAAGTCAGGAGGAATCCGCCCCATAGGTATTTGCAATACTGTCAGGCGCATTATATGCCGGGCCATTCTAGATATTGTTCGCAATGACATTCAGGACGTTGCTGGGTCCGTTCAATTGGGGGCTTCTCAAAAAGACGGTATCGAAGTCGCCATCAGCACACTTAGAGATGAGTTTAACCGTCACGACGACCACTGTATTTTGTCAATCGATGCTTCAAATGCTTTCAACCGAACAAACAGAGCGGTGGCATTACACAACATAGATTTCGTATGCCCGTCGCTTTCTCGGGCTCTTTGTAATGTCTACGCAAACCCTGCACAACTCATTGTGGGAAGTCAAAGCTTATACTCCACCGAAGGTTTCACCCAGGGCGATCCTATTGCGATGGCTGGCTTCGCCCTGACCTCTCTCCCTTTGATAAAAGCAATTCAACGCAAAGTTCCGTCGATCTTCCAAAAATGGTATGCAGACGACGCCAACTTTATTGGGACCACTGACGTTTTGAAACAGGTATGGGAAGTGCTTCATACCGATGGACCAAAGTATGGCTATTTCGTAAACACACATAAGTCTCACCTCCTATCACACCTTTATATTGATCAATCGAACCTCCCCGACCCTGAAATAAAAACTTCCACCGATGGAATCATCATTCTCGGCAGTCCAGTCGGGTCCAACGATTTTGTAAATGCAGCAACCGCAAAACTTCTGTCTACATGGACCACAATGCTGCAACGTCTCGATTACGTTGCCAAGGTAGATCCGCATGTCGCTTTTGCAGGATTAATCAACTCCGTCCAATTTAAGTGGACACATATAATGCGCACCTGCGACTGTTCAGCCACTATCTGGTCGGATCTGTCACACACCTTAACCACACAGCTTCTCCCAAACTTCGTGTCCTGGGACCTCGATGAAGACTGGAAGTCAATATTGTGCTCTCCTTTAAAATTTGGAGGTATTGGTATCGCGAACCCTGCAACCATAGCCACACTTGAACGCAAATCCTCAAACATGCTAATTTCAACCTATAATTCTGGTTCAGGTGGCGATAGCCTAAGAGAGAGGCAGAAAACTATGCTTAGCGAAATCAAGACACTACGATCACTATCGCACCAAGAACGCCTCTCTAAAATTCCGATCTTAGCGATACCCGCAACCAGTAATCTGATCGCGCATGCTGCTCGCAATGGAGCTTCTTCGTGGTTAAGTGCGCTTCCGCTCAAGCATGAAAATTTTTATCTTTCTTCTAACGAATTCAGGGATGCTTTGAACGCAAGGTATGGACATACTGATCCTAAGATTGAAGTTAGCAACTGCATTTGCGGCACTCGAGTCAGTGTGGCTCATTCCTTATCATGTAGACGAGGTGCTTTGCCTTCGATCCGGCATAATGCAGTCCGCGACATCATCTCACACTATCTTAGCTGCATATCTCACGACGTAGCTTGCGAACCTCAGCTAACCGAGGTTCCTGAAAATATTACTTTCGAACTAACAACAACCCGTGATCCAAGCGCGCGTCTTGACATAGTTTGTTCCGGGCTACACGGTAGTCGATTTGAGCGAACATTTTTTGATGTTAATGTATTTGCTGCACCTGCTCAATCGAACATATCAAGGAAGCCTGAGTCTGTTTTCGAATACAACGAGAGTCGCAAGAAAGCCAAATACAATGAACGGATTGCGCTAGTTGAACGAGGGTCTTTCATACCTCTTATTTTCTCCACTTCGGGAAGAATAGGCATAGAAGCGGAAAGATTAATCAAAACCACGGCTTCAAAACTGACGCATCGGTCAACGCGTTCTTATCCTGATCTAGCCATAAAGATGAAACGAGACATCAGTTTTGAAATCGCACGATCAGTTTCCGCATGCTTACGCTCGCCACGTTCCAGCTGTTCCAAACCTATTAATCTTATGACAACCCACCACAGCGAGTTTTGCGCTGTGCTCGAAGACTAATTATGTCTTCTTCACTATGTCTGCGAATGCCGCGATCAAGTAGAAGACATCCAATCTTTCCTGACAATAAATCTCATTTATAGGCCCGTTTACGAGAACCTAATTTCTGTAAAATTTACTTTTCTTTTTCAATAAAGTTATTATTACAAAAAAATTATATATATATATATATATATATATATATATATATATATATATATATATATATATATATATATATAATAGTATCCATAAGTGAACAAACACATTGAATATTCACCTTACTTGTTGTTATTACTTGTAGTTACTTGTTACGAAGTATGTACATATATGTATGTTGTAAATATATGTTGTATATATACATATATATGTTGATATATATAGAGAATTTAGAGAGATTCTATATATAGAGAGAGAACCTATCTGCTTCTCTCTCTATATATAAAGAGAATTTCATGCTTCTACACTGCAAGACGGCGTACCGTTTCAGCTTTGAGATGCCTTATCAGTTGCAGCAATACAATTTACACACATGAAAAACATACTATATATAGATTAAAGATGAAAGAATTCACTATATGCTAATTGCACGATGTAGCTTGCACTTTCAAAGTCAATGCAATGAATTCTTTTCAATGTAATAGACATCAGCGGAATCACTAAATGACCAATATAATATAAATGAAACAGCACTGCCGCCTGGGATTCTCAGAGGACCAATAAATAAAATAGAGGTTTGATTCAACCAGGACTGTCTATTACACCTATCTGCCACTCTCTATATATAGATAATCAAACCTATATTTTATTTATTGTTCCTCTGAGGATCCCAGGCGGCGGTGTTGTTTCATTTATAAAATATAATATTGGTCATTTAGCGATCCCGCTGATGTATAATTAAAAATATATATAATTTGTTTTTACACCCGCCCTGTGACACCCAATTGTGTAAAAGTATAATGTTCAGCGCACACTTAGGTAAATTACCCAAGCGCACACTTAGGTAAATTACCCAAGCGCACACTTGGGTAAATAGATGTAGTTCGCCCCAGTTTCAATCTGAATTATACTTTAAGAAAATATAATTGAATCTATTTTTAGATTAGCAGAGAACTACATAGATTCGTATCAGTGTGTATTAAGGTGTCATTTGTATTAGTCAGTTTTACGCTACTGAAGAGTTCCGTTAGGACGAAACACGTGTCTAGCGTTATGTTTTACGTTAGATTACGCATGGTTTGAGTTCATGGAATTACTGGGCGCACACTTGGGTAAATAGATGTAGTTCATCCCAGTTTCAATCTGAATTATACTTTAACAAAATATAATTGAATCAGACCAAGAAATAGAACCAAATTTTTCTCGCGATATTCAAAGTCGCTACTATGTGTGACGACAAACTTCCAAAGTTATGGTAGCCGTCATCACTCATCAGTAGGGTGAACTACCATCAGTCGTTTCGGCTGCCTTGTGATATATTTAAAAGGCATCTCCATGTTTCCACGTTAGCGAATTCTCGGAGATGCCTTTTAAATATATCACAATGCAGCCGAAACGACTGTTGGTTGTTCGCCCTACTGATGAGTGCTGCCGGTTATTATAAGCTCGTCTATTAGTGATAAGGAAATCTGCTCTGCATGTAATCGAACTCCGGTGGCTGACAGCATCTACAATTATCAAACTAAAGCTTATTAGCTCCCGGAGCACAGTTTAGCACAGTTCAGAATTTACTCTGTCTGACAGGACCTTCATTGATGTACTTAATTGATATTATTGTATAACCAATATGATTGGATGCTCTTCACAGGCACGAAATCAAAGGTATCTAAAACGTTTCGTTTATTTAAACTTTTGTAATCTAAAAAACAAGCTAAGAATGTTATAAACATAAAACAATGTCAAAAGCAAGAAAAAACTAATATGTGCTTAAATATCTTCTTAGAATCACTATGGTGGTCTCTTGTCGCCCCATATGAAGTAATGCTCCATATTTATACCGTTACCTGTATCAGTCAATAGTTGATCTATCCAACGTTGCTCTCTTAGTTTTCTTTGTATTTTATCATCTAAATTTTCTTCTACTACCTCATATTCAAAATCACAACTTTCTTTTTCATGAAAATAAACACTATGATTGATAACCGCATCCTGCTTGGTTAATTTATGTTTAATGCCGCTTCGTCTATTATTTAAACGTCCAT
The DNA here is from genome assembly GCA_012934845.2 of Pomphorhynchus laevis. Taxonomy (NCBI): domain Eukaryota; kingdom Metazoa; phylum Acanthocephala; class Palaeacanthocephala; order Echinorhynchida; family Pomphorhynchidae; genus Pomphorhynchus; species Pomphorhynchus laevis. The sequence continues at coordinate 58,268 of WNNJ02000942.1, read as the reverse complement.
TTAAGCTTAATCCAGTATCACCTACATATTGACTTTTGCAATATGTACACGTAGCAAGATGTGCAGCACCTTTGCTGGAACATGATGTATGTCCATTTATATTATATTTTAAATTTGTGTGAGTTGATGTGAAGTATTTTGCTTCTGTAATCTGTTTACAACACATCGCTCGCTCTCTGTTGCATTTAAAACATACCCTTACATCCGTATGATCACTTAATGAAAGACTCCATATTTTTTACTTTAATAAATTCCTTTTTAACGAGTTTACTATTCTGTGAATTGATGTTTATTTCACATTTGTTATATTTGAGCCTTTCCGCATTACATGTTGTCATAATATCGCTACATAAATGCCTTAGTCCTCTATGCAGTTGTAAATTCATATATGTAATATGACTTCATGCTACATATTGTGTTGTTATATTTGTGTTGTTATATGCTTTCTATTCTAAACTAAATTATAAATAAAGTAGGTTAATTTAAATGTGTACCTCTTTTGTGCTTTATTACATTCGATTTTATTTGATTCGTTTTGCTTATTTGAGTCTTTTCGTTTACTAACAATAGAATTTTCATTTTTATACTTTTCGTTCATGAAGTCATAATTGTTACTCTAAATGTAACAAATAACAGACAACATAAAGTTTAATTAAGTTATTTAAAGTTGCATTAAGTTATCTAGAAATAATCTCATTTCTAAACACAAAAAATAGTATTTTTTCGATAATAAAATATTTTTCATTTATTCTTGTATAAATAATAAAAATACTGACAAAAATAACAATTTGTACGTCACTCATCGAGTATGAATGATATTCAAATGATATACATTCCCAAGAAAATAGAAATTTACACGTGAAACGATGTTAATTAAGTGCAACTCCTAATTGAGTTTCACATTTGAATAATTAAAATCAGTTCCAAACTCATTATTATTCTAGAATAGAATAAGTTTCATTAAAAAGATTAATTAATCAAGTTCACCCATAAAATTTATTGCCTGTTTACACTAAACTCGTTATTAAGTGACATGATTGTAAGGTAGATTTAGTATCATATGATTTTCTAAAACAGACAGACTTAGCTTACAATCCAAAGTTATCAACTTTCGAAGATAAAATATTTAACTTTATAGGGATTATAAATTTATACTCAAAGTCTTGATATTATTAATTAAATAGTAATCATGTAATATTAGTCATTACTATGAAAGCCATTTAGTAAAAAATGATTTTTAATAAAAGTCATTAACTACTTCTTAATATATTAATATAAATGTAAATCATTTATTAGTCATTAATATAAATTTTATTTTAGTTAGTTGATAGTGATCCATTATCGATAAAGAAATATTGGAGCTGGATCAAAGAAAGGAGTAAATTTTTATTGATATTTTACTAACATCTGTTAGCATCTTCAGAAAATTAAAATATTTTTTAATGTACATGCTTATATAAAAAAATTCAAAACGATCGCTGACATTCTCTTTGAGCAAGTACTGCTGTTATTAGCGATAACCAGCTGCGTTTACTGTTGTTTGAATTTTTGATACGATTTTGGCAACTTTTGAAAGTTCATAAAACGCGAAAATGACTATTCAAAATAGTTTAGAAACAAAACAAAAATAATAACCATACTATTTTCATTCAAAATAGATAATTAAAAAAATTAGAAAAAATATAAAAAATAATAATTAAAATTACTAGAAAATTTAAATAAAGTATGAAAATAAAAAGAGAAAAGATTATTTAAACAATGGAATCGTTTACAACATTTTCACAAAATATTTAACGTAAAGTCAGGTTGTTTTATTCGCCTTAAATTATTTGAATCAAAAATCTCCCTAGGAGGATTTAAACTACAACATCTAAACATGTTAATCTATAATCTAATTCTAATACTATTGTCCACTGAATATTTTCATCAAAACAATTTATTGCTCTTAGTATGTCCTGTACATCAATTGTGTTATCACAAATAGCAAACGTATCATCCTCATATCTAATCCACATAACAATTCCATCCATTTTAGTGATATTATTTAATTTCCATTTTATCATATATACCTCATCATTAAATTTAGAACTTGTTTTATTTGTGCATAAAACAAGCAATTCGGTCTACTCTTCAAAACAAAGTTTAAAGCAGTCATCCGAATTTTCCTAATACTATTGAATATTTTCATCAAAACAATTTATTGCTCTTAGTATGTCCTGTACATCAATTGTGTTATCACAAATAGCAAACGTATCATCAACATATCTAATCCACATAACAATTCCATCCATTTTAGTGATATTATTTAATTCCCATTTTATCATATATAATTCACAATAAATGGGTGCTAGAGGATTTCCCATTGCGAGACTATCGTGTTGTTCATATACCTCATCATTAAATTTAGAACTTGTTTTATTTGTGCATAAAACAAGCAATTCGGTCTACTCTTCAAAACAAAGTTTAAATCATGTTTGAGTTTCTTTTTCAAAATGTTGTGTAACTTCGGTATTTTACTATTATACAAAACATTATTTAAAGTATTTAATGTTTTATTGTTTGAAACAAATCTTTCGAAATTAATATTCCAAAAATTATTTATAAATGGTAATCCTATGTATTTCTTCTCTCGTTCTGGGCCAATCTAATCCACATAACAATAATAAACATAATAAATAAACATAATATTTTCATTTAAAATAAATAATTTGAAAAAATTAAAAAATATAAAAAATAATAATTAAAAGTACTAGAAAAATTAAATAAAGTATAAAAATAAAAATAGAAAAGATTATTTAAACAAAAAAATTGTTTAATAATATTGATAATATTAATAATATTTAACAATATTGAAAACTCCAATATTTAATAATATTGTAGTTTTTATGAATGTAATAATCCTCAAGAATTTTTCTATTTAAATAATTGGTTTCTTTTGATGAAATAACAGTATTATAGTCAATATTGTGATCTAAATTCAAATGATACCATTCCATCAATATTGTGATCTAAATTTAAACTATGGTCCACAAAGGCGCTACTTAGGCCATTTTTGAGTATGTATTTGTGTTGTTTTAATCTAGTCTATAATGGTTGGCCTGTTTGACCCACATATATTTTATCGCATTATAAACATGTGGAATGCAATATGGCCCATTATATGTGGGTCAAACAAGCTAACTATTAAGAGTAGATAAAAACAACACAAATACATACTCAAAAATGGCTTGAGTAGCGTTTTGTGGACCATAGTTTAAATTTAGATCACAATATTGATAGAATGATATCATTTGAGAAATTTATAATTTATTATTAATATTTATAAAGCAGTATTAAATTAGCAGTCACGAAGTTATTCATAAAATGTGTTTTATGAGTCACGAAGCTAATTACAGAATAATTTTCAACTCATTCTTTATTGTTAAATAAAAACGTATTGGTAAAATGACAATATAAAGGTAAACATTTCATTATCTTTTCTGAAACCTTACTTTCTAGAATCTTAAAATTTTATTTTTATTCTGATATAGCTCGGTGTGAGTCTTAGAGTCTTGTGAAAATTTTCTTTTTTATATAACAAAATTCACAGTAACGGATTTTCTACTCAAACCTTTTTCATTTTTTTAATATTATAGATTGTAATGCTACTTTTACCATTAAATAGTATTTACGTAAAATAGATTATATAAAATAATATGTTAAATAATATGGAATAACTATAAATGATCACTTGAAATTATTATCGCAAAACGTAGGATTAATGTAGAATATTATTGTCAAATAATAATTTCCAAATTTAATTTTTGTAAAGAATCAACCTAAATTCGAAACTTACACGTTTTTCTTGCTTGTCATCATAAGTATGATCCTCAAATGCTTTAAATCGTTGATTGGGATGCTTGTGACAAGACATGCAAATCAAGGAAAGACATTGTAAAATTGAGTGCTTCCTGTAATTCGTATCGTGTCTTGACGATTTAGAAATATAAGGCCTAAATATATCATAACATATTATATTTAATATAATATATTATATTATATTAATTTTATACTATTTTCTGCTCTATTTTAAAAGCCATAAACATCCCGATCCCACTAAAACTAGCGATTCGTCGTCTTCCTCAGAATCAATTAAGTTTGCCAGCGTGGTTAAAAGTGACTTCCACTCCCGATTTTGTGAAGTCTGTTCTGAAAGCTGCTCCAAATATAATATTTATTAATATTATATTAATATTATACTATAATATATTTTAAATATTTAGATTTTATTCTATATTCAATATTTACATGCTTTTTAAAAAATCATGACTTTTAATTCCTTGCTTTTTTAACTTCATAAGTACGCTTTTTGAATTTTTTTAAATGATGCCATTTTTATTCATCCGTGCCAATCAAACTCCGGCCTATATTATATTTAATATAAAATATAACATTATAATATATTAATATTATATTAATATAAATATTATGCTATAACATAATATCATAACTAATAGTATAATAGTACAATAGTATAATTATATTATAATATAATATAATATTTGCGTTCCCCACTAGAAATCGGTAGACTCGTACCGACGACGCAACGCTTCGCAATGCCATCGCGGCGCGCTACAACACGCTATGCAAAGACGCACCTCCTCGCTGCTCTTGCGACTTAACGACTTCGCTGGAGCATTGCCCATTATTTCCCAATAGGGGTCACCCCTCGATCAGACAGGACTCGATACGAGACATAATCGCAAAGACACTTACCGTAATTTGCGACACTGTATCTGTCGAACCAATGTTGAATCCGGTCGACGCCAACATTCGTTTTGAGCATGCAGCCACAACAACTGATCCAGACTCACGGCTGGACATAGAATGCTGTCGATTCTACGGTGGTCGTTCGGAGCGAGCTCTATTCGACAACTGCGTTTTTAACGCATTCGCTTCATCGAACCTTGGCAGATCCACAACTTCATGCTTTGAATACCACGAGCAATTGAAGTGCTCACGATACTAAGAGCGCGTCACGTGGATAGAGAGAAAATTTCTCCCAACGCGAAATAATGACGAATGTTGTTTCGTCATCACTATGACTCATAAGTGCAAGTTCCCTCCCACTGCTGGATGCAGGGGAGGACTAGCAGACGGTAATCAACTAATGAATCAAGTGCATGATGTACTAGAAAATCTCTAGTAACATCATCTAGAGTGCTGAATTATCACTACAATAGCTTCATCAAATTTGATCATTAGCAAAAGCACTGGCAAATGCCAGCGCAAGGTATCTTAATATCGGCTTACTTCTATTTCTAAAATGATGATACCATTCCGCGTGAATTTTTTAGTGATCATATAAGCCCGACGCGAAAGAATGACGAAACGGCATTCGTCATTCTTTCGCGTCGGGCTTATATGATTACTAAAAATCAAGTGCATGATGTACTAGAAAATCTCTAGTAACATCATCTAGAGTGCTGAATTATCACTACAATAGCTTCATCAAATTTGATCATTAATTAAATATAATATTATAATATTATATAATATAATCCGTACACTCATACGTAACGGAGTTATGGAGGTTAGCACGTATCGCTGGGGTGCTGAACGAAGCTATCTAACAAACTTTCGTTATATCAACGTCTAGTCAAGTACAGAGATTTGATAACTCTAGCAAATATTGTATGTCTATGTGATCGAGCGGGGTAGACACCGGATCTCATAGCAGTATGCTACATTCACTAAGGAACTAGCACGCAGTGAGATAAAATGTTGGAGTTGTGGAGACAAAGATAGTTCTTTTGTCAAATCATGCCAAATGAAGCACATATATCGGCTTACTTCTGCCAACAAGGGAACAACAACGGTGTCGGAGTTGTGATAAGTATGAATTTATCATAACCATATGAATTTATGAATTCATATGAGTTTATCGGAGCGGGGGTTGATGTTGTTTAACATTAACCCCCGCTCCGATATAATATAAAAACCGCAATTGCAGCGTTAACAACATGTGGAAAAGACTAAGATATAACCCGCATCAGACAATGCAGTTTCTGGAGATCATGATGGAAGGTTTCATATACTGTGCGAAATCTAATAATCTTGTATTCGTAGGCTAGCAGTCAAGAGCAACAGGATCACCAGTTTCGATATCAATCGATCTTAATGATCTCATACTGAAATATCGTAGATTTTGTAAATATAATGTTTCACTAATGTATTACTCTGTATCCTGATCAGAATGGAAAAAGAGAACCGATACTTGATTACACAACAGTTCTTATGTACATCTTATTGTCTGTCAAAACTCATTCCCTTTAACCACTATCGAGACAACGTAAATGCTTTGATGTTACATTGCTTATATAGAATTTAGCTTTGACCAGTTCACATTAAATTTCCAGTAGAAACTTTTAATGTAACAGTAAATCGTATTTTTGATATCGTATTAGTTGTAAATATGTGATTATCAATTTTTATTTATTGAATTTTTCGAACAGGATCAAAAAATAAAACTTTTAATTGATATATTTTGCTAACTTCTGTTACCATCATCAGAAAAAAAACTTATTATTTTTTCTCATTTTTCTTATTATTTTATTCTTATTATTTTAGTAAAAACTCGTCAACTTTATGCAGATTTAAATATCTAATCAAATTTGTTCACAATTTTAAGTCAAGAATTTTATTGTAATTATTTGTGATTTATTTTGTATTTATTGCATAGACTAAAAGTAATTGTTTTTAATATAACGAAATAGATAGTTTTAGAAATGTATCTATAAATTAAACACTGCATTCTTGAGAATATATACTGTAGCCTAATTATAAATTGCATTAACTAAAATTATATAATATATGAATATAGTTTGATTAGAGTTTTATATAATGTAAATATATTTATTTAAAGGTTTAAATCTCAATTTAAAAAGAACGCCTGTTTATGGGATTAAATTAGATATGAAGATATCTATATTATTAAATATAATATTTTATAATATTAAATAATATTATCTAATATTATTTAGTATCTATAATTTAAAAATGTATAAAAATAAACTTTCAAATTAAATACTTTCAAAAAGCAGTTCGTGAACTTACATTGTAGGTTTATGCACTACTTCGAGCTTTGCTGAATCTAAGCTTCGTTCTCTTCATTATCGACAAGATATATATGCTTTTGTTTTTGATTGTTGCACTATAAAATTTTTAATACAAATACAGCACACTATTTTTCAGCTCTTAAGATATTTTGAAAAACAAAATCATCAGCAATTATCATCAAGAATAGAAAAATATTCTGACGACCTTAGTTACTGTAAATGATGTCCCTTGTGAAGAAGATAAAAGCCCTAGATGATCGTGCTCTTGAAAAGAGAATGGTAAATATTACAACATAGTGACGATAGGAGGAGTTGAGGTTAAGCAAATAAGCAGTAAACGAGATTACCTGTCCTCTTCTACTGTTCGAATGCAGTAAAGAAATCTAAAATATGCCGATTTTGCTAATGAAAGTATATTTGTAAAATCATTTTGCCTACACTTTCTCTGTCCTGGTAGCAAATGCTAGCAGGTTAATGGATTTATTTGTTTTTAATTCTCGTGATAAAATTTATCCATAAACTTTTGTCCATTTAGTCACATTTATGATATATTCGGTTATGTATTCTTTTGAATTTTTATAAAATACTTAACTGAGGTTACATAATTTTACTGTAAATAAATTTAAAAAAATAAATATTATATCTTAAAAAGAATGTTTATACCCATTATTTTATGATCAGATCAATGGATAGTATACTACGTTTTAGAATAATGATTTGTTGTCATCTGGAGAAGCTACAATATTATCATATTTCGGCCACTATTCCTCAACCTAGCATGGCGGTGCCAAATGCAACACGCTTTTGGAATTAATTCTACAATTTATGCTATCTAAAAACGTTTTGATAAAAGTAAATTTACGTCCTATTATTACAAAATTATTTACTGAAGTAATTTAATATCATATAATTATAATAATTTATAATTATATATTAATTATTATAAATTATTATAATAATTTATAATTTTAATATTACATTATCATATATTATATAACATTGATATAAAATATATGTTAGCGATGGGTAATTAATATATATAACGATTACGAAAATTTGAATGTATATATTTAAAACGATTACGAAAAAAACGTAAACCATGAGTAGTTTTGTATGGAATTACTTGTGTGATAATTTATTCCTTTAATGATAGGCTGATTTTAATAAATCATCTACCATAATGATTAATTTCCTGCCATTGAATTTTAAAATTAATTTACAGAAATATTCATAATATAATGTCGTTTTAAATTAATGTAGCGTTTGGCTAAGGAAATACATACTAGGTGTTTTTCATACATTTAGTTGGTTCAATAAGTAGAAGTGTGCTATATGTATGTGTCTAATAGTTGCGTATTAACGTTGTACATACAATAAAATTGACTGTTGTGTCTAATATTGAACACATTTAGACTCATTTACCATGATTGCAAAGTTTATACATGCCGGCCATTTTATCATTTTAATGTGACGTCCAGATAATGAAAGCAATAATTACATTAATACAAGGTGTATATTGTTGTATCTTTGCAAGGATATTTTTAAATTATAATTGTAATTGATTTATGTACCTTTAGATAACAGTCTATCAGTTAACAAGTGTTTTACTGATATCAGAATTTGTAAACAGTATCTGATAGTGTTCAGAAATAGAATATACAATACAATTACTTTAAAGAAACATTACATCCTTATGATTAATTTTACTTTTTGATTACATATTAACCGTTATTCTCACGATTTATTTAATATGTTATATATTTTAATAATTTAAATTATTTATTAATATGGAATTAAAAGATGTACTGCAATCGAAACATGAAACTTTTCGATTTGGCACTTATGCAAATATGTCACAATCAGGAACTACTGAAATATCGTGTGTGATCTTTCGATCAACGACTTGACTATCTTCGTTCCAGTACATTTATAAAGTTATTATTAAAGTACTTTAAATATTCACATTTTCTGTTTTGTTTGATTTTATTTATTTTATCCGTTGAGCTCTATATATAAATTTAGTTTTGATTATTTGCAAATAATTAAATAACTATCGTGAAATAAATAAAATGAAGATAGATAAATCGCATCCAGAATAGATCTTTTTTCTTAAAATGGATGAAGATATATCCAAGATTAATTAACATTAAATTAAAATTAAATTTAATTTTATTAAATCAAATAAAATTAAAGATGTTTTTAATATTTCGATTCCAGATTCATTTTATATATCAAGCTTTTTGCAAGTTTTATAACATTTATGTATTTTATATTTTATTAATGAATTAAAAAATACTCGTTGTAAGTTACTTGCAGAGGTTAATAGGGAGTGAAGTTGAATTTCAATGATATCAATGCTAATTAACACAATCCCTATTTCCATAATTTCTCGTTTGAATAATAGTTTAAATATTTTAAAGACATCAATAAACTTGAAATCTGTTAACATTTTATTTTAAGAAAAAAATATAAATTTTATTTTAAAGATAACGTAATTGTTTTAGCTTAAACAATATATACATATCATTAAAAATAAATATTATTTAGTAGAATAAATTAACGCCATGAGTTATTTTTATGGTGAGTGCGTGTGACGAATGTCATATGAACGTATTATATAAATATCGCATAAATTGTGACATGTGTTTATAACAAATGCCATATAAACTTATTAAAACGTCCAACCTCTATCTTAATCGCGTGTTCATAGCATAAACAGCCTAGTCGCGGAATTAATAATTTCTACAATATTTTATATTGAAAATCCAGTCAAAAGGGGCTGGGCTTGAATTGACATACCTTGAGCTTGAATATATTAGATACCCCATTTAAGCAATGGTTAATCCCTCAAAATCATAAAAGTTTTCTTTTATTTTTCTTCTTTCTCTCAGCCTGCTATATTCTCTTTATAATTGTAGTATTTTATCAATTTCGATATGATTAATGCGCATACAACTGTAGAAAATGTGTTTCCTATCAGAGTTTTACATTTATCATAGATTTATTCGCTTGCATTTGTTAGACAATAAATTGAAATAGTATCTGTGTAATGTTGATCTGTAAAGCAACATTATATGGATATAAAAACAAGATGTAAGACTGTATTGAAACCTGGAAAGTAAACAATATGTAAGGTGCATAATCCAGTGACTTATCCAGAACACATTTTACAATTACAAATACATGGTTTAATTTCACGAATGAACGAAGTTTTTTTTTAATTTTAATTTATTTAATTATAAAAAGATGGTTTTGCTAACTTATACTTTTTAAAACCATTAATTTAAGACGAAATGGTCAAAAGCCTAAATATTGAGTGGAGTGGTTTCATCAGTAAATATATAGCAAATTTTTGTTTCATCCTCAATATTTTTGTAAATGAGAATTTTATTTAAGCTGTAAGATAATATAATTAAGCAAAATGATGTTAACATTTAAAAACGATAAAATAATTTGTTTTTTTCTTTCATCTAGAATTAACTTGGTTTATAATTAATTTGAGTAATATTTTGCAATCTAATTGCTCACCAAATTAAAATTAAACTTAAAATAATAAGTTTAAAATTTTATACCTTAAAAGATAGGCTTAATCTCTTTTTTAAAATCTCTCGCTACTTGTAACAAACAGCGCTAATATTCAATAGTGAGCTGAAAAAGTATAATTTATGTATTCAACTGGAATGGTAAATTGTAACTTTTGTTTATATGTAGTAAGCGTTGAAAATCTACGCTTTATGCCACGATTACTTACCAATAGTTATGCTAATATATTTTGTTCTATAGTATTTTGATTTCGAATAAATTTTTTTCATTTATAAATTTGCTAATCACTAGTTTTTGTTTCTTATAATAGCAATAGCTTTTAATATAGTAATTTTTCTGTTTTGGTTAAATTAAAACATGTTTCTTCTTGGTTTCTACAAGTCAAGTAGTCTGTATTTATCAACACAAAATGAAAGTTAGTTTTTTCGTACAACCTCTTGCAAATATTTTTAAAGTATCAAAAATCACAGTTTTTCAAAATCACAAAAAGTAAAAGCTAGCGTTCCATTAGGTCGTTACGCCCCATTCGTGTTGCTATCAAATAAAATACAAATTTACAAGTCGATCAAACATAATTTCTGCTTAAAAAATATTAATTTACAATGGGGAATGTAAATTTAAACTGCTGTGGACAAAGACGTCAGTTTGGTGTATCGCGGACTAGGAATCCAATAAAAAACCGTGGGATAAAATGTAATTGTGCTACTTAGACCTTCAGTTACTTTTGTAGCCATGTAGAATTTTAATTTGTATACTCGATAATGTTGAATTATTACATTTTAATTAAAAATTGTCACATTTTATTCATCTCCTGTTTTGCTAATTTTGATTTACATATAATGTTGATTTTAATAGATTTTCTAGTAAATACTAAATTTGTTAACAGATCTATACCCGCTTTGTCATATTGAACATTTCAAGATTGATAGCGAGATTGAACTCAAGTAAAAAATAAATGGCTAGTCATTATTTTGCATTATGTTATTGTTGTAACAATTTAGAAGCCACATAACATTTTTACTGTAATAATAGTTTTTTAAAATACCTCATTTTAAGATTGGTATGTGAAGAAAGAGAAATATACAGATGTAAATAAATATATTTGAATCGGAAGTCTTATGCATGTTAGAAAGTACCTATCTCTGTGAACAACTTTCCTCATGAATGAAGCTTAATATAAACATCTTCACATCTAGGCTGTCAGAACAAAATTACCAAAAATAATTTCTTCTTTTCTTTGATCCAACTCCAATAATTATTTACCGATAAAATTAACTACCAATAAGATTAGTTAACAATATAATTAAATACGGACAATGATAATCTTTACACAGATTAATTTTTGATTAACTAATAATTACCGATAAGATTAATTATAGACCATTTTAATTATCGATTAAAAATCGATTATTAAGATTGATTATCAAATAGATTAATTGTCGATAATATTAACTCTCGAAAAATATATATATTTATAAAATTAATCATCGATAAGATTAAGTACCGATGAGATTAATTATTGATAAGATTAACAATCTATGAGATAATTATTGATAAGATTAATAATCTATAAGATTTATTATTGATAAGTGCTGATTAGATTGATTACCGATAAAATTTTAAATAGTTGATACTAATTTATTATTGATAAATAATTATTGGAGCCGAATCGAAAGAAAGATGAAATTGTTTTTAATATTTCGCTAATTTCTGTTAGCATCTTCATAAAATTACCATCTAATTGCCATTTTCTGAAGATGCTAAAAGAAGTTAGCGAAATATCAAAAATAATTTCTTCTTTCCTTCGATTCGGCTCCAATAATTATTTACCGATAAAATTTATTATCGTTAAAATTAATGATCTACCATTATCTTAAAGATGTCAGAACAAAATTTATCTTCCATTATGAAAATTTCTGGCACACAAAACTTGAATCCTAACTTTAATAACTTAATTGAATAAAATACTCGCTATCAATCCTAAAGTAAAAAACTAAATGGCTAATCATTATTTTGCAATATGTTTCTTGTTTAAAAATTTATTTTTATTGTTGTAAAACTTTACTATCTAAAAGTTTTTGATTGTCATCCAAATGCATTTTTTATTAACAAATCTGGTATGTGCGGAACGCGAGATTTAAATTAATTAAAATATGGACCCGCCGTATTCCTTTTGTCTGACCCCCTTGATATATAACATAAAATAATAGCATCCTGTCACATAATTCTATTAAAGAAATGTCACTTTCAAATCTAAGCAACTTTTGAATACTCGATTACTTGTAAGTGACTCAATATTTTGACAAATATGTTTTTTTCTTCAACAAAACTTAAATTAGTTACAAAACTAAATCATTGATATAAATGCATTTATATTAATGAAATATAAAGGTATTGTATAAACGCTTTTATTATTTTTCCTTATAATACAAGGACTATACAACATGAACATAGAGTTTTTTATTTTATAATTATATTTTGATTCCGGTAAATTTGGAAAAACGCTTTATATTAGCTAAAAATTGACATAATTATCTGCGTTTGAACTTCATCCTATCTCTCGTTTAGTGTGATCGATCATAACCATTATGATCGTTTACTTCTCGGTTCCCAAAGTTTACCTAATCAGGGTATTTTATATAAGATTATATATAACATAATATTGATTTTCTTGTCGCAATTAATAAATATCAAAACGTTAATTTAGACGATAGGAATTGCGTACACATTATTATACGATATAAAATATACTATAGTTGATGTACTATTTATAGCAAAGGAGATATCAATTCAATTTATTCTTACATATGCAATAAATTAAACAGAATCAAATTAAACACTAATCACACAGCAGACACCTGCTCTTGCTCCTCCCAATACGTTTCTTTGTACACATGTTTGATGTTCATTTGAACGTACGCTCTATTCATGGCACTCAAATAATGTGTACGCAATTCCTATCGTCTAAATTAACGTTTTGATATTTATTAATTGCGACAAGAAGATCAATATTATGTTATATATAATCTTATATAAAATACCCTGATTAGGTAAACTTTGGGAACCGAGAAGTAAACGATCATAATTGTTATGATCGATCACACTAAATGAGAGATAGGATGAAGTTTAAACGCAGATAATTATGTCAATTTTTAGCTAATATAAAGCGTTTTTCCAAATTTACCGGAATCAAAATATAATTATAAACTATAAAAACTATATAAACTATAAAAGAAATAGTTTCAACAATTTGATCGTTCATTTGACATGCTCTAAGAAATGATTATTCGAGTCTGTGACTTTATTGCTTTTTATTTTCATAATAAAAGTTATTTGTTTTTAATAGTCATTAGACAATTAATGTGTAAATTCGAATTAAGAAATGGGTTAGTGATTAAAATGTTTAAAGAGCAGATATCATATTTTATTTCTTGATAACGCGTGTAAAATTTGGTAATAAAAACGAATTTTATAGAAGTTAGACCTGCAAATCTAATGGTCTAAAGTAGTCTCCAACCAAAATGTATCGAAATTTCATTAAATAAGGTTGATACCACAAAATACATATATTCAGTTATGCGATCTGATATGTTATATAGATAAATTATTCTAGGTTTGATTATTTGTATGACTTGTTGATTTTATAAATTTTATCTTTTATAACTTTTATTAAACTCTCAATTAAATTTCAAAATCTACAATAAATATATAATAAAATATCGATTAAATTATATAAATAATGACAATAATGTCATAGAACATTATAATGAAAGATTAATCAAACGAATTAATTGAGAAGATTAGTCAAATGAATGATTGTAAGTGATTGCTAGTTATTATGATAATAATGAATAATTCATTTTATTTATGAATAAAATATAATTGTTTGCTTGAATTGTCACTTATAGATTGAAATTATTTCGGCCGGACCTCAGAGAAAGTAATTTGACTGTAATCAATAAAATTAAATGGACATATTAGAAAAGGTTTATTTGTCTTTCGCGTAAAATATCCGATTCAATTTTTGCCCTTAAACGAACCCTCATTATGTCACGAACTTATGCTTGAACTGGATCTTCCAAGTACGCTCGCATCTCTTAACCAAATTTCAAGGCGGAAAGATAAAATTAACAAAGTTAGTTCAAAGATGTTAACTGCCGATGTCGATTTTGCCAACAAACTTGCAAAGAGCTATTACACATACGAAGATGTTCCATTATTTCGCGATTCAGTTTAAAGTCAATTGATGGAATAAAGCAGTGATGTTAACTTATATACATTTGAAGTTCATTTAATTTAGATTTATAGTAATATTGAATTTTAAATTTCTAGTGTGTAAACATTCCCCTCATTTATTTCATACTCGTAAAGACTGTAGTATATTTCTCCTTTGACCGTGGCACATGAGTTGATAAATAAATCTTTTTCTCATAATGAATAATATAATAGAATTATAAATTAAATAATGTATAAAAATATATAAAATAATGTTGATAGTTGCTAAATTTCTGTTTAGCATATAAATTAACAATTAACTATCACGTTTTTCTTACTGATTAAACTTGGCATTTTAATGAATTTACATACGTTCGGCGCATATTTCTAAGTTCATAATTTGAAAATTTGAGTAAAAATGTTGAGCAGCAGTGTTTTTAATGCTTTACAACGAAATGAGCATTTTTAACGGATTCACATATAATAGCCATTCATCTTTATAAATCACTACAGTCAATGTCTTGTATTTCCGACGTACAACTAAAATAAAATACATGCAGTTATAAAGACGAGAAAAAGGCAAGAATATAAATATTAAATTGAATTAGAATTTATATATTTGAAAATATAAAAATTTGCAAAAATAAATTATAAATTAGTGTATGCATTTCTAGTACGGATCGTGTGTTTGAAGTAAAACATTAATTTACTTAAAACATTAATTTAATTATATATAGGATAATTGGGACATATTATAAAAGGTTTCTTTGTCGTTCGCAGAAAACATCAACTTTTGCCCGTATTTTAAAACAAACCCCCATCATGTCACGAACGTATGCTTGAACTTGATCTTCCAAGTACGTTCGCATCTCTTATCCAAATTTTAAGACGGAACGATAAAATTAACACGGTAAGTTTGGATTTCCTGTAGTATTGCAACCATTAATGTGAAAATATTCGTTATATCTTAAACGTCCTTTGATTTTTTGCTATTCGATACACGATTACCTACGCTTTGAATATTGCGAGAATAATTTGGTTATATGTCTTTGTCTGGTGAGGATATGTGGATCTGCTGCTGACGTTTATGCTTTTTTGTGACGAAAGGGCATAATTATTTGTGATTATATTCTTTTAATATTTATACCCACCTTTTTTGGAATTATCTACTTTATTTAGAATTAAGCTGCTAAATAAATTATGCTGCTTTAAAGTACTAGTGTATAGATTTATTTGAAAGTTTTATTTTTAAAATATCATAAAAACATTGAACATTTAAAGATGTTAATTATCGCATTTTGATGAAAGTTTGAAGTTTGATGCTAGCTGTTACACTTGACATAAAATATATTCTAGAAACAATTATGTAAAAATCAAAAATTGGAAAATAAAAATTGTTTTCTTTAAAATTTAATATTAAATTAAATAAATCATTTTAATTTAAATAATTTAATAAATTTAATTAAATTGAACAGAAAATATACCTTTGAACTTGACTGTCGGTTTCTGATGACACATTACTTATATTTGTTATAGAAATTTCACTGTTGTGCCGAAAACTGTTAACTATTGGAGATTTTAATTTTCGGTAAAATATCATACTAAATATTTACAAGATATTATAAATAATTTGTAAAAATAATTTGTTAAGATATTTATATTTCATCAACAAGATTTATAATCAATAATTGTAGAGGGCGGTTGTCTAGGTAAATTATAATAATTGGCACTTATCGAAGGCAAACTGGGAAATTCTTAATCAAAATAATTATTTTTAAAAGAAATTTGTTATTAATCAGTTTAATATACTTATTTGAGATAGATAAATCCGCAAATTACATAACATATCAAATTACTATACTTATTTAGTCAGGTTTATTTCAAATATGATATTTTAAATTTAGATAACATAAATATTTCAGGTTTATTTATGTAATGTTTATTATATTTAAGAAAAAAAATTAGATTAGATACGATATATGAAAGGGGGCAAAATATATAATAAAGCATAATTATTTTTAATTTTTTATTAGATAAATCAGTTCAATATACTTATATAAAATAGATAAAGCCGCATACTTTCAATTTCGCTACTTTCAAATTTCGCTACTTCCCAATTTCACCCCATCTAAATGCTATTATCTTTAAAAAATATGTTTCTTCCCCAAAATAATGACAATAAACATATTATGGCTACTTTCGAGGCAAGGAAAAAGTGTCCTTGCCATGTTCGTTGCCTTTGATCCATTTCTAGGTGCATGTTCGTTGTATGAGAAGACAATGATGGAGTTCGTTTTGAAGAAACTCGATAATGAAAATATAAAGCCTTATATTCCTGAGTATTCAAGTGTGAGCACATTTATCTTCTGACAAAAAAGTTTTTTTATCCTTCATCGGCAAAAAGAATTTTTTTGAGTATTAAAGAAGAATAGTTTTTGAGGCAGGACGGTGTCAAAAAGTTTTGAAATAAATAAAGGTTTTAAAGAAAGACTCAATATAGTGATAATGGGTAATGTTGATATTATAAGAAGATTTTCAGGTTTTAATTGTCTTCGTATTTTTATGGAAGGCACATTTAAATTTTCTTCACCCAACTTTTACTAACTGTATATAATACATGGTTTTGCTAATGCTCAGTTCTTGTCTTTGATGTTTAGCTTTATATCCTCAAAGGAGCAATCTGCATGTTTATATGCTAAGAAAGTTGGAGATATTAGATAACAAAGATATCAGTTTTTCTCCCTCTAAAATTCAGGTTGATTTCGAAATAGCGGCGTTCTATACAGTAAAGGAAGTATTATCTACAGCTTCTATCAGTAGATGTTTTTTTTCATTTCGCACAATGTTTAATGGTGACGCTGAACATCCTTGAACTAAGAACACTTTTTAATTGAAATTATGATTTTAAATTGGCATTTTAATTGATTAGTACCCTTGTTATAATACCTATCTCTCTTATTAGTGAAGGATGGAGAGTAATAAATGAAAAGATTCCGAGAGTAAATCCACGAATCGAAGAGCTTCTAAATTATGTATCTAATACGTTGCTTGTTTCAAATAATTCGGTTTTTTGTAGAGATGTATGGTCTCATAAGAGCAACTTTGATGATAGGGCAACAATGCATGAGAGGGTTTCCATGCCAAATTGAATAGATCTTTGAATAAGTCTAACCCATCGTTTTTTGAAATTGTGGATAAAATCAAAAAAGCTATGATATGCAGTGAATCAGAGTTATCACGCATATTAGCTGGAGAAAAGGCAAAACCAAAGAAGAAAACTATAGACTTGCTCTGTAATATATGCTCAGCGAAAAAATTAGTTTTATACTTGAAATTTAGTTTTTAAATTTTTATTCTTATGTTATTCCTTTTAAAGTTTTATAATTTTATACTTGAAATTTGTTTTATTTTTGAATCTATAAAATATATAGATATTTACTATTTGATTATGTTTTATAATCATTAAATACGTAGTGGCGTAATTAGTCTTTTTATTCGCCATTTTTTTATTTTTTTCAGGAAGTCGACATCGATATTCTTCTCCATCTCAAAATCGTTCACATGGAGGTCATTACAACAAAAGCAGCAGTAAACGTAATTACGATGATTATTCAAGTGACTCAATTCCGCTGGGTGTGAATCAAGTTCTAGAAGGCATGATAATCTGAAACGATCAAGGAAGACTTCCAGAAAGCGGTATACGTCGCAAGAAAGCAGTGACTATTCAGCAACAGATGGCTATCGATATAATACTCGATCGAATAGTGGAAATCTGCGGTAATCGCCAATCCATTCTAGTCTTATAAGTTAACGAAGCGCATTCGAAGATATAACAGTTTTATGTACTTAATGTACATAAAGTAAATTTATGTTTTATTTGTTGTTATGTTTTATTTTTATTTTTTATTTATTAATGTTTTATTTGTTGTTACGTTCCATTATAGTAAATTTATAAAACTGAATTAATTTTTGTTTTTAATTAAATGCTATTTTTAAATTACATCTGAATACTCAAGAATATTGAATATTAAAAATATTCAATAAAAAATAAATATTTATAAATATAAATAAAAAATATATTGAATGATATATAATAATGTTTTCACAAAATATAAATGAATAAATGAATAAATATAATAATAAATATAAAAGAAAAAATATATATTAAATGATAAATAATAATATGTTTTTATAAAATCTAAATGAATAAATGAATAAATATAATTATAATGAAAAAATATAAAATATATTTTTCATTATATAAATATAATTAAAAAATATTTAAATAAACAAATTAAACACAATAACATCGTAATTTTACTTCACATTTTTGACAATGGTTTGATCAACTTATATGAATTAATGTATGCTCTGCGAAAAATTTAGTTTCATACTTAAAATTTAGTTTAATATTTCGATCGTATTTTTGTTATACATTTCTTTTTAAGTTTTGTAATTTTATACTTTTAATTCTAACTCTGTTGATTTTATACTTTTGTGTTTTGATTGTCTTTTTAGTTTTATTTTCATATTTTCTACTTTCAAAATTTGCGAATTTTAGAAGTAGCGAAATTTGGAAAAAATGACATTTGAAAGTAATAAGGACCGTAATCAACTAAATTGCTACATTTAAGACATTTTTAAAGACCTCTATTATCCTTCTCTGGAATATTTCTACGATATTTATTTGAATTCTTGGATATTCAAAAATGCTAAAATACCACTTTACTCAATCCATTGTAACCTTTTCAATCATAAGTATGAATAAATACATGAGGTGAACCAACATTTCTGCGCCTTAAGAATTATACCTTTATTGTTTTAAAATGAATATATATAACAACAAATTATATATAATTTGTTGTTATATATAATTTGTTGTTATATATAATTTGTTGTTATATATAATTTGTTGTTATATATAATTTGTTGTTATATATAATTTGTTGTTATATATAATTTGTTGTTATATATAATTTGTTGTTATATATAAATTTGTTATATATATATTTTGTTAAAGTATAAATTGAAAAGCAGTCCAGGATCCACGAGGGATTCCATTTATATTTCTAAAGAAGAGTCCCGTAAGGACGAAACACGTGTCTAGCGTTGTGTTTTGCGTTCGATTACGCATGGTTTGAGTTCATTGGATTACTGGGCGCACACTTTGGTAAATAGATGTAGTTCGCTCCAGTTTCAATCTGAACATTTTAGAAATATATATATATATATATATATATATATATATATATATATATATATATATATATATATATACTAAATGGTGTTGCTTGATAGACTGGACTTCGATTCACGACTTTCAGTCACCATGTCACTTCTAGACGACCACTTCAGCATCGAAATGATAAGTACCCGGCAACACTCATCAGTAGAATGAGGTACACACTGGTCGTTTCGGTTGCCTGTGTGACATTGTGAATAAAGGCGTTTCCGACACTTTGCTTAATTGTCTGAGGCTTACGCTCTTAACCAGATCGAATTGCTATGCGGACCATCCTTAAACACTAGGCAGAGGTTGCTGCTGAATTGTCGCTGCACTCGTTGGATCCTAAATGGATACGGCAGGTATAATAGTAGTGCACGGATGTGCTGAGTAGACAACGGTCCAGGATACTCAGCACATCCGTGCACCACTATTATACCTGCCGTATCCATTTAGGATCCAACGAGTGCAGCGACAATTCAGCAGCAACATCTGCCTAGTGTTTAAGGATGGTCCGCACAGCAATTCGATCTGGTTAAGAGCGTAAGCCTCAGACAATTAAGCAAAGTGTCGGAAACGCCTTTATTCACAATGTCACACAGGCAACCGAAACGACCAGTGTGTACCTCATTCTACTGATGAGTGTTGCCGGATACTCATCATTTCGATGCTGAAGTGGTCGTCTAGAAGTGACATGGTTACTGAAAGTCGTGAATCGAAGTCCAGTCTATCAAGCAACACCATTTAGTATAAATGCCGAATTTCGTAAGAAATCGTGGACCGTTGTCTACTCAGCATATATATGCTTATCATCTACTGCAAGCTCGTCTTCTTCGCCATCAATTATTTCAAAGTTGCCATTATATTTTGACAAAATGATCTATCGAAATTTATTGAAGTAAATACATGCAGTTTTCTTATGAACTTTTAACTCGTCCGCTGCTTTAATGATCGACATGTTTTAATTATAAATGTACATCAAATCGAAAACTAAATATTTTCTTGACTAATGGATATGCAGACTTTCTACACAAGGGGAGTTGGCATCTTAGTTTAAAATATATTCTACGCCGAGTTTTGCCTTTTTCCCTTTTCTAAAAACTTCGGCAAACAGATCATACAATTGGCGCAGCCCGAATTTATTACATTTATTTTGTATATTCAAATGCTTTGCTCTCATCTGCAGTGAACTCTGCAAGTTTTCTTCTGATCTATCTAGGCATGTTTGAAAACTGTAAAAAATCAAAACATATTTTCTAAAATATAATTTTTTATTAAAAAAAAACAAATTATTAAATTATTATTTAATCATTATTAAAATTATTATAATTTTTATTAAATGATATTTTTATTTAAAATTTCGCCTCCTTTCTTCTTAAATAGCTACCAAATAAATTTGAGTTACTTTACAATCTATGATATTTGGTAAAAATAAATTTATCAATAAGAAATTATACTAACAACATATTTTGGATTACAAATTACACCACATTTATCTTCCCAATAATCGCCAATTACAAAATTATCAATTAATTCATGTTGTTTTTCTTTAGTAATATAAATGCCATTTAATTTCGATTAATTTTTGCAGTATCAACTGTCAATTAATTTTTCTAATCAATTAATAATTTCACATTTTTGTAATAACACAGTTAAAAAAGTTTAAAGAAGGTTTAAAGCTTTATTTTTATCATTTACCTTATCAATAAAAATACAAAATTATTAATGCTATCTGCAGTAATTAATAGGGAAGTTCAAATTTTTCAAGTTCAATATTTTCGTTTCAAAATCACTATTTTGCAATAAATATCATAAAATTTTATTCGTTACCTTGGGTATGTTGATGTACAGATACTGCGAGCAATATTCTTTAGTATTGACTTTGAATCAAACGGATTCACTAAATGTGATCGTCGTGAATATGTTCCCTTCATCTAAATGTTTCTAATGCATTAAACAATTTTGCTTGGAAAATTAATATATTGGTTAATCAATCCAAATGCCAAGAAGTTTACTTGAAAAGTAAACTTATAGTAAGAGTAAACTCACCGTTTATTCCTTTTAACACTAACTTTAAGAAAGTGTTTAATTTATATTTATATTAATTATAAATTATTATATTAATATATATTTTCTAGATAAAACAAATGTTTAATCTGAATATTTTATAATGAATTCAAAAATTTGATTTTAATAATATACATTTCAGTATGTGAATATTTTAATTTTATTGCTATACATCGATAGAGACAATAATAAATATAATGTTCTCTAGCTTTTGGCTATGCAATAGCCCTCTTCAGAAGTTGGCACTTCTATTCGTGTAGCGACTGGTTCATTAGTACACATGCATTTCTGGAAGAATGTGCGTGATCCTTCAACTATAAATTTGTTATAAATGGATTTATTTAATAATAACTTTGTGTTGAATGGGGTATCCTCTAGTAGTCGGGTCCAGTAGTTGTAACAACCAAAGAATACACGATAAACTAAAACACAATTGAATAAAAATCCTAAAACTAAAACACAGAAATATAATGTTTTTAAATCCTCAATATGTTGCCTTTCAGTAATTTTTTCCATTGATAAATTAAAATCACTTATTTATAGTATTGTATTTCACTTGCTATGCATATATCGAAGCAAATTTGGAGGATCTGCTGTACCATCAAGTTTTATTATATTACTTATTTTCACGAATCCGTTTATCTACACTTTAAATCGTAGGTAAACTACTTTTGCTATCACCACGTAATTATTTAATTAATTATATTTTTTTAATTAAAAATTTATTGTAATTATTTTTGTTATAAATAATTATTGGAGCTGGATCAAAGAAAGGAGGAAATGTTTTTTTTGATATTTCGCTAACTTCTGTTAGCATCTTCAGAAAATTACAAGAAAAAATTAATTTTGATCCAGCTCCAATAATTATTTACAACAAAAATAATTACAATTATTTTGGATCAGTATCAACTATTTAAAAATATTTGCGTTATTTTTGTTCTCAAATTTTAAGAGCGTTCTACATTAGTATCATGAAATGTCGATTATGTTTGCTATTTCATGAAAATGGCAGTTTACGAGTTTGCAAAACTTGAAAAAGAAAGAAATTAGATTTGTCATTAACAAAGGCGTTGGATATACACATCATCTTAACTATCCACGACAATATTGCTCAATTCAAATTGATTTAATTATAAATCTCCTTATTATTAATTTGTGATAAAAATTTTGATTGATAAAATTATTTTATATTATAACAATCCTATTATTACAGATATATCATGCGAGCAACCAAATATTGCGGTGATTAATTGATTGCTAATATTTAAAAATTAATGAATTAATTTAATCTTTTATACATTTTTAATAAATTATTTATTATAAACCTTTTATTAACAAACAATCCCGTAATCATTAAACACTATTTAGCAAGGTCTTAAATTACATGATTTTGAATAAAAATTTATTAATTGCACTGCATCCAACTATATTGAATTTCAATGTATAAAAGTGTCAAACAAAATATCTATTACTTATATATTACTTATAAAAAAGTAGTAGATAAGAATACTAACTTCTTCTAAGCGTATGTGAATAATTTAATACTTACATCTTCGTTCGTGGTCTTATTTTGAATAAGCAAATAAAAGTGGTATGTAAACAAGCTTGAAGGAGCACACATTTCAAGAAAGCTTATAAATGATTCTATAAAACTGAACTTGTTAAGGAAACAAAGCATAAAAAATAATTGTTGGAAGAAAAAGATTGTGTTAAGAAAAAGTGAAGTAAAAATATCAATCTATTTTGAATGTGATATACTTTTATAAATTTACTTGAACGGAGAAAGCTGATATATATACAGTTTATATATAATTATATATAAACGATTATATATAATCGTTTGAAGCCATTTTTCGCACTATATATAAGATTTTCAAATTGAGGAAATAAGTATTTTTTTTATTATTAAAACGTTTCGACTATTGTCTTAATCAGTTAATGTGCATTAACTGATGAAGACAATAGTCGAAACGTTTTAATAATAAAAAAATACTTATTTCCTCAATTAGAAAATCTTTTTTACAAATATATGGAAGAGTCTACAATAGACCTTGAGGGGCAATTATATACTCGAAATACCCACTATATATATTTGAGGTTTGATTTAACGAGGACTGTCTATTACACCTATCTGCTTTTCTCTATATAAAGAGAATTTCATGCTTCTACACTGCAAGACGGCGAACCGTTTTGGCGGCTTTGAGAAGCTCCATCGTTGCAGCAATACAATGTATACACATGAAAAACATACTATATATAGATTGAAGCAGAAAGAATTCACTGTATGCTAATTGCATGACGTAGCTTGCGCTTTTGAAGTCAATGCAATGAAGTGAATTCTTTTTAGTGTAATAGACATCAACGTGATCACTAAATGACCAATATAATAAATTACAAAGGAAACAGCACCGCCGCCTGGGATCCTCATAGGACCAATAAAAAATTAGAGGTTTGATTCAACCAGGACTGCTGGATTAAAAATTAAAATTCCTGTTGAATAAAATTAGGATGATCCGGTAAGCACATGGTTAGCTAAAGAGACTAGACCCATGCTACCACGCAAGCAAATTCCCGGAGATGGCTTTTTAATATATCACAAGGCAGCTGAAACGACTGATGGTAGTTCACCCTACTGATGAGTGCTGCCGGCTATCATCAGCTTATCTACGAGTGATAAGAAAGTCTGCTCTACTTGTAATCGAACTCCGGTTTTTGGCAACACCTTCAATTATGAAACTGAAGCTTATTAGCTCCCGGAGCAGAGTTTAAAACAAATTATATATACAAAATGGTGTTGATTATTAGACTGGACTTTGATTCACGACTTTCAGTCACCATGTCACTTCTAGACGACCAATGAGTACCCATCAACACTCATCAGTAGATTAAGGTACACACTGGTCGTTTCGGTTGCCTGTGTGACATTGTAAATAAAGGCGTTTCCGACACTTTGCTTAATTGTCTGTGGCTTACGCTCTTTACCAGATCGAATTGCTGTGCGGACCATCCTTAAACACTAGGCAGAGGTTGTTGCTGAATTGTCTCTGCACTCGTTAGATCATTAATGGATACGGTATGTATAATAGTAATGCACGGATGCGCTGAGTAGACAACGGTCCAGGATTTCTTTCGAAATACGGCATTTATACAAAAATGTGTTGATTGTTAGACTGAACTTTGATTCACGACTTTTAATCACCATGTCATTTCTAGACGACCAATGAGTACCCGTCAACACTCATCTGTAGAATGACGTTTCGGTTGCCTGTGTGAGTTTTGTTAGGTTATTATAAATTCTTACAATTGAAAAAGGCTTCGGCCGAAACACCAATAAATCTGCATTGTTAATTGTTGTTAAGTCAATTTGATTATTTTTAAAGTTTTATATAAAGGAATTTAGTGCCTGATGCATGGTTAAACGGCAATACGCACTGTCATGCACATAATTTATGTTAAATTCCCTCTGATGATTCAGATTAAGGGTAGTTCTGTTTTTCGAGCTTTAAACATTGTTTAAGCGTGTGTAAAGGTGCCTATGGATGATTATTAAAGTCACGGTACTGATGAGCTCCGTTAGAGCGAAACGCGTATACCGTTGTTGAAGTTTGCCTTCACACATAAGATGACTGGGCATACGTTGCGACTTTGAATATTACGAGAATAATTCTGTTCTATTTCTTGATCTGATGAGGATATATAGTATGCTGCCTGGTGTTTATGCCTCTTCATGAGGAAAGCATAGTGATATATTTACGAATACACCATTTGCTGTCCCAGGGCAGGTGTAACAACAAATTATATTTTATATATTTGTACACTTTAAAGTGTTCCTGTTAAACAACATTTCTATAAAAAGGAATTTAGTGCCTGATGCATGGTTAAACTGCAATACGCACTGCCATGCATAGAGCTTATGCTAAATTCCCTCTGATGATTCAGATTAAGGATATTTCTGTTTTTGAGCTTTAAACACGGTTTAAGCGTGTGTGAAGGTGCCTATGGATGATTATTGTAGTCACGATGCTGATGAGCTCCATAAGAGCGAAACGCGCCTGCCGTTGTTAAAGATTTCGTCACACATAGAATGACTGGGCATACGTAGCGACTGCGAATATTGCGAGAATAATTCGGTTATATTTCTTGGTATGATAAAGATATATAGAATACTGCCTTGTGTAAATCAACACAATAATATTTAAAATAAATTTAAAATCATTAGCGGAAAATTATTTGGATGGATAATAAGTAATATACTTTTTATTATAATAAGATAAATAATCAAATTAAATCAGAGGAAATACGTTATTAGCAGCACTTGTTTAGCCCCCTCTTTTGTGTTGGGCCGAGGTATAGGGGCCGAAACCTGATAGCATAGCATTTCCTCCTGATGACCTCAAATCTTTATTCTGATACAACGTCTGGTATTTATTAGTCAATTCATAAGAATTGACTTTTAGTAAAAGTTTCTATTTTTATTTCAACTTAATATAAGTTATAACATCTTATAACAATTATTTATAATTATTGATTATTTAATTATTAAATTTTGATTTATTGATTTAGCATGCTTACTATTTTTAATCTTATTATTATATTAAATACGTAGACTCAGTTAGCTGAATTGATTTACAGATTAAATAAATATGTTTAAACACAATTTTTATATTATCTTTCGATTTAAGAAAAATTATAAATTGCGATCTACATTTTGATAACTTATACTCCATTGTTAAATTTACTATTCTTGATTTCAATACCCTCTTACATATTGATAAAATCAAATTTTTATTTGAAAACTTAAAAAATTGAATTCTAAAATTATTAAATTTTCACTTGTAAATCCAAAATTTATTAAAGATATTATGTTATTATCCAAACGTCATTAATTAAATATAATTGTTGCATCAATTAGGAAATTAATCTTGATGCATTATATAAATAATTTTAAATTGAGTTTAAACCTTTGAATTAATGTGATGATTACAATTAATAAAAAAGTTTGTTTAATATTTAATTTATGAATTATAGGAAAATGTCTGCTTAATATGTGAATGGTATAAATCATAAAAGAGGATACACCAAAGGCATTTGTAAAGCAATCCGAGTAAGGCTGTCTCCGGTCTCTTCTAAAATAGGAAATTTGTAGTTGATTAACTATATAATTAAAATAAAATTATATCTTTACAGATTCAAATGGATTCTCTGGACAGCACATATTAACAACAGCTGAAAGGCAGTTTTAAAAATTAAATAAATATAACTGGTATTAATTAGTAAATAAATTAATAAATTTATTTACTTTTATTTTTTATTAATAAATTAGTAATTTATTAATTAATATCACCAATTATTACCAACATTGAAAAATACACTTTAAAATATAACATTTTTACATAAAATAATTGTGATACTAGCCCATTTCAATGTATAGAATTGCATTTTTATAATATTGATCTCTGATATTCTTCCTCAATTGCTACTGATCGTATCTTTATTTTTTTAGAATTCAGAAATTATGAAACAAAACGTTTATATAAATGTTCAATATAAAATAAAACATTTATTATTTTTCATTTATTATAAAAACACATATATATTGATATATCGATATATTATAGTGGCATATAAAATATGCCACTAAAAATGTATATAGTGGCATATTTATAGTTAAAGTGAGTAATAAATAACGAAGAAATAATAACATATTTTAATCTTCTTAATGTTCAGAGTTCTTTGTGGGAACTATTGTTGACTCTACGTAAACAAAAATCGCTAGTGTTCAAAATTATTATACGACATAATAAATATATAATTAAATATAAGATAATGTTTACAAATGTGGTGGATTACTTTGCATAATCTTCATCACATTTGCAATAAGGCATAAATACCACTAAAGTTGACGACTCACCGTCAAATATCGACACAAAATATCACACTAGTTTAACATTATGATGCCCTTACTGGCATATAAGCCCATTATAAGGCTATGATACCCTTACTCTGTATATAAGAACAATATGATGCCATGATGACCTTATAATGATCATGACATTACGTCAAAAATATCAGTTCCTTCAAATTTTGCTCATCTTACTAGAATAATTTCATTTAAATGTAATTTTTTTATTGATAAAATGATTAATTGGTTTGCTTTACCTTTTAATAGATAAAGTCAAAACTGTTTTACTATATCGTCAAACAATTTAGCCATTGCTAATAAATTATAAGCTGTTAATTTAAAGGCTGGCAAATTATAAGCTGGTAAATTATATATTGAGAGACTTTCAAACAGCTATTGAGTGATTTAAAAGCAATCTAATTGTAGCAGTGTTCTGGCAACAGCCTTTGCCACTGGATCAAATGATTATCAATTTGTAGCATCATACGTGTTAAATGAATGTTATTAATAAATGTTATAATCAATAAATTTATTAAGAATTCATATAATAGATTATATAAATAGATCATTAATGTTAATTAAGATCCATTATAAATAGAAATTAATGAAATATAAGATATACATCCGTTCATGAAAGTGAAATCGACTTCGTGATCTAATCTACTACTTTTTATTAATTAATAATTACAGTTAATTGCTAATTATTAATTACAGTCAATTTATTACATTTAATTAGAGTTAAAAAATTTGAACTTATACTTTTTTATAAAATTAAATCTAATCTACTACTTATTATTACAATTAATTAAAATTAATTAATTAAAATCAATAAATTAAATTAATTAATTAAAATTAATAATTATAATAATTAATTTAGTATAACATTGTAATATGATATAAAATGTTAATATCAATTTTATTAAATTTAATATAATTATTAATCATTATAATTAATTATTTTCTTGACAATTACGACAAGAAAATGCTAAACAACATTTTAAGCAATAAAATGTTTGTTGATATAAAATTTTAATATCGAATTAATTACATTTAACATAATAATTAAGTTTAATCTGAGAGAATGTATTATAAAACCCCTTTTGCCACTAGCAGTGAGGATAAATATTTAGATCAAGCAGAAATTCAAATCAAATCATAGTTTTTCCAGCTGAAATAGAGTTAACGCTCTGAGGTGAATGCATTTCTTGTAATGATTGATATCCCTACACAAAGAAATACAGAAGCGGCAAATGCATGTGGAGTCGCGATTGTGGCACGGCAGTCTATTTTTACAACAATGATGATGTAGCCCATCCATATATGCCCGCATAATTACAGCTCTTTTCTGTTTACTGCCCCCGTTCAGCCAAATGCAAGGATAAAGAATTGCTGGTGTGTGCTGGTACTCCTTATTAATTAAGCTTTGCTTCACTGTCCATCTAGACATGTACTCAACCCATGCAGTGGTAGATGGCAAATAAAACCGTTGCATTAATAATTTAGATAGTGGGCTTAGTTTGGTCAGGAAAGCTAAAATAGTAAAGGAAACTTTTATCAAGAGTCCGAAATACCTCTTTAAAAACACCCAACAACTGCGGTCAAACTGACGAAAATTGTTAACTGTCATGCCTATCCAAAACAATTATATACCGTAAATCATTATGGGTGAGAATAGAATATCGAAGTAAAGTTTAGCCCGTTTCAAAAGTTAATAAGCCCAGAAGACGCACCGAATGAATTCTACTAAATACTTTCCAAGCACGTTCTTAATATAGTCGCTAAACGTCCAACGTGATGTTAGCGTTATGTCCAAATAACAAAATTGTGACAAATTCGATTGATTCACTTCCATGCATCAACTGATCATTTTGACATAATCGTCCCCCTTTGCGAAACTTCATGATTTTAGTTTTCTTACAATTGACTCTAATCAGATTATCGTAACAGTATGTACGTAAATAGTACATGCATGTTTGTAACTCCTTTAAATTAGTGGAAAATACAACTAAGTCATCGGCATAGAGTAAACAGCGAGTTCCCTTAACAAAGATTGCTTGTGGCAAATCAGAGATAAAAATACTAAACAATAGTAGACTAATGGGATCGCCTTGTAATACACCTCGATTTTGACTTATACCGTCTAACTGTCGAACTCTGTCAAAAATATAAATATCATGCGGTGATAACATTTCATTGAGTACATGTTTTATTGCACCTCGCAAATTTAGAAACCTATCGATCCTTCTTAGAAGAATATGTCTATCTATTGAGTCGAATCCGTTCTCAAAATCGACGAATATCGAGTACACAGGTTTTCCTTGCTCTCTTGCGTTTATAACTGCTTCTCTGAGTATTCGTATGGCAGACGTTGTCGAAAAATTTGCACGAAATTCATGCTGTTCTATGGGTAAAACATGTTCAACATATTGCTTGAGCCGACGAGTTATAATCAATGAATAGAGTTTGTACACTTGACTAAGAATTGATATGCTTCGATATAATATTCGTGACTAACTTTATAAACATAAATAATAATTTTAACTACTTCGAAATTAAAAGTAATATACAAGAAAATTATGATTAAAAATTAATTATTAATCATTATAAATTATTTTCTTGTCAATTACGACAAGAAAATGCGAAACAATATTTTAAGCAACAAAATGTTTGATACCGTAATAAACTTAAAATGTCCTTTTATATAGGTGCTTTGTTGTTTTTTAATGTTGACAACAAAATTGCCAACATTTGGCCTTATGAATGGCCTTATTAAACTTAGTGGTCAAATGCTTTTCAGGTTTGATTTGCAGAAAATAAAACTAAATAAATAGTAAAATAAACGTAATCGCAAAGGCAGCTGCTCGTCATTATTAATAATACAAATGACAGAAATTTTCGATTATATTAGATCTGCCATTTAAAATTGATTTTCATTTTTTATTTGTTTATAATCAATTATAAATCAATTATAAATTGTTTAATTATATTTGTAATCAATTATAAAAAATATCTGATTACGAATCTTTTATATTACAATATCTGATTATAATATCTTTATAATATTAGTAATTAATATCTAATATTAATTTTAATATCGATATCTTTTGATTCGTAATGATTACGAATTCTAATGATTACGAAAAGCGCAAAAGCATTTTAAAAATTACAAAAAAAAATTCCTTGATCCCCGTGATTTGCAAAGCTTTATTGTTTAAATAATAAAACAAATAATTAAATGTTAAATCTAGTACAAACGTTTTATTTTGGAAGTACTAAAGCATATATGTACTTTATTGTGCATTTCTGTAACTGTTTTGAGAATTCAAAATTTGTTTAGCTTTAAACAACATTTCTATGTGTATTTTATTCTCCATAATTTCAGACTATTCCATACAATTTTTTAAATATATTCTATAGGATATTATTTATTATAAGCCTGAACGTTTCAAGTATTTTTAATTTGCTATGAAAACTATAATTGTTTTAAAATTTTTAAAAATGATTTTTAACTTAATGAATTTATTGAAAATAAATACAAATGATGAAAATTACTTATGAACTAAAATAATAAAATTAATAAAATTACTTAATTTAACTTAATGAAAATATTACAAAATCTAATAGTACACACTAAACCCATAATCTTCTTCCGTTTTCGATTAGATAGTTTTATTGGAACAAAGAAGAAAATATTTTATTCTTTGTCCCAGTAAAACTATCTAATTACAAAATATAATAATTTATTAAGTGTAAGTTTGAATGTGTGTCAAACACCGTGTCATTAAAAACATAACGGATTGAGCACTAACTTCGCCTAAGACGTATATGAGTTATATTGGCAGCGAATATTGTACTTCCAAGAAGCCCGAGAGACACTAGGAATTGCAAGTAATATCTGTGATTGCGTCTTCCAATGCAATTACCAATCCACGGACAGTGGTGATCAAATTTTTCTAGAATCAAACTTATTATTTGAAAAGATTTAAAATACCAGTTTTCAATCGTATTTTATTTGCTATTTACAGGTGACTATTTATTAATTCATGGCCATTTATGGCTATTTATGAGGCGAGTGTATTAAGCCATTTAGCTTTGCAGCTCTTGGCAAATATTTGAAAAAATGCATAACACAAAATCTCCGTGAGCATAAAGCATCACAAGATTACAGTTAATAGATTAAAACAGCTATTTATCTGATTTCATCTAACATTTGAATACATGACGATATCAGCATCGAATCCGGAGGTCAGTTTTTAAAGCATGTAAGCGAATGATTCGCATATTCACAAATTTAGCTAGTGGTCACAACTTTAGCACTGCGCGATCAAAAATATGAATAAACGCCTCATATTTTTGTTGACAGAACTTACAGATACACAAATAGTTCCGCTCATGAAAAGGAATAGTCACATCACACAGCATATTGTGGTATCCATGAACATAAACTGTCCAAATTAACGGCGGTTTTGAGGCTCTCAGACATTGCCACGCAACATTCGTCATTGCTGATGAAAATGAAAACTCAGAACTCACACCTGATTTGTTTTTCAAAAATTGGGCTGAGTAACGTTTAAATTCGTCAGTTACTGGCAAATCTAGAGTTTCGCGGATTTGGGTAAATAGAGGGTGCATTTGCGATAGAAAAGCCACTACAGAAGATGAACATTTAGTAAAAATCACATTCTCTTATTGAAGTTTCAACCACACTTGTCTAACTGCTGAAAAATCGCGGCTTTCAAATCCAGCCAAATCGCCCGGAGTCCATAGTTTACAATTGAATGAAGCATGGCATCAAAATCCCATGTATGGCTATTCATAGGATGCAATAAACACGAAAGGATTTTATGATCGACAATTTTGAATTCATATGAAAGATCGAGTGATATTACTACAAAGTCCTTTGTCACGAGCGAAGAGCATATCAGAAAATATTTTATGACATGCTAGTTCGGCGGAATGATGGGAGTGGCAAGCAGATTGAAAATAAAGGTAGGGATGTGATGAAGAGATATACTTGTTGATCTGATTTAAGACAAGGTGTTAGAGATTTTTCGATAAGATTGGTAGAATTGATATTCTGCGATAATACGAAGAAAGAGAGAGAGGTCAAGAGAGGCATTTATAAGTAGGGACCAAACAACGGCCGCTTTCCAAAGAACAAGAAGTATACCATTCAGGATGAACAAGATAAAGAGGCCTGTGAGGAAATATGAAATGTTAGTGGACAACAATATGATAATTTGAATAGGGATTGGATCATAATGAGATGACTTACAGGTTGACAATATAAGAAGGCAAGATACATCATATTCAGAGACAGTAAGTAGGTAAAATTTCTCAGGGATACAAATAGACGGGATAGAAGAAGTTTGTGGAAAAATGATGATTTAATCGATAAGAAAAATTCTTTTTGAAATTAGGTAAGCGAAGAATTGAGAAGGATCAAATGTGGAGATGACAGATAAACGAGAAAGTAGAAAATTGAGAGTTTTCCACTTAGTTCGAGAGTCAGTAGTGGAAGCTAGCTTATCTCGCCAAAAACTGTGCCTTAGAACGCAGAAGTTGATATGAGAACGACCAAAAGCAAAGAACTAGTTTTGATAAATTGAGGAGTCAAGTGCTGAAGATAGTCTGAAATAACGATGATCCGTTCTGAAAGAATGGCACAGTAGGAATTTTGAAGTCACACATTCAAATTCGAACCATGCTCCATGATAAGGACGTGATTGAGCAAAAGTTTTAAGGGGAAAGTTTTATCGAAGATAGAGCCAAATACATTGTTAAAGAGGGTACACATGTAATTGAGGGATTGGTAGATAGAAGAACGATGAATCTACTATGATTAATTTATATTAAAGATCGTAGAATTTACAAGAACGACACGAGATAATTTTTGCAGGGACATTGATTTTTAGCGAAGGAAGACAACATGTAACAATGAAGTGGTCGGATAGAGCAGGTCATATATGCACAATGAAGAAGACAAGGCAATACGCGAAGGTAGGGCAACAATATCGAGGGTACCGCCAAGAATATGGGTAGCAGAAGAATAATAAGGAGACATGATTTGAAAATTACGATCGTTAAATGTTGAAATCGTCTTTATGGTATTGGAATCACAAGGATGGTATAGGCGAACATTTATATCACCTAGTACAACACAAGATAAACTATAGAGGAAGATGAAAAACATATTTTAATCACTTAACTTGCGAATATCGGATAATAATGTCCTTAATGAATTCAGAAATAAAATGTTAGCATATATTTAAAGGTTAGTAAATAGTTAATTAATTTAAACTATTTAATTAATTAAAATTAATAAAATAGTTTAGAATTCGATTATTTAAGTTTTCAAAATAAAAATTTGATTTAATTAATGAGAAAAACGGTATTGAAATCAAGAATACTGTATAAAGGTGGTGCACGGATGTGCTGAGTAAACAACGGTCCAGGATTTTTTTTACGAAATTCGGCATTTAGATAAAATAATGTTGCTTGATAGACTGGACTTCGATTCATGACTTTCAGTCACCATGTCATTTCTAGACGAAATGATCACAGGCAACCGAAACGATCACTTGTACTTCATTCTGCTGATGATTGCTGCCGGGTACTTATCATTTCGATGTTAAAGTCATCGCTTAGAACTGATATGGTAACTAACAGTCGTGAATCTAAGTCCAGTTTATACAGTAACACTATTTTATATAAATGCCGTATTTCGAAAGAGATCCTGGACCGTTGTCTACTCAGCACATTCGTGCACCATTATTATACACGCCGTATCCGTTAAGGATCCAACGAGTACAGCGACGTTTTAGCAGCAACCTCTACTTAGTGTTTAAGGATGATCCGTACAGCAATTTGATCTGTTTAAGAGCGTAAGCCTCAGTCAATTAAGCAAAGTGTCGGAAATGCCTTTATTCACAATGTCACACAGGCAACCGAAACGACAACATCGGCAACATCAATTCGACAATAGTTTAA
This sequence comes from Pomphorhynchus laevis, assembly GCA_012934845.2. NCBI lineage: Eukaryota > Metazoa > Acanthocephala > Palaeacanthocephala > Echinorhynchida > Pomphorhynchidae > Pomphorhynchus > Pomphorhynchus laevis. The sequence continues at coordinate 23,230 of WNNJ02000942.1, read as the reverse complement.
ATTGTATATTTATAATTCTCAAATCATTATTAATTTGTTTATAAATTTATTAAATTTAGAGTAACTTATAGAACTATTATCCAAAGATAAATAATCTAAACACTTACCCACACAGTTATTGCATATGCCGCAATGATTTGATCTTAGAGGTTTAAAGAATTTACACGTTCTGCAAAATTTCAACTTTGTGATTTGATTTTTAATGCTAATATGGCTGCCCACTCGGTTCATACCATCTTCAGTATCAACCTCTAAACGTTAGTATACATTAACTCGCCGCTCATATGTCGAAAATTTCATTTTCTATTAAATGTATAATTCGACTACATTACAAAATTGTAATTGATTATTTTATTATAACTTTTAAAAATTTATATTGAATTCAAAAATTCTGTAATAAATAAGGAATCAAAAAATCATGCAACACTACAATTATGCAACACTTATTAATTAGTGGAAATAGTCAAGTAAAAAAATTAATTGACTTTCTCCACTAATGGAGAGAGTGTAGCTATAGCGAACTATCTCGGCTATAGCTAAATGCTATATTGAAATTTCTTAATTGCTAACAATAATCCGCTGAAGTTATTCAATTGCATCATTTTTTTAAGAAAAAGGTCTTGGCAAGTTATTGTTTGCTTGACAAAATTGAAGAAAAATTTATTATTTAAACATCTTGTTATTTTAATTACTTGTAAATTGTTATTTCTTAAAAAATACATATAATGTATTACATATAAATATAAATGTTTACATTTAAATGTTACATATACATATAAATGTTATATATTATATATTTTGCATATATTTAAACTTACGAACGAATAAATCAGATTTTATAATGATTTAATTTAATATTGAGGTAGATATTGTCGTCAATGTATATTAGTGGTTATCAGCCACTGTGTCACAGCAAATTAATGTATCGCGAAGAAATTGCGATATATAGTTTATTATATTTACCAAGTAAATATAATAAACTTAAATAAAGGTAAAAAATATTCATTTTTTGTTATGTGTGTGCCACTATGTAAAAAGATGGCTATTACTGGGGTATACTAATGTATATTGTGTAATAAATTGAATTGCGTGATAAGACTATCATTTAATATTGAGACAATATTCTATTTCTATCCAGTCAGTTTTCAGAAACGATTTGTCAGAGATGTACGATTAAAGATAATTTTGAAATAGCTCTTTAGATAATCATATTTTATGTAAAACCAACTTTATAAGTATTTTTATTAATAAGCATTTAAAATGAATTGAATACAACTTAATAATGTTAATATAATGTAAATATTAAATCATATTTATAATATTCAATATTAATTAAATATTATGTCTCAAAAAGTTGATAAATGAATTCTTTAAATTAAATTAATTATGATTATAGCTGATAGAATTCTCACTTTAAAAAGCTTAAATTTGTGCTTTGGTACATACCGTACATATTCATTAAATAGTTCAGCTCTGCTTTTGTAATTCTCGGAATAATTCCTGGATCAGTAAATGTGGCTCTTAGCATAACAGAAATGTTGAAGAAAAATATAAGGAACACGGCCAATGGAACTGTAATTCCGTATCGATTAAATATAAAAACAGAACTAAATTACAAAAATGTATTAATCGCTAAAATTTATTAATAGATCAAATTTATCTATGCATATTAATTCAGAATAACTCTATTCACAGTTATTAAACATTAACTACTTAATATCTATCACCAGCTATTGTTTATGCTAAATCTCACTAACACACCATCTTCCACAAATAATAAAAAGTTAACTTAAAAATTTAAATAAAATTAAAGTTTAATTAGTTGTTTTTTTTATCTAATTCGTTACCAATCACATTTATTGTAGATGTTATCGCAATTTCGATTTAAACTGTAATCTTAGTAGAAAAATAAACTTTATTATAATTTTTTAATTGGAATAAATTAATTTAATTAATTTATTATTTCAATTAAACTATTTAAAAATGTATTATGCAATTAGTTATACTTATCGATTCTTATTGTTTAATCTAAAGAGTAAAAATTACAATGGGATTATATAAAAACTTTGATACATTTTAAACAGCACCTCTTACTCAGTACGGATAAGCTTCTTACATTTATCTCAAGCGTCCTAATATAATCTGAAATGGGATTATATAAAACTTGAATGCATATTTAACCATAACGCCAATTCCTGGATATATTGATCAAAATATGAATCAAAAATTAACATTAATTGAATCTTTAATAAATAATGATTATCCTGTATGGCCAGTATCCCAACAACAACAATAGCGATAATCCTGAAATCTAGTATAGTGCCTAATTCACCTCAGGTCATTTTCTTTATATCAATATATTATTACTAACAATGATTTTAATTAAATTTGTTCAACAAGATCAATTGAAGATATATCATTGTACAATATTTATATAATACAAATCCAAATATCTTAAGATCTAAGACATTAACTGTTTCTTGTAATGCATATTTTTGCCTCGCATAATTGCAACAAAAAGAAAATCAACCTAACAACCAAAAAACTACATTTTTTATTCAATGCTCATTAATACATTACGAAAAATGTTTAAAAGTTTAAAATGTTTATATACAATATATAATTAATCTGATTCATATTCTATACCATTTATCTTCTTATTTTCTTTAATAATTCGCGAATAATACAAGTAAGAAACCTTATAAGGCACTATTTCAAAAACTTTTCAATATATCTTTGGTTAATGCTTGATTTAATGATTATTAATAACTAAATCAGATTAATCAATATTAAATTATTAAATATTAAAAATAAATAACTAAATTATAACATTTACTAATTTTAATAATTTAAAAATTAAGTTATAATTTAATTTTTAATTATAGAAATTAAATTAATAAATATTAATTATATTAAATTGATATTTATTAATCACTAAATTATTAATGATTAATTTATCAATATGAATGTTTCTTAAGAACAAATACTGTAACTGAATGAAAATGTGAAATTATAAAAATAATTGTTTTAATGTTTACAGTGGCTAATCATATATAAATATATTTATATTATATTAAATACATTCTTTATTTAATTATATCAACAATTTAAAAATGTATAAAAATGCATACAATTAATAAAAATGTTTTGAATCAAAATAAATTGAAGTATTTTGGTACACAGTAGCTTTTATAAATAGGTTGCCGTTTAAATGTGAACTTAAAAATGAGAGTAAGCGCAATCCGACTCCAGAACCTAAATAACCTCAATCATTATGAAAGCTTTAAGAGAAAAGAGAATTGATTTCATCAAACTGCATAACCAAATAAACGTACATTAGTGTTCTATACTTGAAATTGTAGTTGTATCGACCATTTACACTGCGGTATATATTATAGTCTCAATTAAATTTCGACAACAGCAATCATGATCTTCCGAGACTTCAGAACGGTTTTGACAGTGTTTGCCGCTAAATCACATGGTTTCTTATACGAGAGTGTAAACTACCTAACAAAATCTGCAACATAATACAAGCCTTATATGGCACACAACCGCAAAGTATGAGAACGTGGATGCTTTATTGAAGAGTTCGAGGTCCTGAAGGATGTAAGAAAAGACAGTGTCCTTGCCCCAACATTATTCAACATTGTTATTGACAGCATTCTACATTCACCTTTACGGACCTTCACAATAATATTTCGATATGCTGTTACAATCCACTTACATGTTATTTGAGGTTTGAGGACGGCATAGTTCTGTTGACCGAGAGCTTTATTGACATAAGATTGATGATCCTTCAGATTTCATCATTTGCTTCAGATTTTGTGCTTTTCATACGGCTAAATATAGAATAATGAGTTTCGGTTGTAATGAGGAACCTGTTAGTATTTGAGGAACCTGCTACTATTGACAACCATATTTTCAAAACAATCAAACTTTCCATACTTGGGTTGTATACTCAGATGCAATAAAGATCTTGAAGATTACAGTAACATGAAGGTTCTCAAAGCGGGCAGAGCCTTTGAAGGACTTGTCAAACTGTGGAAAGCCGAAACGTGTGCCTACCAAGGCTAGGAAATACACGTCAATGATATAACTCATAATGTTATATGGATGTGAGTCTTGGGCGGATAAGATTTCGACAATCCGTAAACTCAAATCATTTGATCAGTTGTCTCAGTCAAATAAATTCTTTATTATAAAGCAGCTATATTTGTTTAGCCATTTAAAAAATAAAGAGACTTGATGACTTTTGAAAAGTCATGGAGTGGTGCAAAATGTGTAGCCGAAATACGACTTGCAGAATTATGAATACTTTGTAGAAGTCGGAGGTCACTAAAGGATAAGTCGATAGATAGTGGATACGAATACGAGAGAACAGACGAACGAGAGAAACAATGTTTATAGATCAGATGATGAACATCTAAGTGATTTAAGTTTAGATAAAGGAAATATCGTAAATTGTAAATATTAATATATATTAAAATATTATATATTAATATAATATATTAATTAATATATATTAATGATTAGTTATAATATCACTGATGAGTCACAGTGATGACGAAAAGGCTTCGTCATTCTTTCGCGTCGGGCCTTTATAATTACTAATATATTATTATATAAAGCAATATATTAGTTTATATGATTAAATACATGTATGAATTTAAATAATTATTTTAATCAAACAAAGTAAGCCTTACTCGTAAGCAAAAAATATCGAACAGTTGCAAATAGTTGTAAATATGGTGAAATAGAATATTCGTAATTTGCTCGAAGAAATTAATCTGTTATTACAGTGAAAGTTGTTGTTGCCTGGAAACTCCTAATAGTCAAAAAAACTATGTATTACCGAGAAATAAACATTTTGATTAAATAATGAAGAAAATTAATTCTAGTTAAATACTAAACTTTGGCAAATAGCAATTAATTTTCTGAAATAACAAAGTCAAAAATTAAAATATAAAATAATATCAATTGATAACTTGCAACGTACAACATAGAATTAATTTGATAAATCAAATAAATTGTAAACGATTTATAATATAAATATAATATATTAATTTATATATTGCATTTATATTTTAAAAAATTCTCCTCGTTGTAAAACGAGATTAAAAAATTAACGGTGTTTAAAATATAACATAAAATTGTACTTGACTAGATATAATTAAGAAATATTTCTAAAAAATATTAGAGGAGTATAAAATTATACCCTCGTTGTAAAACGAGGTTAAAAAATTAACAGAGTTTAAAATATAACATAAAATTGTAGTTGACTAGATATAATTAAGAAATATTTGCAATGGCACGTAACATGATAATACCTAACTTTTAGAAAACGTAATTTCTGTTTATTGGTAAGTGTTGGTAATTAAAGCAATTATTATATCTGTGATATTTATCAAAATGCAATCAACAAAATTCAGCAAAATTTGTAAATTTAAATGTTTTCCTGCTATTCTTTTACAAATTATAAAATTATCGTTAGGTTGTAAAAATTTCCCATAATATTAAATCATGGCAATATTTTGAAAGTCAAAACACAATTCTTTGAATAAAAATTTATACTCAACAATTAATTATATATTCAGTACTAATCTGTAATGAATTGGTATAAAATGAAATTTTAAAACTTTAGGCTTATCAAATCGGTTGTATAATTTATTATTAAATGTTTGCAGTACAATATTATTTGACAATATCATTTTAAAATATTTTTTTTAATAATTTATATCAAATAATATTATAATTAATATTATGATTTAAAAGTTAATTATTTATATTGTTCTTGATTTGAATAGCAGGGGGTCTTTAAACGTATATTTCATAAAATTAGAATGTAATTATTTTTAAAACGGATAAATTCATATTAAACGTCATTAAAACATTACTTTTTAAAATTCATTGATTAATTAATAAAATTTGATAAATAAGAATATTGCTATTGATAAAGAAAAAGAAAGAAACATTAATATACTAACTGAAATTATCGCGCAAAATGATTTATGGTTATGATGTCATAACTAAAGCAGTATGACATTTTAATTTTATGAATTAGTTGATTTTGTGATTTTTTTATAAATTGAATTTATTATATTCTTAATCACATTTAAATATTTATTATGGATAAATATCATAGAGATCTACTCATTATATTTATCTTCTTTGGTATTATAAAACATTAATAAAGCCGAAAAATATCAGCTGTAAAATTATAAAATTAAAAATTAAAATTTTTTATTTATAAATTTAAATAATTTATAAAATCATCATAAATTGTATAAATACTACAAATTGTCATAATTGCTATAAAGTTTTAAAAATAAAATTGTTTTCATAATTATATTTTGTAGAAATATAAATATTTCTTATTCTGAAATATTTGAACTTTCAGTATTAATTATCTTATCAAAGAAACGATTTAAGCTTTTACCTAATGAATTATAAATTTCATTTTCTATCGTTACTTGTATTTAATCATTTTGAAAGAATGTTTCTTAATTCGCCGTTTTTATTTATATCTAAATTATGAGTACATAAATGTTCATTAATTTTATCAAATTAAAGAAATTTACAGTTACATTCTGCAATTAGAATTTTTATTTTATTATTTCTTGAATAATTTTTATTGAGAATAATACAAAAATTTTATTCAAAGTGCTTTACTGTACTGACGCATATGCTCTCTTAACTTAACGAAAATTTGAATATTAAAGCACTTTTTTATTTGATTTTTCTTTCAATTCTAAAAAAGATATACATTACATAATACAGTAATGCTAAATTAAGAATTGTTGTTGGCAAAATAATGTTTTGGTTACCACCAAAAATAATTTTCATTGATAATATTTTAGAATATTTTAGAATTTTTCAATTCTAAAATATTGACACAAACTATTTTATCTTATATAAAATCGTGTTAATGTTTTGAAGAACTCTGAGTTAGTTCTAAGGTTTAGTAGTTTAGACCTTCGAAATATTTACAGATTGTTGATCATTATGTAAAATGATTAATAATTATTAATAATTATATTAACAAGATTCGATATTATTTATATTCGTCAATTTTCGATATCATATATGATATAGTCTTGCATTAGATAAGCATTTGCAAATTTAATTTTTAATTGTTAATATTGAATGGAGAAATATATTTTTAGTAAATTAACATCAATGCCAATGAGGATTAAAAATATACTGCAACAACACAAGTCATCTTAAAGCAAATGACAAATCACCTGTTCAAGCATCCCAAAATTAAGGTTTCTCAATTCACTGTAAAAATGTTTGAATTCCGTTCCAGCGAAGTTAATATTTTTGACTTTTATGTTCATCGACAAAAATTCATCATTCACTATCAACAACTAGTTAATGGTTGTGTATAATTTATAAATTAAACACAATTTAATTTGTAAATTAATTTGAAATTTTTTTACTTAATTTGTCACGTGTTAGAAAACACTAAGTGGAGAAAAATTCGAGTGTCGATATTTCTGTCAGAAACGATGCTAAGGCAGTTTGCACAAACAGACAATTTTACATTAAAGTCAGAATTACATTACAGAACAACTTGTTAAATGAATATGACATAGTAGCACAATCAATATTTTAATTATGTGAAAATAGAATAGTCAGCTAATAAGATTTTAATTGACAGTTGATTTAAAATAATATAATAATATTTTACATCTATTATGAACGTTATTTTGATAGATTATGTAAATAAAAATATGTATAATTTAATTTTATTAAATCAAAAATATTCGAAAATAAGTTTTGTAATACAAAACAAATAATAGTAATAAAATATTTGGTACGTCGATCTGTTTGCACAGTAAACAGGTCGACAGTATCATTTAACTGAGTCTACGAATTTTATGGCAATTAAAAATTTGTAAATCACAAAATTATTTTAATTGTTATTTTTATAAAAGTTATCTAAAAATGATAATAATGTGATTAATAATTATCTAATTTTATGATTTGTACTAAACAGAATTTTGATGAACAAACGTTATCCAGTTTTAACCGACTATTCTTCAAACCAACGTTACCTCGATGATAATGACATCATTCTTGTGAAAGAAATTTAATATAAGAAATTTGAAGAAATTTGATATTTACGGAGTATATTACTAAATATCCATAAAACATTTCTGCTAATCGAAAAATTCGATCACCTGATGCACGTCAGTTCTACCTTATTACAGTTGTGACAAAAGGCTTCCCACTTTCTCCTGTCTTATACCTTGCTGCCACCATTATATTTTTCAAAACACTTAAGCACAATGAACATCTCGTGGTATACTCTCCTCGATTTTGCAGCATCAATTACTCCCCATCATCACGAGTCGAGTAAGATACTTGGAGTTTAAAATTATGGTTAAACAGTCGGCCGGATAAGACTTGAACATGATCCAAAGTGCCCTGAAGAGAGCAAGATGGGCACTGAAGCGGGCCTACATCTGTCAGAGATGATATACGTTGAGTGTAATTGCGAGCAATGTCGATATTAGTCTTCTTTCCCAGGGGACGTCCACCCGAGCAAAGATCAAAGTTTCTTAAGCTCATCACCTCGAGATTACCTTCCATGGTCCGCCTCGACTAGACTCTCACAGGTGTGTGAGAGAACCTGAGTGGTTAAGCCGGAAAACGGCGCATTAATGTATGCTGGATGGTGATGATCCACCAGGGCCGTTCTAATTGATACCAGAATTGTGGATTAGGGAAATCCTATTGATCGGACATTTGGTTGTTGTTCATATTTATGTTTCATATTTATGCATGATTATGTTTTTGTATGTAAAAGAATATCTATCTCTAAACAACTGATATGTCTGGTTTTTGTCGTGGTTGCTCATTAAACCAAGTTGGCGAAATGAGTTAGCGGATCAATATTCGCTTGAATAATAAAACAGCTGATATTAGAGCTGAGCGTATTGATCGGAGTGGAGTGGCAAATCATCAAATTGGCAGATTTTATGGATTATATAATTTTGGAAACAAATATTGTAAATACTGCTAAACGTAAGAAACTTGAACAATATTGGATTGCGCAACTGACAGCCGATAAACAGTGCAATAATTTTCATGAATATTATCTGCCGTAATGTTCAGCTTCTCATCAGTTAATTGAATATCATGATGTAAAATAGTATGTTTCTTGCAAAAATATGTTTGTTGCAAATTTAAATAGGTCATCTTTAAGATATAAATTAAAAGTAGTTTTAATTTATGTTAATTTAATGTTCATATCTAGATATATACCTTCTTTATCATTAATATTGGTTTTGTTAAGAACAAGGCTTTCTGGATAAATTTGTTCACTAATTGAATAAAAATTATTAGAATTAAATACACATATAACATCAATGTATCGAAACATATATTTCATATCTTTATATAATTTAGATTTAGTTTTTACACAGTTATGAACAAATTCATAATCTATAAAGCTTAAAAATAAGTCAGCTAAAATTAAGCTACTATTACCTCCCGTTGGAACACCTTCTATTTGTCTAAATATATGTCGCTACTTTTAAATATATAAAATTAATCATAAGTTTTTAAAAATATGGACATCTATATTTAAACAAATGATAGGTGTTTTAATTTGAGGTAAAAAAATAATTATATCTTACTTAATTGTGAATTAATGAAGCTTTAGACAATTAAATTAACTTTAGAGTACATATAAAGCATATCTTAAGAAAATTAATATATATAGTGAATTTATTTTACAATTTTTTGTATATTGAATTTTTGTAAATTTTCATAACGTCACTTTTTAAAATAAATTATATAGCGTTTTCTTTTGATCGAGATATTCCTTGATAAATTCTCAGTAGTTTGCAAATAATTATATAAGCTACAAACCAATAATATTACTTGAATTAGAGTTTTACAGCAATTAATGAAAGATTATTTATCAATATAACTGATTGCTTGTCATACAATGATAATCTAAATTTGTTTTATTCAAATACAAAGCATATTATTTATTATTCATAAAAATTATCCGTTTAAAAGTTAAAATTCTTGTATAATTTGGTGAATTTATATATTTTACAATTTTTTGTTTATTTAATTTTTATAGTGACTTAGTTTAAAATATGTGTTTATTAAATTATTAAAAGTAATATTTTGAAGAAAACCAATATCATTGCGAAATATGGCAATTTTTAAAATTTCAATATTAAATGTATTTTGTTTAATATTATATAGTAAGCATGATAGCTTATGCATACACGTGCTAGTTGTAAACTGGAATATGTCCTCATTTTGATATAAATTAAAAATAGCTATTATTTTCGTATTAATATCATGTTCATATATAGATATAAACCTTTTCTATTATTATTTTTGAAATTCTACATATATATTATCTATACATTTATTAATAGAGGATATAAATCACGTTGTTTTAACAATTATATTTTATAAATGATTAAACAATTTTATCCAGATAGTTTAATTCTAAATAATAACAATATTGATGACGAGAAAGGTATTTATAAAGATATTAACATAATATAAGCATACACTGAACAAATTTTTACAAAAACCGTTTCGATAACCTACGCGAATTAACACCAAACATGTATTTACATTAGCATTCATGTATTCCAAATTATATTAGATATTATACATTAAATAATAAAATTTTACGTATTACAATAGTATATAATGATATTGTTTTTCTTAAAATGCATTTCAATAATTTAATTAATAAATATTTTGAGCAATAAAAAACTACACAGATAAAATAAACAAAATCCAAAAAAATGCCATCAAAATATTATTATAATTAGATTTATATCTTAAATGGAAAATTGTTATAGATTGATTGTAATTAATATATTATATGTTAGAATAATATGTTATAATCAAATTTTAAAGGAGGAAATACATCGTTCCGATGCATTTTTCACAGCTGCTTTGTTAGGATAGAGAAATAGTTACTACCACCTGAAAAATATTAGCTCTTCCAAATTATTTCTAACCGTAATTCTAAATTACTGAAATAAAAATAATTAGTTAAGGATTGAAATCTTATCCATTGGTAGCACTCTGCTAACATTGCAGAATACAGTGAATAAAGCCTTAATTTCAATTAAATTAAAAACATTTAAATATTCATTTTAAATTTCTACTTCTCAACGCATACAAAAGTATCAGTGGAAAGTATTCTATTAAAATAATGGACGAATTAGACTTTTCTCTAAATGGCTTTTATGTGAACATGACAAACGGTAATAATTTAAAATTTAAATGATGTTTAAAAACAGAATAAAATTGACAGGTTATAACTCTTTACAAATTGATAGACAATCACTCTTCAAACTTTGTAATGATTCATTAATTATATTTCTGTCAGTAAATATAAACCATTTTGTTTCAATAATGCTTATAAAAAATTAAGAATTTTGGTTTTGAACTCGCTCAATTGCATCACCGCTACAGAGCGCGGTATTCCTCCATCAAGTGCATTTGTTAATGATCAAGATTAAGATACGAACTTCAGTGAATGATAACATCACTAGAGAGTAACTGTGGCAACATTTTTGATAAAAGGTGGTGATATTTTGTTTAAAATTTGTGAACAGTAAATGCACTGAATTGTTATCTGTTGCTCAATCTTGATCTATTGTATAAATCGTTTTGTAATTCTTACACTCACATCGACACTGACGACCAGTGATGATATCACTCTACAGATTGCATAATTGCTGGCGTGCATATATGTACTTTTACAAATTTGGCTTAACTAAAACTTCATCGCAAGATATGTGCTTGAATTTCAGAGCAGCAGAAATGTTAATTCAAAGATCGGGTATTAATAATTTAAATGCTGCTTAAAATACTGTAAACCTTATAAATATATTATCAGTTTCGTAATTCACGTAGTGAAAATAAAATTTTAAGCATAATTTCTATTAATCCTTAAAAGCCGTAATATTTATAATGAAAACAAAATAATTATTTAAATTATTATTTTCGATTGACATTTAAAAGCTTTACAAGTAAGAACATTAAATACAACTTAGATACTGTAACGATGTGAAAATTAAAATATAATAATATAAATATTATTATTAATATTAAAATATAATAATATAAATATTATTATAATTAGATTTATATCTTAAATGGAAAATTTTTACAGGCAAAACAAATTTTCCTTAAATGGAAAATTTTTACAAGCAAAACATAATCAGCTTCGAACCAACGGCTTACAATTAATTAATACAAAACCGAGCTTGGGATAACATGCAAGCGAATACGGCTAGTTGCGCAGTCTGTGGCGGATCGTTTCGCCTTAACGCATCAGGTCATCTTCGGGTACACGGACCTGTGAACTTGCGCTGCTCAGGATCAGGACATCTACCGACAGCCAGCTCTCACAACGTTATCGCATCAACTGACACAATACCTGAGTTTTTAGAAGCTAACGAGAACACCTCGAAGACATCGTTTCAGTTTGAAAAGATAGACAGTTCCTGCTGTGAAAATCAAAAGAGATCCTTCGAGCTTCTTCATAGGGTTTGGATGGAACCAGTTAACACGATCAAGCACATTCCTTGGAATCTTCGCCGCCGAGTTGCCAATGTTTTTTCCTCTTTAATTCTAGAGGCATTGTGCTCAAATTCATCCAACGATTGGGAGCGTTTGCTGTGCTTTCCGAAGCTATGCCTACAGACTTCCTCAGGTCGGCACCATGCCGGAGACAACACTAGATCTAATATCAACGCGCTTATAGACAAATTCGAAAATGGAAGAGAGCGTGATTGCCTTTCCTCTTCGGGGCTTCGATCATCCAGGAAATTCAGAGGAACTAATGATAAGAAAAATGAATTTATGGAAGTCATCGAATTAACGAGAAATGGCAATTTCGGAAAAGCGATGCGCCGCCTTACGTCGAATAGTGCATGCGAATTTTCAGAATCTTTACGCGTTAAACTGACAGAGCTACACCCCTTACATGATGTTCTCCAAAGTCCTGGACAGCCATCTTTGAATACCCCCTTGTCGGTTGACTCAGACATAGTTGAGGCCGCAGTATCATCATTCCCACCCTCTTCCTCTCCTGGCTGTTTAGGTTTGAGGGCAGAACATATTCGAGATATGCTGTCGGTAGATCACGGGGTTTTGCTTCAACGCCTAACATCACTAGTCAACAACATGATCGCTGGTACTCTCCCGAAAGACCTCGTGCCCTTTGTCGCCGGTGCTAATCTCATGGCATTGAACAAACCAGATGGAGGGATCCGCCCCATTGCCATTGGGGAGACATTACGTCGTCTTTGCGCTAAGTGTATTTGCTCCAAACTTCGACAGCGATTTGCCGAATCCCTCCATCCGCACCAGCTCGGTGTAGCGACGCCAAACGGAATGGAACAGATAGTACATCAAGCACGTCGGCTACAACAACTTCATGATCAAAATGTTAATTGGGTTTGGGCTAAAATCGACTTGGCTAATGCTTTTAACACGCTGAACCGGGATTCCTTCGTCAACGCGATCGATAAGAATTTTCCAGAAATTAGTCGTTGGACATCATGGTGCTACGGCACTACCTCAAGCCTTCGGTTCGGTAGCCTGAAACCTCTTCAGTCTCGAAGAGGGGTACAACAAGGAGATCCTCTTGGTCCAGTTCTATTTTGCCTGGCGATTGATCCGATTGTGGTCCAGATATCGGAGATTGAAGGTGTCAGCTTAAATAGGTGGTACCTCGACGACGGAATAATCGGCGGTACTCCTATTGCGGTGGGCGAGGCTCTGGCTCGTCTTGCTGCTAATTTTCCTGCGATTGGACTGTCTATTAACTGGAAAAAACCGAAGTAATTGGTAGGGAAGACAAGGTCGACTTGATAAAGAACAGATGCCCGTGGATCACATTGGTCAACACCACAAAAAACTTTACAATTCTTGGAAGTCCCATCGGGTCTAAGGAACATTGTTCGGGATACCTTGTCGATGTTGTTCTACCATCCCTGCGTCAAACTCTGGACTCGCTCGAAAATCTCCCTGACCCACAAGTTGCTTTCATCCTGCTTCGTAGCTGCGCATCCGCTCCACGGGTAAACCATTTAATGCGCACTATAGACCCCGCCTTCGCCGAAGAGTTTTTCCGTTTGTTCGACCGCTTGATATTGAAGTGTTTTAGCAATATCACTTCTATTCAACCCGATAAGTGGGCGTGGATGCAAGCTTGCTTACCGCTGAAGATGGGAGGACTGGGCCTTCGAAGCTGCTTCCAACACTCTCAGGCAGCCTTCCTGTCTAGTGTAGACACTGTCGCTAGCCAATTAAATCTTGACCCTTTAACTTTCCCTGGGTACGAATTCGTTAAATCTATTATTCCGCAACATGTAGGCAATCCGCAAACAAATCAACGAGGATTATCTTGTCACATTGACGAAGTGTCGCGCAGCAGGCTATTGGAGAATGCCGATCGCTTCAATACTGCCCGATTATTGGCAGTTTCATGCCCACACGCGTGTGCTTGGTTACAGGCCGTCCCTAGCAAAGCCACATATATGAACTTGGCACCAAATGAATTCGTTGTGCTACTACGTCTTTGGTTAGGGTTGTCTCTCTGGAACAGTGATTATCGATGCAGACGCTGCCTTAGGATGGCAGACAAATTCGGCTTCCACGCCTTAACATGTCAGTTTGGAGGCCACCCTGGAATTCGACATGATAGCTTGAGGGATACAGTCTTTCAAGCAGCGGTTTCTGCTGGATTGAGGGTGGCAAAGGAGGTACCCAACCTTATTCGTGGTTTGCGAGAGAGACCGGCGGACATTCTATTTTATAAGGACCCTCCTTTAGCAGTTGATTTTGCCGTAACTAACCCTCAACAAAATGCTTATATTTCCATGGCTTCTGAGATCCCTGGCTATGCCGCAAGCAAGTATGCCACCTGTGTCAAGGAAAGGAAATATAAACGCAAATTAGAGGAGAATGGATACAGTTTTCGGCAGCAGTTGTTGAAACTTACGGAGGATGGAACCCCCAAGGGGAAAAGCTAATTCGTTTCATTGCTCGTTCTATGTCATGTAGAAACGGTACCCCGTATTGTAGCACAGCGGGTCAGTTATTTCAGCGCTTGTCCGTCGCACTGATGAGAGGAAATGCTAAAGCGATCCTCAAAAGTCTTGACGAGATGGGCCAAACCTTACTAGAGAAAAGTCTTGGATTTTGTGACGACCCATCTCCGCGACTCTTTTCTTTGAGCAACCTTGCACAGCCCGAGGCCCAGTCAGTTGAGATAGTTCATGACTCCAATATTCGGTCAGCTTCCGTCGTCAAAGGCGACCATTCTGAGGTTGACATGCCTGTCCTGCAACTCATGTCTCCACGACGACCTTCGGCATATCACTCAACATCTAAACAATCAAATAATGCTTCTTTGTCACTTCAGCAATCACCAACAATTAAGGAGGGGTTGATATCGCTTCAACCGAATATTGATCAACATACCTATGGAACTGCAACATTATCCAGATTAACACTTGCACCATTTTTGAACCTTCCATTTGGAAATTCAAATTGTACTGAAATACAACAAAATATTTTTGGCACTATTCAGACAAATTCACATGCAGTTCAAAACCTTCTAAGTAATAATTTGGCTCAAAGACTTATGAGTAATCCTGCATTGCTTAGTTCAATTAAGCTTAACAATCCACAAATGCAAAGAGTGAGGGAGCAGAACCACGAGGTTTCACAATTCGTTAACAATCCGGATTTAATGTGTCAAACAATGGAAATGATTCGTATTCCTACAGCTATACAGGAAATTACGAGAAACCATGACAGAGCCCTGATTAACCTTGAGAGATTACCGAGCGGATATAAAGTTCGACAGAGAATTTATCGCGATTTTCAAGAACCAATGCTTAATGTGGCGCATGAGCAGTTTGGCGATAACCCTCTGAATACTTATTCTAGTTCATCTGGTACAGCTAACACTAGTCAAGTAGGAACTGAAAATACAAACCTCCTGCCAAACCCGGTGGCATCTCAGAATACTACATTTCAAATCGATTCGTCTAGTTCATATGTATCTAATTCAAACCGTTTAGAGTCGCCTTTGCAATCTACGTCAAGCGAAAACACTAATCGGTATTCTACGATGAACCCTCAACAATTATTAGTAGTCGATGCTGAAAATCCTCTCATGTTATTCGACATGTTGCGGGCATCCAGTTTTAACCCAAATATGAATAATTCTCTTTGCGATCCTGGTATTCTACTTAATCTGCTTAAGATTCTTCTTAATCTGCTGCGTACATATGAATTTATACAGGACGAAGGACAAAGAGAACAAGTACATCGTGTAATTCATGAGTTTATGAGTCAGTGGCCAATACCTGAAATTTGTGCTCTATGCACAAATACTCGAGCATTGAGGACGATTGTACAAATTCTAAAGAATCTAATTCGTCTTAGGGACACATCCCCACAAGTATATTCACAGTTGATATCTTCAAATATAAGCGGTCTAGTCGATAATCAAATGAATAGTCAACCTACTTCATCTGATGTGGATTCTTTTCGATCACCAAGCAATAGACAAACAGCTTATGCAACAACAGTATTTCAAAATTTACAATACTCAAATCAAGATTATACTGCTTCGTTGTTTCAACCATTAGATCGTCTTCATCTCCAGCAACATCAGCCGACAAATCAACAACCAAACCAAACTCAAGAACATCTTTATGCATCCGAACTTGTACAAATGCAGACATTGGGATTCCATAGCCGTGATACTAATCTGGAAGAGCTTGCTGCATCTATGGGGGACGCAAAAATGGCTGTGGAACGTAATGAAGATTTTGATTGATTGACTATAGTTTTTACAGATTGATTGTAATTAATATATTATATGTTAGAATAATATGTTATAATCAAATTTTAAAGGAGGAAATACATCGTTCCTATGCATTTTTTACAGCTGCTTTGTTAGGATAGAGAAATAGTTACTACCACCTGAAAAATATTAGCTCTTCCAAATTATTTCTAACCGTAATTCTAAATTACTGAAATAAAAATAATTAGTTAAGGATTGAAATCTTATCCATTGGTAGCACTCTGCTAACATTGCAGAATACAGTGAATAAAGCCTTAATTTCAATTAAATTAAAAACATTTAAATATTCATTTTAAATTTCTACTTCTCAACGCATACAAAAGTATCAGTGGAAAGTATTCTATCAAAATAATGGACGAATTAGACTTTTCTCTAAATGGCTTTTATGTGAACATGACAAACGGTAATAATTTAAAATTTTAATGATGTTTAAAAACAGAATAAAATTGACAAGTTATAACTCTTTACAAATTGATAGACAATCACTCTTCAAACTTTGTAATGATTCATTAATTATATTTCTGTCAGTAAATATAAACCATTTTGTTTCAATAATGCTAATAAAAAATTAAGAATTTTGGTTTTGAACTCGCTCAATTGCATCACCGCTACAGAGCGCGGTATTCCTCCATCAAGTGCATTTGTTAATGATCAAGATTAAGATACGAACTTCAGTGAATGATAACATCACTAGAGAGTAACTGTGGCAACATTTTTGATAAAAGGTGGTGATATTTTGTTTAAAATTTGTGAACAGTAAATGCACTGAATTGTTATCTGTTGCTCAATCTTGATCTATTGTATAAATCGTTTTGTAATTCTTACACTCACATCGACACTGACGACCAGTGATGATATCACTCTACAGATTGCATAATTGCTGGCGTGCATATATGTACTTTTACAAATTTGGCTTAACTAAAACTTCATCGCAAGATATGTGCTTGAATTTCAGAGCAGCAGAAATGTTAATTCAAAGATCGGGTATTAATAATTTAAAAGCTGCTTAAAATACTGTAAACCTTATAAATATATTATCAGTTTCGTAATTCACGTAGTGAAAATAAAATTTTAAGCATAATTTCTATTAATCCTTAAAAGCCGTAATATTTATAATGAAAACAAAATAATTATTTAAATTATTATTTTCGATTGACATTTAAAAGCTTTACAAGTAAGAACATTAAATACAACTTAGATACTGTAGCGATGTGAAAATTAAAATATAATAATCGCAATACTATTTTAAAGTCAAAACAATTATTGTTTGAAAAAATATACGAATTAATTACAAGTAAAGAATATGTCATCAGTGTTTTAATTCGGGTTTTAAATAAATATAAATAGGTATAGATACGTTTTGTAATTTTAACCTAAGACTTACTATCTTAGAATTTAAAAATTTATTTCCAATTTACAAAACTATAAAATTGCGATCAAGTTTTTGAAAACACTAGAAATCTTAATTTTTCAACAATATTTTGTCTCAAATTTTATCCGTATTTTCATTGTTACTTTGTAAAATTACATACAGAGCCAAAACAATGTATTCCTTAATTTAATTTAAAAACAGTATTTCTTATAAGTCATAATAGTTTAATGTATTTATAGCAAAATCAATACAGAAAGTGGAATTTAACCTTGTTAAATTGTAATGTAAATATTATTAAGTGAATTCGATTTATTGAAATCACGTGTTCAAAAATAAGAACGTTTTTTGCATGATTTTACAAAACGTCTTGTAATCTATGATAAAAGCCATATTGAAAAAAAAATATAAAATAAAAAGAAAATTTCAATGTTATTTTAATAAAAATTATATTTAATTAATCTTCACATCAACATAAGATCATTAATGATAAGCGATTAATTTTGCTACAAGATCCAAACAAATTTATCATATTAAAAGCACGAAAAGATGTACTTGTCAACAATTCAAGTAAAAATCAAGCAAATTTCATACATTTTTTCATCGGGGGGAAATCTTCAAAATATTATAAAGATTGTAAATAAAAAATGAAATATAAAAATACTTTTTATTTTATGTAAAAATATTAAATTAATTTTCAGACCGTACTAAGATTTTTGTTGATAAGCAATTTATTTTGCTAAGCGAGGCAAACATATTTATTATATTAAAAGCATGAAAACATATACTATTCAATTATTTAGGTGAAATTCAAGCAAATTACTTTGATTTTTACATCGGGGGACAATCTACAAAATATTATGAAGATTTAAAATTTATCTAAATAAATATATAAATATTTTTTATGTAAAAA
Organism: Pomphorhynchus laevis; assembly: GCA_012934845.2. Classification (NCBI taxonomy): domain Eukaryota; kingdom Metazoa; phylum Acanthocephala; class Palaeacanthocephala; order Echinorhynchida; family Pomphorhynchidae; genus Pomphorhynchus; species Pomphorhynchus laevis. Next base: position 4,063 of record WNNJ02000942.1, on the reverse strand, counting down.
TATTAAATTAATCTTCAGATAAACTTAAGATCTTAAATGATAAACAATCTGTTTTGGTAAAAGATGTCAACAATTTTTATATTTTTTAAACATGAAGACATTTCCATTTAAATATTTAAGTGAAAATCAAGCAAATTTCTTTTATTATAACAGGGGAAAATCTACAAAATATTATAAAGATTAAAAACATACCTAAATTACATATTAAAAAATGCTTATTAATAAAATAATATTAAATAAATCTTAACATGGTAATAAGATTTTTGATGACAAGCAATTTGTTTTGAAAAAAGATGTCAACAAATTAATTTTATTAAAAACATGAAGACATTTCCGTTTTAATATTTAAGTGAAAATCATGCAAATTACTTTTATTTTAAATTGGGAAAAATCTACAAAATATTATAAACATTAAAAACATACCTAAATAAAATATTAAAAAATTCTGATTAATATAATAATATTAAATAAATCTTCATATGATAATAAGATTTTTGATGAAAAGGAATTTGTTTTGCAAAAAGATGTCAAAAAAATTTATTTTATAAAAACATGAAGTCATTTTCGTTTAAATATTTAAGTGAAAATCAAGCAAATTTCTTTTATTATAACGGGGGAAAATCTACAAAATATTATAAAGATTAAAAACATACCTAAATAAAATATTAAAAAATTCTCATTAATATAATAATATTAAATAAATCTTCATATGGTAATAAGATTTTTGATGATAAGCAATTTATTTTGCTAAAAGATGTTGTGCAAGCAAATTTATTATATTAATACCACGAAAACATCTCAGTTAGATTCAGTTAGCTTATCTGATTTTTGCATTTAATTTACAAAGTCTTATCTAACTCTATTTTCATAATAAAATCAAAATTATTTGCGGTTTTATAACGACATGTTTTTTACTTGATATACACAATAGTTTTTACAAAAGAACACCTTTTTAACAATGCTTTCGAAGAGTAACAAAATTCATTTTTACTAGAAAATTTGAACATTCAAATTTTATTCTTCATTTATAATTTAAAAACCTTTTTTATTTGTAAAATCTTGCTTATCTTTTTTTGTATATACAGTATAACAATTTATTGTGTGCATTATTCAGTTATTAGACAATATTGGGTTGTCTGTTTTAATATTTGCAATGTATCTGAATTCGCAATTCAATAATTGATGCAATTTTATTGCAAATGTAATTGATCTTTCACGAAATACAAAATTTATTTTTCTTTCATAAAATAATTAATGTTTTATTCACTGTCATTGTATTGTGGAAAAAAAGGCAAAATATACTAGCAGAAATACACTTTGTATATTTGATCCAATCAGAAATATATGTGATGATGTTGCGAAAGTCGAATTTGATTAGTTGATTTTGCGATTCTAGATTTTGATTGTTGATTGTCAAGTAAAGGCCACGATATATATATATATATAAATCACTGGGATTTTAAATTGTTGAAGTTAAACTTTTGTGAACAGTAGTCAGTAATTGCATAGAAAAGTAAGTGACATTTCGGATATTAAATGTATTCGTTTTAAAATATGGATATTGTGCAACATTTCTTAACTTCTACTTTGAAATATAATATATCAATATGATTGATCACATATCAAATATCATATATTTTTATTTTAATAAATTATTAATAATATAATCTTTTATATTTATTTGCTTAAAATCGCTAAATTTAGAAATAGCTTTAAACAGTTTTTTATACTAAATAGACGGGTAGCGAATAAAATAAAACGCTGAATAAACATTTTTTGAATTTACATATTATGTGTCTACTTTGTCTTTGTATTTTTGAATCTCTTTAGACTTTAAACGCCAACTTTAATTAGCTCTACGTTGAGCTGGGAAATTTTAAATTTCGAAATATAAAAGTTGCTATAAAGTAGTTTTGTTATCAAAAAGAATTAAAAACTACTTTTAAATACAACCTAAAAATATTATGTAATTTTTTATTTAAAATTCTTATTTTAAAATTGCTATACAAAATATATTTACGAAGTAGTATTTTCAAAAGAACAAATAGTACATAATTCAAAATTTAAAGTGTAATAATATTATAAAAAAATTTATGTGTAATATAAATGTCTTTAGATTATATAATAATCAAATAAAGTTTGGTAAAAGCATATTTTTAATTTAACTGTTAAAATTTACTATATTTATGAAATATATCAAAGTAAAGTTGGGATCATTATAATATGTATATTTACAGAACTCACGTTTGATTTAAACACACACAATGATATTCCATAATAGTTTTGAAAATTTTTGATCACGGTGTTAAGTTTTTGTGTTCTAATTTAGACTTTCGCGAAGATAATTTAATATTGACATTTGGAATATTCGGATAGAGACATATGGTTGATACAAATACATTTGTATTGCAATTAAATCGTTCTACACGATACACCAATTTTTCAATCGAGAACATATTGAAAGAGGCAGTGGCAGAGTGGTAAATGAACCAAAGTCAAATTAAATATTTTATCAATTTATTTTTGTTTATTAGCTGCAAAATTGATAATATAGAACACAATGAAAGCTTAATAGATGACAGATCGTCTAGCCGTAAACTTCGATCTCCGGTATCGTATCGTAAAAAGAAACAGAACACGATTATTTGCAAAAGTCGTTACATTCAAAGGTGTACACTACACGACTGTAATAACAAAAAGTTTAATCCACATCGCCATAGAAGATTTTCTAATTTTACAATTGATTATATACTAAACGGATCATTGCCAAATACAGAAACCAATTGGTATGTCACAAGTTGTTTTTAATTAATTTTACCTAATCCTTTATTTATTTTAATTTCAGTTATTCAAACGAAAAAGAAAACATTATTACCGATGCAACTTTCCGACTTGAACGCAGCGCTCTAGTGTCTTTCGCTACTTGCAAAGATGAACCAAATTTAACTATCAGAAAAGGCCGCATAACTCAAAAGTACGAATCACTATTATGTAATTTTATTATTTCATTGTTAAATTTAGTAAATTCGACAGGGATACGATTGAGATTCTCAACAGTTTTTTGTTAAAGAAAATTAATTACCCTTATGCAAATCGGACGGAGATTGATATGCTAAGCAAAATGACCTCTTTGACGCCGAAACAAATAAAGAAATGGCTTTCGAATAAGAGACTGCGGGATTTACGATCCGTTCGATAAGAACAAGTTTACCAAGCGACATATTACGATCTTCATCAGTAATTGCTATTCTCTCCACAGTATTTTTCATGCTTACCAATTGTTAAACTTTGCACAGCGGATTTTGAAAAGACGAATTACTTTGTTTTTAAATTGAATTTTTGTAAATTTTCATAACGTCACTTTTTAAAATAAATTATATAGCGTTTTCTTTTGATCGAGATATTCCTTGATAAATTCTCAGTAGTTTGCAAATAATTATATAAGCTACAAACCAATAATATTACTTGAATTAGAGTTTTACAGCAATTAATGAAAGATTATTTATCAATATAACTGATTGCTTGTCATACAATGATAATCTAAATTTGTTTTATTCAAATACAAAGCATATTATTTATTATTCATAAAAATTATCCGTTTAAAAGTTAAAATTCTTGTATAATTTGGTGAATTTATATATTTTACAATTTTTTGTTTATTTAATTTTTATAGTGACTTAGTTTAAATTATGTGTTTATTAAATTATTAAAAATAATATTTTGAAGAAAACCAATATCATTGCGAAATATGACAATTTTTAAAATTTCAATATTAAATGTATTTTGTTTAATATTATATAGTAAGCATGATAGCTTATGCATACACGTGCTAGTTGTAAACAGGAATATGTCCTCATTTTGATATAAATTAAAAATAGCTATTATTTTCGTATTAATATCATGTTCATATATAGATATAAACCTTTTCTATTATTATTTTTGAAATTCTACATATATATTATCTATACATTTATTAATAGAGGATATAAATCACGTTGTTTTAACAATTATATTTTATAAATGATTAAACAATTTTATCCAGATAGTTTAATTCTAAATAATA